>CM046444.1:14941036-15193536 GCA_025506515.1 Flaveria trinervia
TAGGGCAAAATGTATCTTTTCATCATGAAGACTTTTTCACTACATTTGTTTGCTGTATTTTTATCTGAGTGTTTTAGTTTTATGATTTCAAATGGCAACAACAAACATTCCATATAAAAAAGGTTTTAAAAAAATTAAATTGATTATAATACCCCTCATTTAAGGGGATATGAGGTACTTTTAACGGAATTAATGAACGAGGTTAATGAAATAAATGAAAATCGTTAATTTAATTGAAACTATTAGACTAATATTTTTTTCAAAACTTTTGAATATAAATACTTATTTTAAGCGATCTTTAGGAATGAAAATAGGAATTTACTTTGATTTTTAACAAATGGTTGTATTATTCAATGATATATTATTTGCCATAAATAAAATGCTGTGTTTATTGTCTTGTAGAAAATTAGTTCTTTAAGAATTTGAAGTATAAACCACTCTTTTCAATAATTACAAAAAGATAGGATAAGAATTCGGTGGATACTTTCATTTCAGGCTAACGGTGTGGTTTGGTCAAGGTAGCTTTGACTTTTGCTTCAATCAAACCACGCTTCGTTGGATCATCATGTATCTGTTAAACCATCTCAATTCTAATCTAAAACTTACTTAATAGTAAATGCAATACATAATTTAGCAATAACTAATTAAAAATAAAATATTAAATTATAAAAGAAGTATAACATCGTTAAAAAGTTGTACAAATTCACTCAAACACAAATCTCTACAAAAAAAATTACTTAAAAGATTGAATTACCATTTTAGTAATAATCTTATTTTTGTCACCTCATTGACATTTTCTCTCCTTCAAGATTAGACATGTAAACAAATCGAATGGTCAATGAACGTTAATGAACCTTTCAACAAGTTCGTAGACCTAAGTTGATTTTATAAAAAAACGAATTACATGAATAAACATATTTTTCCATTTAGATAAACAAACAATCATGAAACATATCACATTCGTTCTTTGGTCTGTGTTCATTTATTATGTTTCATATATGTTCTGGTTTAAACAGTCTCAATTTTATTTATTACTAATATTAACTTAAAATCACTTTTATTTTCAATTCTTAAAAGACCATTTGTTTATCCTAATTGCGATAAGCTCAATTTTAAGAGTCCAGATTAAACTTTCATTTAAATATTTACTTTTACTTTTTATTGGTGTTTGTTTGTTTAAGTTTGTTTTATATTTATGTTTGTTTGTTTGTGTTTTTTGTATGAAACATGTTCACTTTTATATTAAAAGATAATAATTCTAATGATACTCTCGTTAGTCATAAAAAATATTCTAGTATAATACCATTTACAAATACGATTAAAAATAAATATAAACAATATTTATGTACCAAATTTGATTCGAACATCCGTATTTAATATATACTTCAACGAGTGTTCATATAGTATTCTTGACATGAGCCTTCATCGCGTTCGAATCTTCAATTATACCCCTTCACTACAACAAGTAACAAATAAAAGATTGATGGTTGTGACTGAGGATCGTGTTAAACATGGGTCCATTAAAACAGATTTTTAGTATCCACTCAAGACAACACATCTGTCTCCCAAAGTACAACAGCCAAAGCAATATGTATTGTCGGAAAGTGTTTCGGCCCGAGAGATCACCGGGTAAAATATGTGTTATAATGTTATGTGGAAAAATGTTAAAGATGATGATGTATGAATACAATTTAAAAATTGCTCATCTCTAAATTTCTATAAAACTTGTTAAATCTAAAGAGAAAACATTTCTTCTTCTTTTCTTTTCTTTTCATCACGAGTTTAGTTTAGTTATATACTCATGTTAAAAATTTCATATTAATGTAAGTTTTATGATTCACAACCAAAACTTCCATTTGATTTATAACATGTTTATTAAGAAACCAAATTAAAACTCTCATTTTATTCATGACATGTTTAATATCAATTTTAATTTAAATTATGATTCATAATAAACATTCATAATATTTATTAAAATACTTGGTTAAAACATAAAACATTCATGTTAATTAATGCATGCTTTTATTAACATTATGCAAGAAATTGCAACAATTTCCTACTATAATCACCCAAGTTTTACTTTTTTCATTTCGACCACCCAACTTTGAGGCTTCAGTTTGAACACGGTATAGTTCGTTACAAAATGAGAACTTAAACCAATAAATAAATAACTATTTATATAAAATATATAAATATAATTATTTTGTGTCCAAAATTCCAACATTCTTTTATATTTTTTTATCTGTTTATGTTTGTGAACCATTCGTTTAAAATATAAACGTACAAACATAAATGAAGACAACCACATTCATCATATATATTCCTAATGAACAAACATTAACAGCATAAAACTCTACTTGTTTAAGTAATTGTGTTTGTTCTTTTCTTAAGTTAAAGTTAAACCAACTAACGATAAGAAGTCTCTTTCGTGTTCTTTCCGTTCACCTACAGATCAAATGACGATGACGACTTTTCTTATTATCACCATGCAACCAACGATCACCACTCACTTTCTCATTGCATTAAGTATTTAGGTTTGATTTGGTCCACCTTTATAATATACATTAGAGCTTGTGAAATTTGTATCCTTGATTACATTATTATCATATCTTTTGTTTAAATTAGAAACTTTTTACAAAAAAGTATAACATTAGAAACAGTTTTATAATAATATAAACAACTGAAAATAATTTGATGTTCGACCATTCAAATTAACTTTGTTGAAAGTTGATGTATAACTGCTTGTGTAGATCCTAAGGAATGAATCAACTGCAATTAAACCAAATTATTAAATTTATTTATATTGAAAAAAACACACCATATATCTGTATATACCATCTCCCGTAAGCATCCACCTACCATGTTAAAAAAGACATTTGAGCAACTACCCATACTGTCCTTTATAAGGTATGTATTCCGTTTGCCACATCACAAAAAACACACAACACTTGCATCTATCAAAGAGCGATGGCGTCGACATGGTTGCAAGTGGTGGCGGTAATGGTGGTCTTGGTGGTTTGTGCTTTCCCAACAGCAGTCGAGTGTCGTATTCGTAATTACAAATTTAATGTATGTATTCTTCTTAACTCGTTCAAAGAATCATAACGATTATATATCTAGTATGATCTTCTAACACGTAGTGTCAATAATAACGTGCCGCTTTTATAACACATGCAGGTGGTAATGACCAATGCCACGAAACTTTGTAAAAGTAAGCCAATAGTAACGGTTAATGGTCGTTTCCCGGGTCCAACAATAGTTGCTAGGGAGGATGACACCGTGACAGTTAAGGTGGTCAACCATGTTAAATATAATGTTAGCATCCACTGGTTAGTATGCAAACTTGTCATTTTTCTTATTGTTCAATCAAAGACCAATAATTAACAATACTTAATGAGTTTTTTATAAAGTTTACTAATGTTAATATTTGATTTGTAATTTAAATTATAGGCATGGGGTGCGACAACTAAGGACCGGATGGGCTGATGGTCCTGCATACATAACACAATGCCCAATCCAACCAGGAGGAACCTATGTGTACAAGTTCACTTTAACGGGTCAAAGAGGCACGCTCTGGTGGCATGCGCACGTCTTATGGTTGAGAGCCACAGTTCATGGTGCCATTGTTATCCTACCTAAGATTGGAGTCCCATACCCTTTCCCCAAACCCAACAAAGAAGTTGTGGTTGTCCTAGGTATTGCTTATCCCTTTTTTTTAAATCTTTCTATCGTAGGCAAAGTTTTTGTAACATGAATAATAATGATATACTATCCGATTTTTAAAAAAAAATGTAGGAGAATGGTGGAAGTCAGATACAGAAGCTGTAATCAATCAAGCACAAAAATTAGGGCAAGCCCCTAACGTATCAGATGCTCACACCATCAACGGGAATCCTGGTCCTATTGCGAATTGTTTAGCAAATGGTTAGTATATTACTTATCATTTTCCTTAAGTTATTCACTACATGGAAACTTTAATTATTATTATGATTATTACTTTGTGTTTCTTGAGTAGTTAATGACTCTAAATTCTTAATCTACTTAATTAGGAGGGTTCAAGTTGCAAGTTGATCAAGGGAAGACATACATGTTAAGAATAGTCAATGCTGCACTCAATGAAGAGCTTTTCTTTAGGATTGCAAACCATAACCTCACAATCGTTGAGGTTGATGCAGTTTATGTCAAACCATTCACAACTGACACCATTCTTATAGCACCAGGCCAGACCACAAACGCCATCATAACAACCGCTCAGAAACCTGGCAAGTACCTAGTGGCAGTTTCCCCGTTCATGGATGCGCCGATTGCTGTTGACAATCTGACCGCCATCGCGTCCCTTCGATACTCTGGTGCTCTCACTTCCACTGTCACCAAACTTGTTGCTCCACCACCTCAAAATTCAACTTTAGTGGCCAACAGATTTATAAACTCCCTTAGGAGCCTGAATTCTGCAACATATCCAGCAAAAGTCCCATTAACAGTTGACCATTCTTTGTTTTTCACAATTGGACTAGGAATTAATCCTTGCAAAACCTGTGTCAATGGTAGCAGGGTGGTTGCAGACATTAATAATATTACATTTGTCATGCCATCAACCGCCCTTTTACAAGCACACTACTTTAATATTAGTGGTGTTTTTACAGATGATTTCCCAAGTAAACCGTTGATGCCTTATAATTACACAGGCACACAACCAAAGAATTTCGCAACAAACAAAGGTACAAAGCTATATCGACTTCCTTATAATTCTACCGTGCAACTAGTTTTGCAAGACACAGGAATGATCGCCCCTGAAAGCCATCCAATCCACTTGCATGGTTTTAACTTTTTCGTTGTGGGAAGTGGCATAGGGAACTTTAATCCAAATAAAGATCCAAAAAGCTTCAATCTTGTTGACCCTGTTGAAAGAAATACTGTTGGCGTTCCAACGGGTGGTTGGACTGCTATTAGGTTTAGGGCAGATAATCCAGGTATAAAATCTGAAATATTACTTTATTGTTTTCCTATAAACTGCCTTTTTAATTTCGTTTTATGTTTATATATAATTATCATTCTTGTAAAGTATCTTTTTTTTATTTTGAATTTATTAGGCGTGTGGTTTATGCATTGCCATCTTGAAGTACACACAACATGGGGACTCAAAATGGCATTTGTTGTGGACAATGGAAAAGGACCACTTGAATCACTTATCCCACCACCAAGTGATCTCCCCAAGTGTTAAGCCAATCATAAATATTTTGGAATATGTTCTTTTGGATACCCATTTTTGATGGGCTCCTTCGAGTTGAATAAATGAAATGCCGTTACTTTTTGTTTCTTGTATAAAATTAAAACATTATTCTTTGTTGGTTTGAAGTATACACATTTATTCGTATGATTATATGAATGTAAGGCTCAAGAGGGTCTTTGTGTAGACTAATTAATCCAAGTACACGATTTTAATTAACTTCAATTTTTTCTATTACATTTTCATTTTTTATACACGATTCAAACTAATAATAAGATGACTATCACATGATGATGTCACAAGGTAAATGTTTATATTATAATAGGAATGCAAAAGAAAAAATAAATGCATATATACCGTTAAAACTTGTATATATGAGCATATACAAGCACATTTCGGTTTGGGCATCGATGTGTATATAAAAGTCAAAACCACAAGCCGAAACTTAAAAGAGTGAGAGAGAAATAAGTGTAAGAATTAGACCAACATTATGTCCTAAAAAGTTTCAAATTTGATTTCAACATATTTGATTCTGAGATGATTTGTTTAACATCATTATATCTAATAAAGTTTAAGGAAGTAAAATAAAAAAAATCAAAAACTAAAACCGAAAACTAAATAAATGGCAATAGGAAATCTCCTTGGATCATAAAGCACCAAAACTCTAAAAGTGTAAAATTATTATAATTCTAGGCTTTTAGAATAAGCTCTCTCGAATTTTATAGTAGTTGCTTGCACCTTCATTCCATGCCAACCTCTACAACTTGTTGTTATACATTGACCAAATCACCAACATAACGGCAACCAAGTGTTGCACCATTGTCTACCTTCACTTGTTGTCGTTCACAACCACAACCTAGTTGCTAGTATGTATTATATATATTTTTAATTCCATGTGATTTATGAATGTGTAAAGCACTTCTAGCTAGTTCTTAAGAAATACTGAACATATATGCAGTTGTATGTACTTCAAGAGTTGGCATGCTTGAGTTCGCTGTTGCGACGAGCTATATTAAGCATGTGAGCGTGTACAACGAGCGAACTTCGTACTATATGTTGGTGCGAACTTCGTACTAAATGTTGGTGCCAATAGCACACTTGGAAAAGGACAAATGAAAGTGGAATTCACTCCTGTGACAAGTATAATGCGTCCAAGTTTGTTTCTTTGATCGCAAAAAAGTGTTCGGAAGGTATTAAAGATATTATAGTTATTCCGTTAACACACGAACTTAAAGATGAGGACGTAGTCGCTTTGTCAATAGACCAATACAAAGTCATACTTTATCAAGGAATTGCTTAAGAACCAACTGATGATTATAATGATGTTGAACAGTTAGAAATAATGAGCTTCGTGATTGTAGTAATGAAGTTCAGGATATATGGAATGCAATATTAAATGAAATCATGTTAGTGTATTCTTCAAAGTTGTAATGTTGCTCGTAACAAGAACTAGTAACAAGAGCTAATAGTAGTTAATAGCAAACCATCATCATGCAAAAAAAAAGCTACACCACAAACAGAATATATAGATACATAACACTTGTTCATAACGACTAGATCCAATGGTGCCCACGCAAAGCGGCGGTGCGACATTTCGACGCGCGTGTTTAATATATTATTATTTTTTATTAATTTTACAAAAGTTTATTATGTTTTTTAAGCTAAAATTTTAAAAAAAATCACATAAATAAGTTTTGCATGACTACTTGTATATTTACATATTAACTTATTGTACCTTATAAAATATAGATGTGTTAGTAAAAAGTTTACACCAAAACATAAAAAAACACAGGTTATAGTTATAATCTCAAAAAAAAAAATTAACTGTGATATTTTAAAAGATATAACTAAAATGTTAAAACAAATTAAGTTTTCTTGGATTGTGTGATAGATAATGTAAAATTTTATGTAAGTGTTAGAAAGTGTAAGGTTATTATGTAACTAATTGTAAGGGATTATATGTAAATAATATTATAAATATTATTTTACCATAAAAAGTAATTGTATCTTATGTATTAAATAAAATAATTGTTATTAATTTTATAATATCTTAAAATATCTCTCTCGTATATTTTATATATATATATATATATATATATATATATATTATAAATGGTTTCTCATATACTTCATATATATTATAAATTATAGTTTGTGACTGCTTGTCAAATTGGTAGATGGGCAGACAACTGCCATACAATAATAGTATGAAACAACTTATGCTTAAAATTCAATGATATTGTTGCACATGTCATGCGCTCAATGTATGAAGACATGGGTGCTATCTAGTAAACCAAATTTAAGCATATATAAAGCATATGTTGAGTGTTAATATTCTAATGATAAGGCATGGTGTGTTTGAAAAAAAAACCTAGTAAAATAAATTTAAGCAGATATAAAAGATACATTCAAGACAAGAACAAATAAGTCATGTTGTCTGCAAAGTTTTCTAGAGAATTTTCCTCGTATGAAGGAGCGGGGGAAGGAGAGTCCGTAATGGAACTCAAATGGTTCCTCCATGGTAGTTCAAAAGGAATCACGCAGGGAAAATCTCACAATAAGTGATTCTTCGGTTTAACAATAGGACTTGAGGCATTAATTAACACATTGAGGAGACGTTTCTTTCCTACGCTGATTCTTCCCCAAATGAAAGAATTTGTAGAAAAGAGAAACATTTGGAACAACATTCAAGGTTTTACACAACATTTCAAAATGTGTAATCTTACTAACGACAAAAGGAGCCAATTGAGAACCAAGAAAAGGGTTAGAATCTAAGAAAAGATTAGGTATTGTAATTGTCTAAGTTGCAGATTTGAATGATCCCATAGTCGAGTATAAGGGGGAGCATCTCATTACAAGGTTCGACACTTCACCGAATATTGATTGTAGAAGACCTTCTCCGGTGAGACTAACAGGTTGTTCTTTGTTAGCAGATAACCTCGGTGTTAGCCAAACTATATGTTGATGAAGAATGGTGAAATTCATATTTTGTTTTTTTCCCTCATCGATTACATGGCTCCCTATATATATTGGCAAAATACAATACAAATTCCATAATTATATAAGCTTATATATGGGATTTCTATAAAGACTAAATCAATCAATAATAAACATAAAATATAGACTACTAATATTCCTCGTCAGCTTGAATGTGGTTGTGCTGTGATGTTTCAGTTGGTCCGAAATGAGTAAAACAAGTATCTCGGGAGACCTTTGGTGAAGATATATGTATATTGTATTGATGGTGGAACATGAAAGAACTCTAATATCACCAATCTATACTTTCTTACCAACAAATAGATATCCATTTCTACATGTTGATTTGTTGGTATTAAACAGGATTGCCTGACAAATAGATTGCAGAGATGTTGTCGTTGTAGACAACTGTTGCTTTACGAATCTGTAACACCCAGTTATTTATTTATTTTGAAGCCGACGAAAGAAAAAAAAGAAATAAAGTCTAAAGTTGAGGGACCAAACTTGCCAAAACGCGAGAAAATTCAGAAGAGAAGGGGAATAAGAGGGGAGGGCAGCCCATACCCTCCCCACATCTCCAAAATTCCGCAGCTTAGAGAGAAAAAGGAGAAAAGAAGGAAAAGGCTTGATTCGAGTGGGTTCGAGCTCGAAAATCATCGTGTAGCAGGTCCAAACAAAGCTTTACTCCTCGGTGTGGTTTGTGTGAGTTCTAGGACCCATCTTTTAAACGTTTTTGGTTGATTTTAGGGCTGGAACACATCTGAAAACCCGTTTTGATATGTGTGTTTGACCCATTTGTAGGTGTTTGCGTGTGATGCGTTTGGAGTTTGTTTCCGAGCTTGTGCGTGCTTGAATGGTGTTGTGGTATGCATTCCTAAGGTTTAGGATGGTTGATTTGGGCTAAGAATGGGGTTTGGATGAGCTTGGAGGTCGAAAATGGCAGATTGGGTTTGAGATGAACTGCATTCTACATCAGCTAAGGCTAGGCGACCGAATGGAGGCCATACGGCCGATTGAGGTGCGATTGAGGTTCATTCACACGAATGAGGGTTCATTCGCATGATTGAGGGTTTATTCGCACGACTGAGAGCCCATTCGCAAATGTTCATCCGCATTAGGTCCATCCGCATTGTTCCATTCGCATGGAACTCATCTGCATTGGGTTCATCCGCATTAGGTCCATTCGCATGGGTGTTCATTCGTATAGGTGTTCATCCGCATTTGTCCATTCGCATGATGTTCAGTCGCCTGGAAGTCCATGCGACTGAAGGGTGTCCATACGCCCAAGTAGGGCTTGTGCACTCGGGGAAAACGTAGTTTATGTTCTGACTTTCGGGGGAAAGTGCAGATGTAAGTCGTGATGTGGGAGGTTTCCGTAAGTTCACGTAAGATGACTTTTGAGGTCTTAGAGGCTATGTTGGGCATGATGATGTTGCATGTTTATGCATGATGTATGTATGTATGATATTTCCCTCTATGATGATGGTGACTATGTATGTTATGTTCCTTGTTATGACATATGTTTATCTTTCTCGTGGCTTTGCGTTGAATGTTAATGAATGAAATAAAGTATTATGTAATGTAGAGTGAAAGATAATAAAAGAGGAACATGAAGGAAGAATGCATGCATTAATAAATGATAAAAGTAAAGAAAATCTTGCAAGCAATTGTATGGAAGGGACACGCCATTAAAAGGTGTTAGCCCAATGGTGTGCGGGTTTGCTACCCCGGGAGGATGCACGTTGGGGTCTTTCTTTGTGATCGATCATTTGTATAGAACCTCTAACGCTTACCCCGGTATTGCGGCACCATGTATAGCTGTCTATTTATAGACTTCGGCCCAGTAGCCATATAGTTTGGGGTGTAGCACATGGTATTGGTACGGAAGATATGAAAAGTAAAAGAAAGAACGAATAATGAAGATAATAATGATATTATCTATGTGTACGTATGTTGTGTGATCACGTGAAAGTAAAGTATGGTTTAACGAAAGAAAAGTATGTTTTATTATAAAACTAGAACTCACTTAGCAACACTGACTTTTATGTGTTTCCAGTTGGCAGGTAATGATTGCTGACACGAGATGGCTACTCAGCTCTTTTATGTGTTGGTGGGAAAATATTGTCCAAGCCGAGGGTAGCCGGGCGATAGGAAGGATGAGGTGGGAGGAGTTGAAGAAGATGGTGATTGAGGAGTTCTGTCCTCATAGGGAGATGGATAAGATAGAGAGAGAGTTCCTACAGCTGGAGGCAGGAACCATGACATACCAGTAGTACACCACCAAATTCAATGAAATGCCACGACTAGTGCCGGACCAGGTGACGCCTCTGTCTTGAAAGATCAAGAGGTACATTCACGGCTTGCTAGTGGATATTCGCAGGTATATGATCGCCGCCCGGCCAGGCACGTTTAGGTCGGCGGTCGATTTGGCGGGGAGATTATAAGCGGGAGGTGGTGGTGACCGAAGTGAGCAAGAAGGGTGGTGGCGATCAGAACTGGAACAGGAAAAGGTTTGGTCGGGGTGATGCCTCGACGGGTAACAAAAAGGCACGGGTGGATGACCGCCATGTGACCACATCAAGCGCAGGGTCAAGGAGGTGTGGCAAGTGTGGAAGGGAGCACGTGGGGGAATGTAGGCTGGGATTGAACGTGTGCTTCAAATGTGGGAAGACGGGGCATATCGCAAAGGATTGCCGTGCAGGCAGATGTTTCAACTGTGGGGAGAGTGGTCTTATGAGTAAAGACTGTAAGAAGCTGAGGGCTGAGGGTTCCGGGGTGAAGAAGACGAGAAGTGAAGGACCAAGGGCGAGCGCCAGGGAATTCACTATGACACAAGAGGAGGCTAGGACGGACCCTGACGTTGTATCCGGTACATTTCTAGTGAACCAAACTTTAGATTCTGTGCTATTTGATTCGGATGCCAGTAAAATTTTTATTTCTGCTGCTTTCTGTGCTAAGCTACCTGTTAGTAGTAGACGTGTTGATGCGCCCTTTGATGTAGAAACTGCCATAGGTAAGTCTACTAGGATTTCCGAGATGATAGAGAACTGTGATGTGGAGCTAGAAGGTCATAAGTTTCATGTTAGACCGTTCGTGATGACCTTAGGTGGTTTCGATTTGATTCTTGGGATGGATTGGTTGGCGGACTTCGAGGCAAACATTGTGTGTCGCAAGAAGATGATTTGTCTAACAGCGCCTAACGAGAGTTCAGTAATTGTTTATGGGGATCGGGTGACAACGATCTCGAAAGTAATCTCAATGGCGGTGGCAGGAAAGTGTATGAGGCGTGGATGTAGCGCCTACTTGTTTTATGTAAAGGATGTGGATACGCCAACACCACAACTATCCGATGTACCGGTTGTGTATGACTTTTCGGACGTGTTCCTAGAAGATTTACAAGGAGTGCCACCTGACAGAGAGAGCGAGTTTTAGATTGATCTGGTATCGGGTGCCCAACCTGTTGCCAAGGCACCGTATCGATTGGCTCCGACGGAAATGAAAGAGTTGATGGAGCAGTTGCAAGAGCTGCTTGATAAGGGGTTCATTAGGCCGAGTATCTCTCCTTTGGGTGTTCCGGTCCTATTCATGAAGAAGAAAGACGGTAGTATGAGGATGTGTATTGACTACCGTGAGCTAAATAAGTTGACGGTGAAGAACCGATACCCCTTGCCGAGAATAGATGATTTGTTCGATCAGCTTTAAGGTGCCAGTTAGTTTTCAAGGATAGACCTTCGATCTGGCTATCATCAATTGAAGGTGAAGGAGCAGGATATCCCTAAAACAGCTTTCCGCACACGTTATGGTCACTACGAATTTCTTGTCATGTCTTTTGGTTTGACCAATGCGCCAGCTGCTTTACGGATCTGCTGAATCAGGTGTGTTGGCCGACGTTGGATAAATCAGTGATTGTGTTTATTGATGATATCCTGATTTATTCGAAGAGCGAGATTGAGCATGCCGGTCACATTCGGGAGGTTTTGGAGACGTTGAGAAAGGAGAAGTTGTACGCTATTTTATCCAAGTGCGTGTTCTGGTTGCGCGAGGTTTAATTCTTGGGTCATGTGGTGAATCCTGACGGGATTATGGTGGACCCGACAAAGGTGGAGGCAGTAATGCAATGGAAGTCTCCAAAGACGCCCTCCGAGATTCGTAGCTTCTTGGGTTTGGCGGGCTACTATAGAAGATTTATCCAAGACTTCTCTAAGATTGCTTCTCCACTAACTAAGTTGACCCTAAAGGATGTGAAGTTTGTATGGGGTCAAGCTCAAGAGAAGGCGCTCGACGAATTGAAGGCGAGGTTGACTCAAGTTCCTGTTCTGTCATCACCCGATGGAAGTGAAGATCTGGTGGTTTATTCTGATGCTTCCTACTCGGGGTTAGGGTGTGTGCTAATGCAGAGAGGAAAGGCTATAGCCTATGCATGCCGACAACTGAAGGTTCATGAGGTCAATTATCCTACTCATGACTTGGAGCTAGCAGCCGCGGTCTTTGCGCTAAAGATTTGGAGGCACTATCTTTACGGGACGAAGTGCACCATTTTTACTGACCATAAGAGCTTGAAGTACTTCTTTGAGCAGAAATATCCAAACATGAGACAGAGACGATGGTTGGAGCTTATAAAGGACTACGATTGTGAGATCCATTACCATCCGAGCAAAGCCAATGCGGTGGCGGATGCCCTTAGCCGAAAAGAGAGGCCCGAGCCGATTCGGGAAAGGGTATCAACTAATCATGACCTCTGACATGACGAAGCAAGTCAAAGAGTTTCAAGATGAGGCATTGAAAAAAGATCATCTTAACTCTGAAAGAATGAGAGGTCTGGTCGCAGAATTGAGTGAGAACACACTTGGTGTTAAAACCCGATTTGGATGGGTGTGGATTTCTCGTTTTAGGGATCTACGGGTGAAGATATTGGATGAAGCTCACAAGACACGATACTCCATTCATCCAGGTGCCACAAAGATGAATCAAGACATGAAGAAGGATTATTGGTGGCCAGGTATGAAACAGGACGTAGTGGAGTATGTGAGTAAATGCCTTACTTGTCTACAGGTGAAGGCCGAGCGTCAGAAGCCGTATGGGAAGATCCAACCTTTGGATATACCGGAATGGAAGTGGGAGCACATCACCATGGATTTCATTACGAAGCTGCCACGTACTCCGAAAGGGTATGATGCTATATGGGTGATTGTTGACCGCTTGACGAAGAGTGCTCACTTCCTACCAATCTGCGAGACATATTCATCTGAGAGGTTGGCGGATCTTTTCATTAAGGAGATTGTAACTCGTCACGATGTACCGGTGTCCGTTGTGTCTGATCGCGACACCCGGTTTACATCTAAATTCTGGAAGAAATTCCACGACGCCATGGGGACGAGGTTACATATTAGCATGGCTTATCATCCCCAGACTAATGGTTATTGATTTTGGGAGAAGTTGGGACGACCACTTACCGTTAGCTTAATTCTCAGACAACAACAGTTATCATGCCAGCATTGGTATGCCGCCTTATGAGATGCTATACGGTAGGAGATGCAAAATGTCACAACCCGACCGACGGCGGAATCATCGGGGCTGACGAATGGGAGACGATTGCTCATAGCACATGGAATTAATAAGTTTAAATAATATTAAATGTCATTATTCATTAAACATTACAAGACAAACAAGTAATTACAAGACAAACAAGTAATTACAAGACAATCAAGATACAACCAATAATATATGACTTTTAATTTAAACTAGATCCAAGTCCTATATGAGCACAAGAAGATCTTCAGGTAGGAAACCTGAAACATGTTAAAAATAAAAGGTCAACTATAAAGTTGGTGAGTTGCCATGGTTTAAACACACGCATAAGTATATATATGTAAAAGGGTTACAAGTAGTAATTTATGTCCATGGTTACGAGTTAGCAAGCTCATAGAACACATACAGTTACAACCAAACCTCTACTTGATTACAAGTATATAAGATTGGCTAAGTGTACTTGGTTCCCAGGATGAACAAGCATACGTCATCAGGAGTCGGCAATACATCGACTTTAGCACCAAGTAGGCTTGTCAGGCCCAAAGATCTAAAACGTCGCCAGACTAGCAATAGTTAATGATTGTAAACAAAATATGTATCTCATACAAGACTTACAATAACACAAATAACCATGACAAAAGGTAAAGATGAATTGCATGTGCATTTACAAGTATCAAGATATTTACAAGTGTAAGTTTATAAGGTTAACATGTTTCACCCTAAAAGGTGTGAAATAAAATAAAAAGGGGGCATGGAAAACTCACATGAAAAACTCACTTGATATATATAAGGTGATGATAAGAATTTAAACGAGGCTCCAATGATTTCTTTTACAAGTTACCTAAACGTATTGATTCCAAGACGAAGTTCAATAATAAGATTAACAATTGAACGCGAACTAGGGTTTCAATTGGCATTTGGGGGTTTAAATATTTAAATAAAATAATGACTCGTTTATGTTTTGGTTTAATAACGATAATATAAATCAATTAAATCCAAGAATAATTAGAAATGTCTCAACAATTTAAGTTATTGATTTAATAGAAATTAAGTTTAGTATGTGAAGCGAAATAATTAGTTTAATAAATGATTATTTAAAACTTAACAAAGAGAATTAATTAAATACTTATTTGAATGACGTTAAAATTATTTAAAATCATTTTATAAAGTTTTGAGGTTTTAAAATGATTTATCATAAAGATCTTATAATATCAAGCCTTAAAAATAAAGATAAAGTATAATAGAAAGTTATATTGTTTTATAAGTTTCAAGAACTTAAATAAAATTTCAAGGAATAACTTTATTAACTATTTATATATAACATGGTAAATGAATAGATGAATAATAATATTGATTAAGTAATGGTTGAGAATAAAATAATTAATTTAATAATAAGTTATTTAAAACATGATAAAAAATAATTAATTGGATGATTAATTATTTAAATAAGTTATACAATAATTTATTTGATTTAAAGAAAAACCATTTTATAAAGTAATAAAAAAATAATAAACTTCTAAATAATTTTTGTCATAGTTTTTTTTATTATTAAAATATTTGTTTTCACATGAAAACATAAGATTATATTGTTTATTATTTACAGAAATTAATGTAATAATTTATGGGATAAATTTAAATAACAAAAATAGTTTTTATTTAATTTCATAAGAAAATGTTAATTTCTGTAATTTAATTTATAAGAAAAGAGCTTAAAAAAAGAGTTGATGGGGACAAGGGTCGAACCTGAGTCTCCTTTCTAAGATTCGGTTAATTTACCAGTGGGCCAAAACCCGATATCTGTTTGTAATCCAAACGATTTTAATATAAACATTATCTGATTAATTGCCCCAAATCCATATGAACCCTAATTCGTTTTGATCCAGATTGAACCCCAATTCGATCATGATAGCTGAAATAAGTTTAGGGTTATTGTTTATAACATCAAAACGACCGTATAGGTAAGATCAATTTACCTTTTTGAGATCAAAACGATGAAAATAAGAAGATGAACATGTTGCGACAGTGCGGGATGATATTCGAGATGCAAATGACGATGATAATCCAATTCATTTCGTATGAAGCTTCTGAAGTTGACAAAGATCAATAACCCCCTACTAATTGTAACCAGTATTGCTCAGAAGGGGCCTTTCGAAAGAGTTGCAGGTTGCGATAGTTATGGTGATTCAATTCGATGTGAGTGCGGGCCTTGTGGGAAATAGATAAATCAGAGAGGTTGAAGAAATCGATTGTAACATATTCCCTCTGCTTAATAGATACAATTGGATCGGTTTCACAACGAACGTATTATGAGCTTGATTCGGGTGTTTCAAATATAATTTGATTGTAATTACATGTTATTTATGGCAATGATGTACATGATTGCATTCGTAATGCTCAGAAGAGCATTTTTAATCAATTAATTTGATTAATTGTGTTAGTAACCGAGGCAAAACAGTTTGAGATTTAAATGTGGTGTTTCGATTTCGATTGGAGACTTAAACAAGTACATTAAACGAACTGAAACGGGTACTAAGCTCGAATAAGACAACCGAGGGTTGTAGGGCGGTTTAATTGCATTATAATCGGGTGTTTTGAGAGTGGAGGGGTCGTCGGAGCTCCACCGGACCGGTGACCGGAGATTGTGGAATGATGGGGGGGGGGTGGTTTGAGTTTTAAATCAAAGTTACAACTTTAGCCCCTGTATTTTTAAGAGTTTATTATTTTATGTATGAAACTTTAAATTAAGTTTCAAAAATTACAAATTTGACCCCAAACTTATTAAACCCATTTTTTGATTAAATTATTGTGTTTTAAAACTTTATAGAGTTCATATTTAAAAACGCTTTCTTTATTAATTATAAATCTCAAAATCTCATGTTTAACATTAAACTTTATAAACT
Source organism: Flaveria trinervia (assembly GCA_025506515.1). Taxonomy (NCBI): domain Eukaryota; kingdom Viridiplantae; phylum Streptophyta; class Magnoliopsida; order Asterales; family Asteraceae; genus Flaveria; species Flaveria trinervia. Next base: position 14,957,669 of record CM046444.1, read on the forward strand.
TATATAACTTTATAAGTTTTATAAAAACTTTGAAATATAATTATTTCTTTCTATGTTGAAACTCATAATGACAATAAAACTTTATAAATTTAATAACTTTACTTTATAGATTATAAAATTATTATAACTTGTTTAAATGATTTAATAAATATAAATTAAATAAAACAAATTTTTTTTCTTAAATATTGATTCCACTTCTAATTCATATGATTCATTAATAAATTAATTAAATAAAGAAATTTACATCGTATGAAAGTTCAAATTAGTTCGAGTTTGAGTTTATAATTTTGAAAATAGGTGGATGTTACACAGAACGCCCATCTATTGGGATGTTATTGGTCAAAAAGAACTAGGGAGCATCGAGGTAATCGAGACTATGACTGAGAAGCTCGAAAAAATCAAGGCCTTCATGAAGGCAGCCAAAGATAGACAGAAGTCGTATCCTGATAACCGACGCAGACCGATTGAGTTCCAGGTGGATGACCAGGTTATGTTGAAGGTCTCACCTTGGAAGGGTATCATTCGTTTCCGAAAGCGGGGCAAGTTGAGCCCAAGGTACATAGGCCCTTTTTGAATCATTGCATGAGTAGGAGAGGTGGCCTATAGACTGGAGTTACCAGTTGAGTTAAGTGGAATTCACTCGACATTCCATGTATCTCATCTGAGAAAGTGCTTGACGGATGAAGACATGATTGTTCCACCGGAGGATATCGAAGTAGACGAACGACTCAATTATGTGGAGCAACCAGTGGCAATCATCGACCGAAAAGAGAAGAGATTGAGAAATAAAGTGGTTCTTCTTGTGCGTGTATAGTGAAAGCACAGGAAAGGATCCGAGTCAACGTGGGAGATTGAAGAAGAAATAAGGCGGCATTACCCATGTTTGTTCGAGGAATAACAGGTTTCAGGGACGAAACCTATTTAAGGGGGGTGGACTTGTAACGCCCGGTTATTTATTTATTTTGAAGCCGACAGAAGAAAGAAAAATAAATAAAGTCCAAAGTCGAGGGACAAAACTTGCCAAAACGCGAGAAAATTCAGAAGAGAAGGGGAATAAGAGGGGAGGGCAGCCCACACCCTCCCCACATCTCCAAAATTCTACAACTTAGAGAGAAAATGGAGAAAAGAAGGAAAAGGCTTGATTCGAGTGGGTTCGAGCTCGAAAATCATCGTGTAGCGGGTCCAAACGAAGCTCTACTCCTCGGTGTGGTTTGTGTGAGTTCTAGGACCCATCTTTTAAATATTTTTGGTCAACTTTAGGGCTGGAACACATCTAAAAACCCGTTTTTGTATGTGTGTGTTTGACCCATTTGTATGTGTTTGCGTGTGATGCGTTTGGAGTTTGTTTCTGAGCTTGTGCGTGCTTGAATGGTGTTGTGGTATACATTCCTAAGGTTTAGGATGGTTGATTTAGACTAAGAATGGGTTTGGATGAGCTTGGAGGTTGAAAATGGCAGATTGGGTTCGAGATGCACTGCATTCTGCATCAGCTAAGGCTAGGCGACCGAATGGAGGCCATACGGCCGATTGAGGTGCGATTGAGGTTCATTCACACGAATGAGGGTTCATTCGCACGATTGAGGATTCATTCGCACGATTGAGGGTTCATTCGCACGACTAAGAGCCCATTCGCATAAATGTTCATCCGCACTAGGTCCATCCGCATTGTTCCATTCGCATGGAACTCATCCGCATGGGGTTCATCCGCATTAGGTCCATTCACATGGGTGTTCATTCGCATAGGTGTTCATCCGCATTGGTCCATTCACATGATGTTCAGTCGCCTGGAAGGCCATGCGACTGAAGGGTGTCCATACGCCCAAGTAGGGCTTGTGCACTCGGGGAAAACGTAGTTTATGTTCTGACTTTCGGGGGAAAGTGCAGATGTAAGTTGTGACGTGGGAGGTTCCCGTAAGTTCACGTATGATGACTTTTGAGGTCTTAGAGGCTATGTTGGGCATGATGATGTTGCATGTTTATGCATGATGTATGTATGTATGATATTGCCCTGTATGATGATGATGACTGTGTATGTTATGTTCCTTGTTATGACGTATGTTTATCTTTCTCGTGGATTTGTGTTGAATGTTAATGAATAAAATGAAAGTATTATCTAACGTAAAGTGAAAGATAATGAAAGAGGAACATGAAGGAAGAATGCATGCATTAATAAATGATTAAAGTAAAGAAAGTCTTTCAAGCAATTGTATGGAAGGGACACGCTATTAAAAGGTGTTAGCCCAACGGTGTGCGGGTTCGCAACCCCAGGAGGATGCACATTGGGGTCTTTCTTTGTGATCGACCATTTGTATAGAACCTCTACTGCTTACCCCGATACGTGACACCATGTATAGGTGTCTATTTATAGACTTCGGCCCAGTAGCCATATAGTTTGGGTGTAGCACATGGTATTGGTACGGAAGATATGAAAAGTGAAAGAAAGAACAAATAATGAAGATAATAATGATATTATCTATGTGTACGTATGTTGTGTGATTGCATAAAAGTAAAGTACGGTTTTAACGAAAGAAAAGTATGTTTTATTATAAAACTAGAACTCACTCAGCAACACTGACTTTTATGTGTTTCCAGTTAGCAGGTAATGATTTTTGAGGATGGCACGAGATAGCTACTCAGTTCTTTTGGGATGGCATCCATTTATAATGTTTTTGTGATGTAATGCAACTTGGGTTTTGTAATCGGATAACAATGTATTATTTTACAAAAGCTATTATATTAAAATGGAATGTTTTGTTTAAATGTTTCCGCTGCAATGTTTTTATGTATATGATGAAAATATATGTTTTATGTGCAATGATTTACCAGCTGTAAGCGTCCTGGGAACGGGGCCTTACAGAATCGAAACATGAAGCTTAAGTAGCAAATTACGGACCTAAGTGGCTTCGGCTACTGCGTTAGCCACACCTCTATACTCAGCTTCGGCACCGGACCTGGAGATTGTTGGTTGTCATTTTAACGACCATGACATAAGATTGATTCAGAAAAAATACACTTCGAAATATGGATCGTCTAGTATCCGGGCAGCCCTCCTAAATCAACATTTGAGTAGGAGACTAACGCATGATCGGGTGATACAGAAATTCTTAGCCCAAGATCAATGGTACCATGAATGTATTGCAGTACCCGATTCATGAGAGCAAAGTGTGGTTCTCTTGGTGCATGCATAAAGAGACAAATCTATTTAACCGCATAAGAAATATATGCCCTAGTGATCGTGAGATATTGAAGTTCACAACTAGGCTTCGGTATAGGACCCATCCGTTAATAATTCCCCCTCGATTGCACTGAGTTTCAAGTTTGCATTAACGGGAGTATGACATGGTTGCAGAAAGTCATAATTTCCCGATGCATAATATCTCGAGCAACTGTGATTGACCGAGGAATACAGGGTGGTTGTCCCGTCTAATAGTAATGCCAAGAAAGTGGTGGAGCGACCCAAGATCAATTATTGCAACTTCATTAGAAAGGCAAGTAATAACCTATTATAGAAAGGCTGGTTGATTTGCCATGAGTACAATATTTTTAACATAAAGTAGTAGATATGGTAGTTGCTCCTCATTTTCGTAAATGATGAATCATAGGTACTGCTTCGAAATCCCAAAGATGTGATGAATGATGAAAACCATGAATACCACGCTCTTGGAGCTTGTTTTAAACCATATAGGGATTTCCGAAGACGACAAAAATGATTTGGAAAATGTGGGTTCACAAAACTTGGTGGTTGATTCATAAAGACTGTTGCCTAAAAATGTCCATTTAAAAATGCATTTTTTACATCAAGTTGATGAATTGGCCATGACTTGGAAACTACCAATGAGAGACTATTCGTGTCACACCCCGACTGACGGCAGAATCATATGGGCGAACGAATGTGAAACGATTGTTCATAGCACATGGAACTAAATTAGTTGTAATAATATTAATACCATTATTCATTGAACAATACAAGTCAATTAAGTTATTACAATACACAAAAATATAAACAACAACATAAGATTTTCAATTAACTAAGTCCAAATCCTATATGAGCACGAAGAGATCTTCAAATAGTAAACCTAAAACTGTTAAAAATAAAGGATCAACTTTAAAAGTTGGTGAGTTCCATGGGTTAAACACACACGTATATATATATATATATATATATATATATATATATATAAAGGTTTACAAGTAGCAATTCATGTCAATGGTTATGAGTTAGCAAGTTTATAAAACACATACAGTTACAATCAAATCTCGACTTGATTACAAGTTTATAAGATTGACTAAGTGTACTTGGTTCCCATGATGAACAAGCATACGTCATCAGGAGCCGACAGTACATCGGCTTTAGCACCAAATAGGCTTGTCAGGCCCAAAGATCTAAGACGTCGACAGGTAGCAATAGTTAATGATTGTAAACAAAATATGTATCTCATATAAGACTTACAATAACACAAATAACCATGACAAAAAGTAAAGATGAATTGCATGTGCATTTACAAGTATCAAAATGTTTTCGAATGTAAGTTTATAAGGTTAACATGTTTCACCCAAAAGGTGTGAAATAAAGTAAAAAGTGGGCATGGAAAAATCACATGATTGATAATTATATAATTTGTGGCTAAATAAATTAATTAGCAACGTTCAAAGTAATCCTTCACAAGGTACCTAAATATATATATTCATAAGGTTAAAGTTTAATAATAAGTTTAACGAATTATCATGGACCAGGGTTCATTTTAATGTTTGGGCTTTGTCAAGTATCTTTAACAAATGGAAAATCAATTATATTTTCTTGGGAACAATATATTTATATTTTATATAAGAATATAAAACAAGAATAACATTATAATAATTTTGTAATATTCATAAAGTTTAAATAAAGTCTTGTAACTAAATAAAATGAACATTATTTAATCAACAATTTAAAAGCAATGTTTGAACTAATAATTTATGTAAATAAAACTAGTATTTAAAGACTAAATTTTACAAAAATTCACTAACTATATCATTAGCTTTAAAATAAAATATACATATATCAGGACATTCCTTTATAAATAACTACTAGAAAAATAATTAAATGATTTTATAATAAACAAAGTTTATAAGTTGATTTTGTTATAATTTTTAGAAATTTTTATATATTTTTAAAACTGCAAAATAACCTTTAAAAAATAATGGAGGTCACCGGGTTCGAACCTGGGACCTCTAGGATGGAATGTGTGCAAAGAACCAATAAACCAATGCCTCAGCTGCGGTTTATATTAGTTTCTAAATTATTATAAACCTAAGTTAAGAGATTTCCCCAAATTCTAAGAACCTTAGATCCAATCGAATCCAAATTAAACGCCAAATCGATTTTGTTAATAGAATCTAGGTGAGGGCTTTCATTCCCTAGATGAAATCGAGCATGTAAATAGGTTTAATTACCCGAATTGAAGTCGAATCGAATGTAAGCAATATGAAGAACTGTCGCGACCTAGCTTGGTTTAGTTAGATGTGCAAATGATGACGATAACCCAATTCGTTGCACATATAGCTTCTATTGATCTTGATGAACAAAAGCCCTTTGTCAATTGAGGATAGAATTGAAGAGAGGGAGGGGTTTGAAAGTTACATATTTGCGATGAAGGTGACGATTAAATTCGATGGTTGTGTGTTTCTCAGGGGAAATTATGTTGATTACAAGTTTAGGAATAGATAGATGATTGATTAGGTTAAGTTAATTGAGTTATTATTAAGCTTTAATGTTCGAACGGTTAGAAATTTGGGCTCGACGGTTGCTGAGCTCAATCAACATCGATTGTTGACTTAAATTCCAAAATGAAGTGCCTTTAAGGTTTGAAACTTCCTCACAAAGCGATTAGAAACAGTTTGGTCATTTAAATCAAGTGTTTTCGTGGTCTATGGGGCTCACCGGAGCGTTGGCCGTCGGCGGTCGATAGTGGCCAGAAATACGGGATCAAAGGGAGAGGGGGTTTGGGTTCAAACAGAAATTACACTTTCAGCCCCTCAGGTTTCATATTGTTATTATTTTATACCAAAACTTTTAAAACAAAGTTTTAATATTTACATTTCTAACCCTATACTTTATAAAGCCTAAATTTTAAATGATTAATCTATTTATTTATTTATAAAATATATAAAAATTATAAATCTTGTTAAATATTAATTATTAAATTGTTAAGGTGGTTAAAAGAAACTAACCTTTATATATTACTTATCTTCATAAATCCCATAGAAATGTTAAAGTCTCATATTATTTTATAATAATTATAACTTCATCAACGATATATAAAATCTAATAAGTTTATAAACTTATTAAATGGAAGATTAAATGTAAATTTAAATCACAAATTTCACAAAGTTAGTTAAATAACATATTATTGTTTTAAAACCACCAAATGAAAGAAGTAGTTTAAATGATATGCTTGATTTATATAACCAACGAAACAGGTTCGGGTCCATATTTTAAAAAATGGCAGATGTTACAATTCGGATGGTTGTCAGTTTGACTATCAGACTAAAGGTTTCCATGTAATCAATTCCAATAGTTTAAGACTTACCATTGCAAACAAGTCGTGCCTTATAACGATCCAAAGTTCAATCTGATTTGAAGTGTCGAAACAAACACATAGAACGAATCACCGATCTATCAATCAGTCTTGGGACTAATTCCCATGTGTTATTAATCTAGGCAATAAATTCATCGGTCATGGCATATAGCTAATTAGGGTTCGATAATGATTTTATATATGATGTGGGTATCGTAGAAATATAATGGGATGGGTGGCCCAAGGGTTCCATTTGATGAGATGTTTGTTTGTGGGGGGTGGGTTGCTGGCGGTGGATTCGAGTGGCAAAATGGGATGCGTGGCCCAAGGTTCACATGTGAGGTAGGTTGGACAATAGGTGTTGCTTGTGTATTGGGCTCTAGTTGAATATAAGTGGACCTAGTATTGCGTTTTGGTTGGTTGGTGTTTGGGTAGTTGGTATATGTGTGCTAGTGTTGTTTTGAGAGTTTGGGAATATTGTTTGGAAAAATAGGGATGAAGTAGTGTTATCAAGAAAGTTGTAAGTTATTGGTGCTAAGGTTGCATTAAATGGAAAGTTATGTTCGTCAAACACAACAAGATGGGACAGGTGAACTTTTCTGGTGATAGGATCTACCATTTAATTGAGACATTTGGGGGTATGAGAAGCGAAAAGTGAGACCCTTTTTTATGGCAAAACCTTTGAATTCCATGTTGTCAAATCCCACACCCACCCACCCACCAAGGTCACACTAAAAATGTAGGAAAGGTGTCGGATTTATATTTTAGTGGATATACCCAAACATAATTTGTGTAGTTATCAAGAAACACCATGTAATATTTATATCCTGAATTACTTAACACCGGTGACGTCCACAAGTCATAATGAATAATGTCAAAAGATTTAATTGTACTAGAAACATAATCAACAAATGGCAAACGTTTACTGTTGGAAATTTAGCAAGAATGACAAACATAATTTGCAACATTACATTTATTGATAAAATAATGACTAAGATGACATTTTGAGAAAAGAAATGTTCATTCTTGAGGTCGTTCAAAGAAAAAACAAAAGGGTCAAATTCAACTTTAACTTGATTATCAATTGTGAATTTAGAAACGGATTGGATATCCTTAATGACATTTGGGGAATGGAGAATTTGGTTTAGCTTGTAGGTTTTATTGAAAGTTTTGTAAAAGCCATTAGCGGAACCGCTAATAAGCAAACGTTGACCATTTCCAACTAAAATAGGACTTATAGATAATGAACATGGGGTGATTAGTTAATTACCTGGATCCGATGTGATGTGTGAGCTTGCCTCTGTGTCCATGTGTCATTGTGGGTCGTTGTAATTCAGGTTCAAACTGGAGAGGGCAGCCCCAATATCACGTCTCCTTTCTGTGACAGGTTGATCAATGTCGGCTAGTTGGTTGGCAATATCCTTCAAAGTTTGGCAGTAAGTGTCCAAGGAAGAACATGAGGATAGGTTTGTGTTGATGAATTTCTGTTCAAGAGTGGTGGCTCTGGCGTGTTTGTTGTTGATGAAGATGTCTTGAGGTTTAGCCCAGACGTCATCTCTGACGGTGAGGTCGTCATCCAGAAGACAACCAAAGAGGTCATCGTAAACGGTAGCATATATCCATTGAAGGATTAATGCATCGAGTTCCAACCATGTTTGGTAATCAGGGTGAGTTTCTGCTGTTGGTGTTGTGCCATCTATATGATCCACAACTTTGTAAGTGCGGAGGTCCATTGTTTTGATTCCCATCATTATTTCCAAAATCCATTACCTCCACAATTCCCATTACTATTGCCATTATATTATTATTGTTTTGGTTTTGATTTGAAAAATTCTGGTTTTGGTTGGCGTATATTATGATTAAAATTCTCCCCTTCATTGGAGTCGTGTGGTGAATTATAAAAATTAAATTAATTAAAGATGCAAATACATTCAAAAAATCCTATTATCTATGCTTACATAGAGGGAACAAAAGTTTATCTAAATCCTTTATCATCATTTGGATGATAAACAAACTGAGACTTAATAAAAAGACAAAAGAACAAAGTTAATAAAACAATACAAACTAATGAAACGATCCACAAACCTATGGAGCTGAGAAACATTCCGTCCACAATATCAAGTCTCAATAAACAGTTTCAACAAACATGAAAATGTATCAAGGATAACACCAAAACACTATAAGAAAATCAAGGCTTGTCGCGGGATTGATCGCGCTCATGATCAAAACATCTCTTCCAAAGCCAGTGCTTCTTCCACACCTTCTCATTCATCTCATCAATCGAAACACCTTTGGTCTCTGGTAGAAACGCGAAGGCATAGATCCCCATGATCACAATCCAACCAGAAAAGAAGAAGAAGATCATCGCGCGCATATGGCAAAGCATTGTTAGAAAAGCTTGGGCTATGATGAAGGTGAATATCATGTTCATGCTGACTGCACAGAAGAAGCCTGCGGTTCGAGTCTCTAGTGGGAAGATTTCACTAGGAATCAACCACCCTAATGGACCCCAAGACCATGCAAACCCGGATACGAAAATGCATATCATGAAAAGCACTAGATACGAGTAATTCTTTGGTAATGCGTTGGTAGATTTCAAAAATGCTGCAAGTATTCCTCCTGTTACAACCTGCATTCAAGATTCATTCAACAGTATATAAGAACTATTAATCTTGTGAGATTAATGATCAAAAAGACATATGATGCAATGAGCACTAGTATAAATCAGTCAAATCTACGTAGTTTTAATTTTTAAATGCATATATGATATAACGGTATGTGCAACTTATGAATAAAATTGGGAGAACAAGTTAACTTGATGTTGAAAAGTGCAAAAAGGGTCTTAGATTGATGTAAATCTTCACTTTTGCTAATTAAAAGCAAAGACAATGACCAAAATCTAGCCTTTTTAACTAATAAGGTGGGAAAAAAACTTATATGTCAACCTTTATAATAATTAAAAAGGTAGGGTTATACATCAGATGATCAAAAGACCAAATTACATCATCATATAAGCCGTATATACATTGTATTTATACAACCTGTATAGCCTCTATCGGTGGTGTATGACCACCTCAGACACCATATCAATCGCTTATGTATGTGTGTATATGGCCTATATATTTGTATAATACGCGCCAAAACTCACCTCATTTGGTTGTGTAAGAAAAGAACACAACTCATATGACACATATAGTTAGTTACTAGTGTTTGAATAGTAGTAGGTTGGTGTCATTAAAAGGATCAACCAAGTGACTAAATCTACACACTTCTTTAAATGTATGTAAATGTTTATGATACAAAGTCGTTTTAGTATTCACATAAATGATAAATCAGTTCAATTGTTCAATTTTTAGCATTTAAGCATACCTGAGCAATAAACATTTGAACTGCAGCTTCAATAAGCAAGAACCTCCTTCCAAGTTTATCAACGCAAAAAACCGCCACCAATGTAGCTATCGTGTTAATGGTGCCCGTCACAACAGCCGATAGCAGCGAAGCATCACTATGGAACCCCATTGTCTGAAACAACACCGGCGCATAAAACATGATCACATTGATGCCAGTAAACTGCTGGAAAATTTGCAGTACTCCTGATGTAATCAGCTGCGGCCAGCTTGACCGCTTCATAAGGTTCTTGAATGGGTGTTTGATCTGTTTAGCTAACTCAGTTGTGTTCACTATTTCATCATATTCCTTTTGCACATCTTGAACCCCTCGAATCTTTCTGAGAGTCTCCAGCCCGCGCTCTGGATACCCCCGCTCGATTAGGCTTGTGGGAGTCTCGACGATTAGTAGGGACCCAAATGCAAGGAAAAGGGCTGGGATAGCTGCACCACCTAAGGATATCCTCCAGCCATAGGCGTGGCTCGCGGTGAAATAGTTAACTATGTTTGCACAAAGGATCCCAACCGTGACCAGCAACTGGAAGCATACGTTCAGACCGCCTCGATACTTGTTTGGAGCGATCTCCGATATGAACAGTGGCACAGCCTGCGCGTTTTGTTTATTAAACAATTTAGGGTTGCAGATTATGCATGTATGGTAACAAGTCCAACACAGGAAAAATAGTTTTAATCGAAATGAGTATGAAACCAAAAATCTAACTTGTACATTAGGTGATCTGATCGATGGTTCAACCAGCATATGTCACCTATGTCACAAGTCTTGTCGGAACCAAACACATGTGTTGTGTTTGTATAACACATGCCATCACATAGGGTTTTGTCAAGACTTGTGACATAACAACTTAGATTATTATACCCATGTGGATTAATATAAATTCATCAATTCAGTGTAATGTTGTTAAAGAAACTAGGGTTTTGTATATACCTGATTACCGAATCCGATTCCAGCACCAAGTAACAGCCTTCCAATGATGAGCATGGTGATGTTCATGGCGGCAGCGTTGAGAACAACACCCGCCAAAAAGAAAAACGACGCCCATTGTATGGTGAGTTTCCGGCCATATTTCTTGCAACATGAGGATGCAAGGAGGCTGGAAACCACCGCGGCGAGATATAGAGAAGACGTGAAGAGCTGAAGTAGCTGATCGTCGAATTTGCAGTAGTTATCTTCTCTTGCATGGTGTTTTTTCACGTAAACAACAGGAAAAAACTTCTTTAAGAACACATCCATGGACGTCACTCCTCCTACATGAACAATAACCACATTAACAAACCACAAAACAAACAAACACACACGCGGTATAAATGTAAATGTATAATTAACAAAATATATATATAGATTATTACTATCACTATTATTATAACAAAATAAACATTCAATCATTCATCACCAGATCAATTGACGATCTATTAATACTTTGATGATTGAATGTACGTACGTTCAATAAACAAACAACAAACATGAGAAAACCTTAATAATATTGATGGATCTAGGTTTTATGTAATCAATTACCGGATATGCCAATGTCGTAACCAAACATGAGGCCACCAAAGGCAGCGATGATGGAGCAAATAACGACTTGCGCGGTGAGTTTCGCCGGTAAATCCTCACCGGCACCGCCGCTAACGGCCATAACCTGTGCAGGCATGGTGGAGATGAGATGATCGGTGGTGTATGTGAGGGTTGTGTGTGTTTTTTGTGTGTGTTTTTTGTGTGTTTGTGTGGTTTAGTTAATTATGGATCGAAAAGCCTTATTTATAGATCATAGTTGAAAGTTTCAGATGAGATTATCCGAAAACGTCCATCTTATATCCCTAGTATTTCTCACGGTTCTGTTGAACTAATTAAATCTTAAATCCAAATACATATAACGTTTTCTTCCCTTTAATATTGCCTAGTATGCAACATAAAAATAAAATAAATAATCATAGTAAACTGTTTCTTTGTTTTTATCAGCTGATCTATGTTTTATTCAACCTAGCTACTTTTATCATCATATTTTTGCGGCTTCTTTTTATCTCTTTTATGGCTAATTTGTGATTTAAACTTTTAATACAGTCAACAGATATGTTAAATGATTATTGATTGAACAAGACATCTAATCTGATGTTACCTAATATCCATGCATTTTAAATGCCTAATTTTGTTGGTCGTTTAAGATTTCAATTTACACTACATATTAATTATTTTTGTTTTATTTAAGATATGATTTTATTTTTCTCAGATAACTTTAATATATAGTATTCTTATAAATAATTTTAAGCATGTTTTATATCTCTATTTTGATGTAAATTTGTTAATTATACTAAAACTACACAATATATTTTTTCGATCTTGAAACATAGATTATTTACATATTATATAAAAAGAGATCTTTTGTAATTTCCTTATAATATGATGACCTAATAATACTTAAGGTTTAAAAAAATGATTTAAGCATCCAACAAATATGATTAAATAAATTATGCATAATTCAAATTGGTTACTAAATGTATAAATGTGTTTATAACTTCAGCTTAGTTATAAAACAAATCATATACTTGAAGGTTTTCTTATAATACAAACTAAAATATGTAAACTTTTATATCATTAATAAAATAAATGTACTTAAAAGGAGCCATCAGAAGAGGAAGTTTTCTAACATGTTTTTGAGTCTTATACTTACAACACTATACATATTTGTCAAAGACTCATTCATTGACAATTATATAAAATTTTTAAAGGGTCCTAATATATAGACACCCCTTATGATAAATTGACACTCACCTATATATCGGGTATGGGTCCATATGCGGTGTATAGGTCCCCCCACATAAATGCCAAACATTTCACGTCACATCAAAAGTTGTTATGGAGGCTATACGCGTCATATAGGTCCATACGCCGCGTATAGCCTTTTCAGACGATAAAACTGGCAAAGTCAAATCAGTCATTCAGTATAGCTATACGCCGCCTGTGGACCGATATGCAGTGTATAGCCCTGGGTCATATGGGTGTGGAATGTAGGTGTCAGTTTGGTGAACGCAAAAGAAATAAATTTAAAAGAAAGCTTTAAGACAAGGTTGAAGACGTGGGCATGACACCATACCAGGTACCCTATACGCAACGTATAGGGCTAAACGTGGCGTATGGGGGTGGGTGGGCTATATGTGGGTAATGCACCATACTTGGGCACCCGTATACGCGATGTATAGGGCTATACACGGTGTATAAGGGGATGGGCGGGCTATACGTGGGTAATGCACCATACGTGGGCACCCTATACGCAAAGTATAGGGCTATACGTGACGTATAGGACTATACGCAACGTATAGGGCTATACGCGGCGTATAGGGCTATACACGGCTTATAGGTCTATACGTGGCGTATAGGGTGGGAGTGAGTCGTTTTCGTTTTAAGACCCGTTGTATTTATATTCATTTTCTTATGAACATATGTCTTCCGATTTTGAGATTGAGGCTGACGTTGACGTTATTGCCGATCATCCTTGGCTACAGTTGAGCCCAGGTCCATTGAGCATGCGAAGTGCTCAAAATTCATTCGTATGAAGATCGGTCATCAAAAGGCAGTCGATTGGGAGGTGATGGCCGAGCTCGAAAGAGCGTGATAGACTTGCTGGTATTATCGGAGATGATACGCCATGGAGTCGTTTATTTGAGATCGTGTTCTTACCTTCTTACTACGAGCTGACGGTGGATTTTTTATCCACCTTTACTTATGTTCGTCCTAATGAGATGGAGGAGCACGATCATCATTCCGGATTACATTTATGCTATGTAGACGTTCACATCAGATGTCCATTGAGTAGTTTTTCGTTATCTCGAGACTTTATTTTGAGCCAGAGACTGTTACCCCTCTATTCACCGAGGGTATTACTGAGATTGAGGAGAATCGATTGAGATATTGGTGGCCTCAGATTGCTGGAGGTCTATTCATCAAGGCGGAAGAATATGAACCGATTGTTCATAGCTCATGGAATTAAATAAATTGAAATAATATTAAATGTCATTCTAATAATACTAGACAATTAAGTCATTAAAATACAACAAAAAATTAAACAACAACATAAGATATTTAGTTAAACTAAGTCCAATAACCTATATGAGCAAGAAGAATTCCTCAAGTAGCAATCCTGAAACATGTTAAAAATAAAAGGTCAACTTTGAAAGTTGGTGAGTTTTCATGGGTTAAGCATACAAATATATAAAGATTTACAAGTAGCAATTTATGTCAATGGTTACGAATAGAGCAAGTTTATAGATAATATATAGCTATAATCAAACCTTGAGCAAAAATACAATTACAAGTTTATAACGATTAGCTAAGTGTACTTGGTTCTCATGATAAACAAGCATACATCATCAGGAGCCAGAAATAACCTCGGCTTTAGCACCAAATATGTTTGTCAGACTCGTAGATTTATGACGTCGCTAGGCTAGCAATAGTTAATGATTACCAACATATAATGTAACATCATGTATTTTCTTGTTAACTAATCGTTAATGTCGTTTATTCTTGTAAGGGCCAAAGTTGTCAATTATGAAACTTATGGGTTGCTTATGCTTATTTACTAGTTTGCCTTAATTCTTCAATTTGAAAATTAATAGTTTAATTATGAAATTAAGCATAATTGTAAGTAATAATAATATTACTATTAATAATAATAATAATATTACTATTAATAATAATAATAATAATAATATAATAATAATAATAACAATAAAGGTAATATGAAATAAAAGTTATTAAACTTAAAAAAATGTTTAAACCTTAAATTTAAATAAGTGCTAGGGTTGTTTTGCTATTTTATAAACTTAAAATTTAAATTTTAAGCATGAAATAACAAAAGAACAAAACCACAGGGACCAAAAGTGTAATTTACCAAACCCAACCTCCACCCCTTCTCTCTCCCCGTTTTTCCGGCCGCCGGCCGGCCAAGCCCGGCGCGGCGCCGACGGGGCTCCGAAACCCACAAAACACCATCCGTTTTTAGGCAAATCATTCCAAACGTTTCGTGAACACAATTCGAACATTATTATGAGCTTTAAATGCCTTTAAATCATGATTATGAACTTATTGAAGTGGGTAACCGTCAATCTTTAATCCTAGAGCCGTTCAACCATTAAACCTCAATAATAATACAATTAACACAACATAAACGGTCATCTATCGACCCTTGATCGAACACAACTCTCAATTTCTCCTAAACCAAACACAAACATAGAATTCGATTAGCATCTTCGTCGCGACCTGTCATCCACTCGTTGACCACATTCCGAGCCTGCTAACCATCAATTGATATGTAATACCCGGTTATTCTTTAAAAAGAAAAGAAAATTAAAAAATGAAGAATAAAATTAGGAAATGCAATTTAACCCAAGTTGAGGGGTTAAAGGTGTCAAAAGGACAAAAAGAATAAAAGGTTGGTACAAAAGCAACATGGCCGCCCACACCATGTTACTTTTCACCTTTTTCATCGGTTCTTGAGAGAGAGAGAGAGAGAGCAGAAACTTTCGGTTGAAGAAGAAGAAGATTGAATTCAAGGTAAGAATTCAAGGTTTCTATGTGTTCATGTTGGGTTTTGCATCGGTTATATGCTTATATGCTTATGTGTTTGTGTGTGTTCGTGTGTGTATTTGGTGTGTTTTTAGGTGTTTGAACTCAGATGCATATGGGTTAGAAGGAAGAAACACCCAAAGTTGCACCAGGTGAGTTCTAGACCTTGGTTTTACTTGTTTTAAACTCTTCTTAGGGCTGAAAATGTATTAAAATGATTTTACAATGTTTATGAATGTATACCCATATGTATTATGCATGTTTGATGATGATTCTTAGATGCTTATAGGTTGTTCATATTTAGAATAGCCTTGGTAAGCTTAGAACAGATAGGCTTGATGTTTGGATTTGAAATTATCCTAGAAACATGTTGAACAGAAGGTTCATGCGCCTAAATAAGGCCCATGCGCCTGGAAATGCCTTAGAAATGATTAAGTGTATATCATGCGCCTGAACAGTGCCTCATGCGCCTAGAATATTAGTCGGACGACTAAGTGTAGGGCCATGCGCCCCAATAGTACCCATGCGTCTGAATAACCCCATGCGTCTAAGTTTCCATACGCCCGAGTAGCCCATGCGTCTAAGTTTCCATGCGTCCGAATGGACCATACGCCTGAATAGTGTCCATGCGCCTGAATGGTTCATGCGCCTAAGTGTTAAAGCAGTTAAGTGTTGGCTGATGCGCCTGTATAGTGATGAAGCGCCCAAACAGGGCCCATGCGCCCAAATAGTGTCAAAGCGCCTAAACACTTAGAATTTATTACAGAATTTTGGGAAGTCTGTGCTTTTAGGGTTTTGACCAAGGTTTGACTAGGGCTTATAAATGCTTGGTTTCATGCATTATAATTGCTTTATGATTGTTCCTTATTAGTATTATTAATATATTATTATTAATACTATTACTATTAGTATGTGACTTTACGTGGTGTGCTTATTATCGTAACGTAAAGTATTACTAATAATAAACTGAAAGAGTAATGAAGAAGAGAAGTGGAACTTAATTAAAATGTTAACAAGTCTTGCAAGCTTACAGGAGGTACACGGCCATGAGGTCGTCAGCCCAACTGTGATGCGGGTTAGCTACCTTCAGATGCACACGGGGCCAGTCAATTGAGATTGGCGGACCTTTGCAGCATACCCTAGGTGTCTGGGCCAGCCTTGTATACAGTATGTAGAGCCCCTTGTGGGAAAGGAGGACCCAACACCATTTCCCCCACGCACATAGTTTAGGGTATTGCTCATTGGTCAACGTAGATAGTGAAAGATAAATATAAAAGAGTACAGAGTAAAAAAGGCATACAGTAAAGAGATAAAGCATTACCTGATTGTATAGTTAATGCGTGCTCTCGTATAAAGAGATGAAGTTTTCATAAAAAGAGTATTTTCATATGTTTACATACAGAAAGTATTTTATTTAAAACTAGAACTCACTCAGCAACGCTGACTTTTATACATTTTCAGTTGGCAGGTAACTATTACTGAGGATGGCATGAGGGTGAAGCTACTTGACAGGAAAAGACTGACATCCATTCATACTTATTATTGTTGTTGTTTTGTAATGCAATTAAACAGTTCTTTTGTATTCGATTAAACAATAGTGTATTGCTCAACAACAGTGTTTTAATAAAATGAATGGTTTTTGTTAAAATGATTCCGCTGCTTAAGTTTGTAAATTTATAATGTTAATGTATTTAATGCTGTGAATGACCAACTGTAAGGTCTCCGGGAACGGGGCCTTACATGATAGAGGGCTTTGCATCAAGATCACTATCCAAATTTGCACACAAGTTTAATTTGATTTCCATCATCGTTTGCATATCAATCAGATTCCGTTGTGGTCGCGTCTTGTTCTTCATTGTCCATATCAAATTAATCAACACACAGGCAATTAAACATATGTATATACTCGATTTTAGTCGAGGAATGAAATCCCTAACCATAATTGGATTAACAACATCGATTGGTGTTTCAATTTGGAATCATTCGAAATTAGGGTTCATGTGATTTGGGGAACTTTTGATTCACCGGTTAAGTCACTACCCTTTCACTATGAGGTCCCGGTTCGAACCCGGGCTCCCTCAACTATTTTTTAGGGCTTTTTAAGCCTTAATTTTTTGGAATTTTTATTAAAATGCGGATAATTAAATAAATTTTAATAAAACCTTTTTACAAAGGTTATTTTAAGTTTTATTCCTATTAAAATGGATTTCAAATCTTAATTAGCAAAATAATTTCGTCTAAACACTACCTTTAATTTATTATCGATTAAATCATGTTTATTCCAAGTGGTTATTTAAGTTTTATATGTAAACCTTATTAGTTATTTAAATGGGTTAATTACATATTTTCTACTAAAAGACATGTAATAGTATATTTCCTTATTATTTAGCGTATTTACAAACACCCCCAAATTTGTAAGGCCCCGTTCCCGGAAACTTCACAGTTGGTCAATCACAGCAATTAAAACACTATACATTATAATTATACAAACTTACGCAACGGAAATGATTTATCAAAAACCATTCATTTCATTTAAAACACTGTTGTTAAGCAATACATCATCATTAATTATTTACAAAAGAATTGTTTTAACGCATTACAAAACAACAACAACATAGAATACGAATAGATGTCAGTCTTTCCCTGCCGAGTAGCTTCACCCTCGTGCCATCCTCAGCAATAATTACCTGCCAACTGAAAATGTATAAAAGTCAGCATTGCTGAGTGAGTTCTAGTTTTAAAAGTAATAAAATACTTTCTATATGTTGTATATGAAAAATACTCTTTTCTGTAAAATACAACTCTATACTGTATATGCGAGCACGCATTAGTTATACGAACGAATACTGTTCGTTCTCTTTACTGTATGCCTTGTCTGTTTTGTAAACTTTTATTTTTATGTTTCACTTTCTGTATGGACCAGTGAGCAATACCCCAACTGTATACGCGATGGAAAACGGGTGATGGACCATCTATATCCCTCGAAAGGGTCAACTATATCCCTCGAAAGGTCAACTATATCCCTCAAAAGGGTCAACTGTATCCCTCGAAAGGGTTCTGTGTACTGTGTACAAGGCCAATCCAATCACCCAGGACACGCTACAAAGGTCCTGCCATTCTTAATTGATTGACCCTGTGTGCATAATAGGGTAGCTAACCCACAACACAATTGAGCTAACGACAACATGGTCGTGTACCACCTGTAAGCTTGCAAGACTTGTTAACATTTTCATAATGTTCCTCTTCTTTTCTTTATTGCTCTTTCACTTTATTATTACGATATACTTTACGTTACGATAATAACATACCACGTAAAGTCACATATTATAAGTAATAATAATAGCAATAACAATAATAAGGAACAATCATAAGTAATCATATCATGCATGAAACATCATCATTAATGAGCCCTTAGTCAACCTTGGTCAAAACCCTAAAGCACAGACTCCTAGAAAATTCTGTAAAAAATTTCTAAGTGCTTAGGCGCATGGGAACTATTTGGGCGCATGAGCCCTGTTCGGGCGTTTCATTACTATGTAGGCGCATCAGCCAACACTTAATCATTTATCACTTTAGGCGCATGAACTATTCAGGCGCTTGGGCACTATTTGTGCGTATGAACACTTAGGCGTATGGATAATTCAGATGCATGGACATTTAGGCGCATGAGCCACTTGGGCGCAAGGGCACTATTGGGGCGCATGGCCCTACACTTAGTCGTCCGGCTAACATTTCTAGGCGCATGGACCACTGTTCAGGCGCATGGGCTATACTTAAACATTTCTAAGGTAATCTTAGGCGCATGGGCTACTGTTTAGGCGCATGGATTACACTTAAATCTTTCTAAGGCAAATTCAAGCGCATGAGCCTTATCTAGGCGCATGAACCTTCTGTGTAACATGTTTCCAGTTTGTTTTCAACCCAATCATCGAACCCATCTGTTCTAAGCTTAATGTGGCTATTCTAAACATGGATAACCTATGAGCATTCAAGAATCAACATCCAATCATGCACATTACATACGGGTAAACATACATAAGCTTTGAAAATCGTTTTAATACATTTTTAGCCCCAAAGATAGTTTAAAACAAGTAAAAACCAGGGTCTAGAACTCACCTGATGCAACTTGGGTATTTCTTCCTTTCTAACCCGCTTGCAATGAGTTCAAACACCTAAAACAACACCAAACACACACACACCCAAGCACATACACAACACATAAGCACATAAACACATAACCGGGATAAAACCCGTCATAAACACATAAAAACCATGAATTCTTACCTTGAATTCGTTCACTTCTTCTTCTTCTTCTTCTTCTTCTACAAGCCGAGAGTTTTCCCCTCCTCTCTCTCTCTAAAACCAAAGAATTTTGATGTGAAGTGAGGGTGGGCGGCCATGCCCACCTTTACACCAACTTTTGAAAGTTTTGTCCTTTTGGACACTTTTAGTCCTTCCACTTGGACTTTATTGTTTTTCTTTCATTTATTCTTCATATCTTGTCTTTTAAAAATAACCGGGTGTTACCAGTCCACCCCCCTTATATAGGTTTCATCCCCGAAACCTGTTATTCCTCGAACATGTGAGGATAATGCTGCCTCATCTCCTCCTCAGTCTCCCATGTAGACTCGGATCCCTTCCTGTGCTTCCACTGTACACGCACAAGAGGAACAACTTTATTTCGCAGCCTCTTCTCTGTATGATCTATGGTTGCCACTGGTTGCTCCACATAATTGAGGCTTTCATCTACTTCAATGTCCTCCAATGGAACAATCATGTCTTTATCAGCTAAGCACTTTCTCAGATGAGATACATGGAATGTCGGGTGAATTCAACTTAACTCATCTGGTAACTCCAATCTATAGGCCACTTCTCCTACTCGAGCAATGATTCGGAAAGGTCCTATGTATCTCAGGCTTAGCTTACCTCGTTTTCTGAATCGGATGATTTCCTTCCAAGGTGAGACCTTCAACATAACCCGGTCACCCACCTGGAACTCAATCGGTCTGCATCGCCTATCGGCATACGACTTCTGCCTACTTTAGCTGCCTTCATGAAGGCTTTAATCTTCTCAAGCTTCTCTGCCATAGCCTCAATGACCTTGATGCCTCCCAATTCTTTCTACCCAATGTCTCCCCAACATACAAGCGTCCTATATCTTCTACCATATAACATCTCGTATGGTGGCATACCAATGCTGGCATGATAGCTATTGTTGTACGAGAATTCAGCTAACGGTAAGTGGTCATCCCAACTTCCCTCAAAATCAATCACACATGCCTGAAGCATGTCTTCCAATGTCTGAATGGTCTTTACTGACCATCAGTTGGGGATGATAAGCCGTGCTAATACGTAACCTCGTCCCCATGGCGTCGTGGAATTTCTTCCAAAATTTAGATGTAAACCGGGTGTCACGGTCCGACACAATGGACACCGGCACCCCATGATGAGTTATAATCTCCTTGATGAACAGGTCAGCCAACCTCTCGGATGAATATGTCTCGCGGATCGGTAGGAAGTGAGCACCTTTCGTCAGACGGTCGACAATCACCCATATGGAATCGTACCCTTTCGGAGTACGTGGCAACTTCGTTATGAAATCCATGGTGATGTGTTCCCATTTCCATTCCGGTATATCCAAAGGTTGGATCTTCCCACACGGCTTCTGATGTTCCGCCTTCACTTGCAAACAAGTAAGGCACTTACTCACATACTCCACCACGTCACGCTTCATACCCGGCCACCAATAATCTTTCTTCATGTCTTGATACATCTTTGTGGCACCAAGATGAATAGAGTATCGAGTCTTGTGAGCTTCATCCAAAATCCTCACACGTAGATCCCCGAAACGAGGAATCCACACCCGTCCAAATCGAGTTTTAACACCAAGTGTGTTTTCACCTAATTCCCCAACCAGACCTCTCATTCTTTCAGAGTTTAGACGATCTTCTTTTAATACCTCATCTTGAAGCTCCTTGACTTGCTTCATTACAGCAGAGGTCATGATCAGTTAGTATGCTTTCACCCGAATCGGCTCGGGCCTCTCCTTCCGGCTAAGAGCATCAGCCACCACGTTGGCCTTGCCCGGATGGTAATGGATCTCACAATCATAATCCTTTATAAGCTTCAACCATCGCCTCTGCCTCATGTTCAGATCTTTTTGCTCGAAGAAGTACTTCAAGCTCTTATGGTTAGTGAAAATGGTGCACTTCGTCCCGTACAGATAGTGCCTCCAAATATTTAGTGCAAAGACCACGGCTGCTAGCTCCAAGTCATGAGTAAGGTAGTTGACCTCATGAACTTTCAACTGTCGGGATGCATAGGCTATAACCTTCCTTCTCTACATTAATACACACCCCAACCCCGAGTAAGAAGCATCTGAATATACCACCAAATCCTCACTTCCTTCGGGTAATGACAAGACAGGAGCTTGAGTCAACCTCACCTTTAACTCCTCGAACGCCTGTTCCTAAGCTTGACCCCATATAAACTTTATATTCTTTCAGGTCAAGTTGGTCAATGGAGAAGCGATCTTGGAAAAGTCCTGAATAAACCTTCGATAATACCCCGCCAACCCCAAGAAACTATGAATCTCGGATGGCGTCTTTGGAGACTTCCATTGCATCACAGCCTCCACCTTAGCAGGGTCTACCATAATCCCCTCAGGATTTATCACGTGACCTAAGAATTGAACTTCGCGCAACCAGAATGCGCACATGGAGAATTTTGCATACAATTTCTCCTTTCTCAACGTCCCCAACACCTCTCGAATGTGGTCAACATGCTCCTTCTCGCTCTTCGAATAAATCAGGACATCATCAATAAATACAATCACTGAGTTATCTAACATTGGCCGACACACTCGATTCATCAGTCCATAAAAGCAGCCGGCGCATTGGTCAGACCAAATGACATAACAAGGAATTCATAGTGATCGTAGCGCGTGCGAAAAGCTGTTTTAAGGGTATCCTGCTCCTTCACCTTCAGCTGATGGTAACCAGATCAAAGATCTATCCTTGAAAACCAACTGGCACCTTGGAGCTGGTCAAACATATCATCTATTCTTGGTAGGGGGTATCGGTTCTTCACCGTCAACTTATTCAGTTCACGGTAGTCGATGCACATCCTCATGCTACCGTCTTTATTCTTCACAAACAGGACCGTAGCACCCAGGGAGAGATACTCGGTCTAATGAACCCCTTATCGAGCAGCTCTTGCGATTGCTCCATAAGCTCTTTCATTTCTATCGGAGCTAACCGATGCGGTGCTTTGGCCACGGGTTGAGCACCGGGTATCAAATCAATTTGGAACTCAATCTCGTGATCTAGTGGAACACCTGGTAAATCTTCTGGAAACACATCCGAAAAGTCACACACAACTGGTACATCAGATAGTTGTGGTGTTGGCGCGTCCACATCCTTTACGTAGGCCAAGTAGGCACTACATCCACGCCTCATGCACTTTCCCGTCACCACCATCGAAATCACCTTCGGGATCATCATGATGCGATCACCATAAACCGTCACCTTATTCCCATCAGGTGTTGTCAATCGGATCATCTTCTTGCAACACACGATGTTTGCTTCATAGGTTGCTAACCAGTCCATCCCTAGTACTACATCAAATCCACCTAGGGGTATCACGTGTAACCTAGCAGCAAACCTATGACCTTCTAGTTCTATGGCACAGTCCTCTATCACATCAATAATTCTAGTGGACTTACCAATAGCAGTTTCTACATCGAATGGTGCACTGACCTTGCTACTACTAACAGGCAATTTAGCACAGAAAGCAGTGGAAATAAAACTTCTGCTAGCACCGGAATCAAACAATACAGAGGCACAAGTTTGGTTTACTAGAAACATACCTGACACAACATTGGGATCAGCTTTGGCTTCTTCCCGGGTCATAATGTAAGCTCTAACACCTGCCCTCTGCCCTCCTTCATCCGGCTTCTTCTTCTCTGCTCTAGAGCTCTCCGCCCTCGGCTTCTTACAGTCTCTAGCGATGTGGCCAGGTTGGCCACACCTGAAGCATACGTTCATCCCCATCCTGCACTCACCAGTATGCTCCCTTCCATATTTGTCACACCTCCTCAGCCCTGATCCAGATGTGACCACACGTCAGTCACCCACCTTTGCCACCTTATTGTTTTGAGTGGTTCTACCACGTCCAAACCGTTTCCCATTCCAGTTCCGGCTATCACCATCCTTCTTATTCACCTCAGCCACCACCACCTCGCGCTCATCATATAATCTGCCAGCAAGTCAACCGCCGACCTAAAAGTGTTATGCCGGCGGCGATCATATGCCTACGGATATCCGCCGGCAGCCCCTGGATGTATCTTTTAATCTTTCATGACAGCGGTGTCACTTGATCGTGCACCAGCCGCGCCATTTCATTAAATTTGGTGGTGTACTGCTGGTGTGTCATCGTTCCCGCCTCCAGCTGTAGGAAGTCTCTTTCTACCTTGTCCATCTCTCTGTGAGGACAGAATTCCTCAATCACTAACTTTTTCAATTCAGTCCATCTCACTCTCCCAATGGCCCTGCTACCCTCGGCTTGGACAGTGTTGTCCCACCAGCACAAAGCCGAGTCCACAAAAGAGTGGGTAGCAAATTTCACCTTCTGATCTTCACGGCACTCACTGATATCAAGGACAACCTCCATTTCCCTCACCCACCGGTGAGCAGCTGCAGCTGTGCCGTTTCCGTCGAAAGTAGGGGCTTGCATCTCATAAACGCCCCATAGTTGCAGCCTCGGGTCGCCTCCGGCGTAGGCTCTTCTTCTTCTCTTCCTCATCATCAGAGAGAACCGTTTCCGGCTCTGGTTGTTCCCGTCCTCCTAAGGACCTGTTCTTTCCTTTCTTTCCCCTCCCCTAACTGCCTTGATCACTTTGGTCATCACAGACGGTAGAATCGTTTGCATGACCTGGTGAACCTCTTCCATCACAACCTCCTTTACTGAGGCCCTTAGATTGGCGCTCTTGTCGCCACCCTCCGGATGAGGGGTCTCTAGTTCTTCATGAACCACTTTCTTGACTCTGGGTCTCCCTCTCTTGGGTCGTGGAGCAGCACCGTGACCTCCACCACGAGAGGCTTTTGAAGATCTACCGCCAGCCATCCACTAAAAGCACACTATAAGATTCAAACACTAACGTGGTCATTCAAGGTAACACTCAGTTTGTCAAGTATAGTAAGTACCTAATTACTGTGCCCAGTTGTGATTAGCCACTTACTTTACTCTTCATACCCCAAGCATCACCTATCCTGACTTAATCAGTATCTAAATCTATTAAGAGCACATAATCAAATAGCATGCGCACATAATGCCGGTTAACATTAGGAAAAGACATATCTGATGGCACGTAGCTACTTGGGCTGACACCCCTCCATTTGTCCCATTTTCAGTTTAAGTTTTAAAAATTTTATTTAACCCAATTCTCTTAAACTTTGGCTCTGATACCAACTTGTAAGGCCCCGTTCCCGGAAACCTCACAGTTGGTCAATCACAACAATTAAAACACTATACATTATAATTATACAAACTTAAGCAGCGGAAATGATTTATCAAAAAACATTCATTTCATTTAAAACACTGTTGTTAAGCAATACATCATCATTAATTGTTTACAAAAGAATTGTTTTAACGCATTACAAAACAACAGCAACATAGAATACGAATGGATGTCAGTCTTTCCCTGCCGAGTAACTTCACCCTCGTGCCATCCTCAACAATAATCACCTGCCAACTGAAAATGTATAAAAGTCAGTGTTGCTGAGTGAGTTCTAGTTTTAAAAGTAACAAAATACTTTCTATATGTTGTATATGCAAAATACTTTTTTTTTGTAAAATACAACTCTGTACTGTATATGCGAGCACGCATTAACTATACGAACAGATACTGTTCGTTCTCTTTAATGTATGCCTTATCTGTTCTGTAAACTTTTATCTTTATGTTTCACTTTCTGTATGGACCAGTGAGCAATACCCCAACTGTATGCGCGATGGAAAACGGGTGATGGGCCATCTATATCCCTCGAAAGGGTCAACTATATCCCTCGAAAGAGTAAACTAAATCCCTCGAAAGGGTCAACTATATCCCTCGAAAGGGTCAACTGTATCCCTCGAAAGGGTTCTGTGTACTGTGTACAAGGCCAACCCAATCACCCTGGGCACGCTACAAAGGTCCTGCCAATCTTAATTAATTGACCCCGTGTGCATAATAGGGTAGCTAACTCGCAGCATAATTGAGCTAACGACAACATGGTCGTGTACCTCCTATAAGCTTGCAAGACTTGTTAACATTTTCATTAATGTTCCTCTTCTTTTCTTTATTGATCTTTCACTTTATTATTACGATATACTTTACGTTACGATAATAACATACCACGTAAAGTCACATACTATAAGTAATAATAATAGCAATAACAATAATAAGGAACAATCATAAGTAATCATATCATGCATGAAACATCATCATTAATGAGCCCTTAGTCAACCTTGGTCAAAACCCTAAAGCACAGACTCCTAGAAAATTCTGTAAAAAATTTCTAAGTGCTTAGGCGCATGGGAACTATTTGGGCGCATGAGCCCTGTTCGGGCGTTTCATGACTATGTAGGCACATTAGCCAACACTTAATCATTTATCACTTTAGGCGCATGAACTATTCAGGCGCATGGGCACTAGTTGTGCGTATGAACACTTAGGCGTATGGATAATTCGAACGCATGGACACTTAGGCGCATGAGCCACTTGGGCGCAAGGGCACTATTGGGGTGCATAGCCCTACACTTAGTCGTCCGGCTAACATTTCTAGGCACATGGACCACTATTCAGGCGCATGGGCTGTACTTAAACATTTCTAATGTAATCTTAGGCGCATGGGCTACGATGTAGGTGCATGAATTACACTTAAATCTTTCTAAGGCAAATTCAGGCGCATGAGCCTTATCTAGGCGCATGGACCTTTTGTGTAACATGTTTCTAATATGTTTTCAACCCAATCATCGAACCCATCTGTTCTAAGCTTAATGTGGCTATTCTAAACATGGATAGCCTATGAGCATTAAAAAATCAACATCCAATCATGTATATTACATACGGGTAAACATACATAAGCTTTGAAAATCATTTTAATACATTTTCAGCCCCAAAGATAGTTTAAAACAAGTAAAAACCGGGGTCTAGAACTCACCTGATGCAACTTGGGTATTTCTTCCTTTCTAACCCGCTTGCAATGAGTTCAAACTCCTAAAACAACACCAAACACACACACAAACCCGAGCACATACACAACACATAAGCGCATAAACACATAACTGGGATAAAACCCGTCATAAACACAAAAAACCCCGAATTCTTACCTTGAATTCGTTCACTTCTTCTTCTTCTACAAGCCGAGAGTTTTCCCCTGCTCTCTCTCTCTCTCTAAAACAAAAGAAATGTTGATGTGAAGTGAGGGTGGGTGGCCATTCCCACCTCTACACCAACTTTTGAAAGTTTTGTCTTTTTGGATACTTTTAGTCCTTCCACTTAGACTTTATTGCTTTTCTTTCATTTATTCTTCATATCTTGTCTTTTAAAAATAACGGGTGTTACAAAATTCGACTTAGAACCCTAGTCCACAATAATTCGTTAAACTTAATGTTAAACATTAACCTGGTGTATAAATATATCTAGGTGTCTTGTGACGATAAATCTTGGAATGACGTTTATTATTGATCTTATTAATCTTCATCATATACTTATTTAACATGTGAGTTTCCTTGCACCTTTTTATGTTTTTCATAATATTTTGGGATGAAACATGATGCTTATACATCATACACTTATAAACGTTTGAACTTGTAAAGCACTTGCAATAAATCTTTATATTTTGTCATGGTTATTTATGTGTTGTAAGTGATTATATGAGATACATATTTGTTTGCAATCATTAACTATTGCTAGCCTGGCGACGTCTTAGATCTTTAGGCCTGACAAGCCTATTTGATGCTAAAGCCGAAGTATTGCCGGCTCCTGATGACGTATGCTTGTTCATCATGGGAACCAAATACACTTAGCCAATGATATATACTTGTAATCAAGTTGAGGTTTGGTTAGATATGTGTTCTATAACCTTGCTAACTTATTACCTATGACATGAATTACTACTTGTAACCTTGTTATATTATGTATGAAAACTTTGGAAACTCACCGACTTTTTAGTTGACCTTTTATTTTTATCATGTTTCAGGAACTGCTCAAGTTCAAAGTGATCAAATGAAGCTTGCAATAATCTAGGATTTGGACCTAGTTAATGGAATAAAAGAATTATGTTTTGTTATGTTATGCTTGGGATTATTTCATGTTTGAGACTTATGATTGTACTTTCTTTTGAAACTTAAAATTTTAATATCTACATTTAAATATAACGTTATGTGGCTGTCAACAATCTTAACCCTCACATCTTGACGATTCCGCCGTCAAGGTTGGGGTGTGACAGATTGGTATCAGAGCCCATAACTATAGGGATTTAGGTTATTAGAAATGGTGACCTAGACTATTTTTTATGCATGAACCTCATAGAATAATATTTATATTCTTGTAAATATATATTGTTTTGCATGCTACATAATGCTATGCCATACTTATGTGCAACTTGATGTCTTAGCATAGGATTGCCTTGTAATTGTTAAAACTTTGTTACTTGTCTCCCTAAACCTATCCTTGACTCTTTGACTCTCCCCGACAAATGAAACTTCTTAATCTTATTCTTGACGACACGTGGAATCGTATACTTATGCTTATGACGTGGATCTTTAGACTTATATCTAATCTATGTAAATCTCATCAAGGTTTTGATTTCATGAACCTAAGAAATTTGTGTGACTCATAGACACATATATCCTGGTTTTCCTGGCAAAAGGCCCTTGGGCTAAGGCAAGCATATCGCATAAATCCTACGAGACTAGTTATGCTTACCTGGGGATTTCTGGGATGAGTGATAAACGATGGTCAACATACATAAGTTTCTAAGGCGAATGGGTCAATTTACCTTGACATGTCAGCGTTTCCAAATGGTAATGCGTTACCAAATGGAACCATTCCATGTGCCTTACAACTCTTGACTTATCCTTGTTTGAAATATACCCCTTGTTATTCTCTTCCTCGTGTCTAACTCATTTTGCATATTCCAGCATGTCTCGTCATCATGAAAAGCGTGAAAGTTCCGATCGTAAGCTAGCCGCCATGATTGCCCGGCAAATGGCTGCCATCATCCCGACCATGGTTGTTGAACTCAATAGCACCTTAATGACCAACTCTAGCAACAATGGAAATGGTCAAGGGGAGAATAGTGCTAACCAAGGACGCAACAACCAAACTTGTACCTTCAAGCATTTTAGCTCTTGCAAGCCCACTAGTTTTATTTGTTAATCTTTATAACTTTTATAAAACTTTTAAACTTTATAATTTATTATTATAAAATTCATAATCACTAATAAAACTTATTCATTTTATAACTTTATAAGTTTTAATAAGTCTTTTCCATTTAGTTATTAATTGTAAAATGATTAATAAAACTTTATAAATTTATGAAAAAGAATTGTTTATAAATTATAAATTATTACAAGTTGTTTAGATGATTAATCAATGAATAATTCACAATATAAATTCCACATTTAATGCACTTTACCCATTAAAATTATTAAAATAATTTAATAATGAACGTTCAAAATGGGTTTGGGTTTGGGCTTTAATTTGGAAAATGGCGGATGTTACACAGGATCACTAGCATTAGAGATCCTCTCATTCGTTACTTGCATCATGGGATGTGGCAAGAATCGAGAAGAGTGTACCATTCCCGACTTATTTTACTTATATTGTTTGCTTACTGTTGGAGCATATATAGTCATATATAGTGTGTTTGTCGCTTGTCGAATAGTCTAGCTTAATATTATACACCTGATATGTTGTAAACACATGAAACTGGGTCATTCGCAGGAGCATATGCGAATTAGACTTAGTCGTACGACTGAGCCATGCTAATGGACCAGCCGTGCGACTGAGAGATGCGATTGGGATATTCGTAAGACTGAACCATAAGTATGGTCCAGTCATACGATTGAACCATACGCATGGTCCAGTCGTACGATTGAACCATACGCATGGTCCAGTCGTACGATTGAACCATACGCATGGTCCAATCGCACGAATGGGCCCAGTCGCATCTAATATGGGTCGAGGCCTATATATATCAGTTTTAATGTGTAGAGAGATTAAGGGTTTTAGAGAGAGTGTGCCCGAGAGCCTAGAGCTGCCGGATGAGAGGGGAGATCATGCTCGATCTTCCCCTTGCCAAGAGTCTTGATTCTTATGTTGTAACGAGCTTGTAATCGTTAGGTTTTATCAATGAAACCATTAAATTATAGTTCATTTTATCGATTGTCTCTTGGTGTTTGCTGTTATTTATCCTTCTGTCAAGAACATGCTCGGATGTTTATCGATCCAAGACGACTTCACAATTGGTATCAGAGCTTTGGATCTTCATTACATGTTGATTCAATAGTTTTGATACAAAAATTGTGTTTTTGCATCAAAAACGCAATCCTTTTGTGTCTAACGGAGTCTTAGACGTTTCCTGGTCGAAAAGTTGAGTTTTTCCGACATACGACTATTAGGGTTTGATAAAATTCGAGTTTTTATGGACAAATCAAGTTAAATCTACGAATTATCAAACTTCAGCAAGTTCAGTCGCACGATTAGACAATCGCACGACTGAGTTCATTCGCACTCTCCAACCGCACGATTGGACTCATTTGTACCTTCAATTGTACGACTGAGAACTTCATTCGGACTTTTCAATCGCATTTGTTCATTCAGGAGACTGACTCATCCGCATTTGTTCAGTCGCACAATTGAACCATCCACATTGTTCAATCGCACGAATAAGTTCAATCGCATACCTTCATTCGCATACATTAGCAGTTTGTTAAACAGTAAAGTTAAACCTAATGGAGGACCAGTTTTCAGCATACACAACAAGTAGAAACACACGTATTCAGAATCTACTGCTGTTGGAGAACGAAGTGGGGATTCACAATAAACCCCCAAAACTTATTACGTTAGACGACTACCCACAATGGAAGCAACGTTTTGAAATCTACTTAAATGGTGTAGATAAAAATTTGTGGGAGGCCATCGAGTCGGGTTATAGCATGCTAGTAGGAGTTGACAGAGTCAAACTTACTCTAAGTGGCATGTTGGATGCTCAGAAGGTAAAACACAATGCTGAGAAGAAAGTCTATGCTTTGCTTACTCAGTCTATTCCGAAGGATATTTTCCATCAGTATTCGGAGTATACTCAAGCAAAGAAACTTTGGGATGCGTTGGAAAAGAGGTATGACGGAAATGGCTCTCTGAAGGCCATCAAGGCAAAAGCCTTGAAGAAGGAGTTTGACAACTTCTCTTCTATGGGAAAAGAAGGCCTTGATGATGTGATCGATAGATTCTATCACTTGATGAGTGAGATGCACACTCATGGAGTGGTTACATCAATGGAGGATAAGGTATCCAACTATGCTGATGGATTACCAGAAAAATGGGCTTCGTTTGTCTCAAATCTCAGACAGAATGGAATGCTCTCGAAGTTAGATATAAATGACTTCATTCTGAAACTGAGAGAAGGGGAGCTTAGGATGAAGTATCAAGCCCAAAAGGCTAATTACGATTAGAATCCTGCACTCTACAATGCTACTCCTTCAGTCAAGACATCTGGAGCGCCACTGTAAACAGCCTTCATCTCAAGCGCAGCAGTTCCAGCACAACCCTCAACTTCAGGATCCGAAACGTCAGGGTCGTCTAGCACCCAATATATGATACCTGAAGCTAATGCAGCAAAGCTCAAAACCGACAACTTTAGGAATGTGACTGTGGAGGTGGCCATAGAACATATGGACCTCTTAGCTGCGGTGGTTCAATCCTACGATGGATTAGTTGCTGGAAAGATAGGAAACTGCCACCTGGCAGATGAAGATTATGAGCAGGTGGATGAGATGTAGTTGGAACGTATGGACATAATGTGGGCCCTGGCAAGTGCTGTCCGACGAGCTAAAAAGTTTGTCAAAAAGACCAGACAGAACTTGGTTGCCACAAAAGACACAACCTTTGGGTTTGACAAGTCAAAGGTTACATGTTTCAACTGCGGTGAGAAGGGACACTTCAAGAGGGAGTGTAAAACCAAAGAAGACGGGTAATGGTAATCCCTTCTCGTCCTTTAATCGTCAGGACAAGGCCACATCTAGTAGCTCTAACTCCTCCAGTAAGGAACCAAAAGCCTTAACTGCTATGAGGATGAAGGACAGGACTGGAGCTTTTGGTTTGTGTCACCAGGAGAGTCCAATATAGCTAGTGTGGAGGATATTGATGACGATTCTGCAAGTGAGGGAGATATAGCAGTAGAGCTCGCGATGTCAAATTCTGAAGACACTGCAAATGTGGTCAACCACCTGCCTGAAGAAGAAAAATCTGCATCATCATCTGAATCACCAGAACCAGAGACAACCGAGTCTGCACTCATGGCTGATTCCTCTTCAACATCTCAGGTAAGTACTACTGACTAACTGTTTCATAATCATGCTTGCTTAGAATGTAATAAATTCAGAGAAAGTATAGATTTAAAATTTGCTAGGTTATTAGATCATAATGATAGCTTAGTAAAGGACCTGGAACTGTGCACGGAGGCAAATAGAGTGTTAAAACAAAACAAGCACAGTTACAAGGAAAAGATAGACCTATTGAATAAACAGCTTAGGGAAACTGAGGTAGTTGCTTTTAATCAAGCAAATGACATTAGGTACTATCTGAACTCCCTAGAGGACACTAAGAAGCAAAAAGCAGTTTTAGAAGTAGAAGTCAACTCGTTAAAACAAAAACTGCATAGTTGGACAAGCTCATCACACATTGTCCAACACTTAGTGAGAGAGAGAAATAATGGGGAGGGACTAGGATACAAAGTGGTTCCACCACCACCTGAGACCTTGATGAACACCAAAAGTAAACCAATTAACAATACCCCATCAAGAATCACGTGGTGTCCACTCCTCTTGTTAATGATCCAGATTCCATAAGTAAATCAAGTGAATCGACTCTAAATAGAAGGAGGCCACTTCAAAGGCAATAGGAAAGATGCCTTGTGTTAACCTGGAAAAAGAATTTGAAAAGGTTAGTTTAAAGTCAGGGTCAAACAAAGTCAAACAAGAACCTAAAAAGACTAGAAAACCTAATCAATCACGTGCATCATATCACAGTCCAGGTAAACAGGAGATCAAAGATGTAAAATCAGGTAAAGCAATTAAATTTGTAAGACCAATTTATACATCCAACAAAGAGGTGTCTCAATCCAAACATAATAAGGTCAATTGTGTGACATCTGCATCTCCACCAAAAATTATAAACCATCAAGTTAAAAGCAGATCCTGCTATAACTGTGGAGAGTATGGTCACATAGTGTCTCATTGTCCTTATTCCCAGACACCGAGGAGGAAGGTTGACCTTTCTGCAACTACAACTAGCTCTTCTAAGAGGAACTCAGTGACACCTCCAAAAAGGGCTAGTGAACCCAAAGTTCAATCCATCAGCCAGTCGTCTGTTTATCACAAACATGCCTTACACAAATCTGGATTATGGAAAGAAAAAACCTCCTCAGTGCCTGAAAATGAGAACAAACAGAAATCTGAGCAACCCTCAACCTCAAAGGGTCAATTGGTTGAGTTTATGATGTGTGATACCTCAGGAAAACCCAAGCTAGTTAAGGCTTGGGTTCCTAACATGAACTAATGTTTTCATTGAATGTGCAGGGTGTTCGCTATAATGCTGAGACTAACACGTGGATTGTAGATAGCAGAGCATCAGGCACATGATAGGGAACAGAGCTCTCTATCAAATGCCATACAAATTAAAGGAGGGCATGTTTCATTTGCTGGAAACAAAGGTGGGTACATCACAGCCCAAGGAGAAGTGGGAAATGAGAAGGTTTAGTTTGACAAGGTAAACTATGTCCAACAATTACAGAATAACTTGCTTTCAGTCTCTCAAATCTGTGATAAAGGATTCAAGGTAGTTTTTGACAACAAAAAGTGTTACGTTCTAAAGAAGGACTACATGATCCCGGAGGACCAGATCCTAATGTCAGCTTCAAGATATAATGATCTTTATGTCTTGGACCTCTCAAAGGCCTCCACAACTGATCGTGAAGTCCAATGCTTCTTGTCCAAAGCTACTGAGAAGGACTCCATCTCCTGGCATAGGAGAATGGGACACATAAATCTGAGAAAAATGAATCACTTGATCAAGAATGATCTTGTGAGAGGAGTAAATGTCAAAAACTTTCAACTCCCGGATTTCTGTGTTGCATGCAAAAAGGGCAAACAGACAAAGAAATCTCATAAGGAAAAGAAAGTTCATTCTATAGAACTTTCTCTTGAGCTTCTTCACATGGATCTGTTTGGTCCGGTAAGTACAAGAAGCATCGCTGGCAACTTGTATTGCTATGTAGTTACCGATGACTACTCAAGGTTCTCTTGGGTAATGTTTCTGAAATCCAAATCAGAAACATTTGAATCCTTCAAGGAATTGGTAACTACACTGGAATCCCTAAACAAGCTAAAGGTACGACAGGTGCACTCAGACAACGGAACCGAGTTTAAGAATCAGAGGATGGAGGCCTATTGCAAGGAAAAGGGAATTGTGCCTCAATTTACCTCGGCTTATACCCCTCAGATGAACGGCGTTGTTGAATGGAAGAACCGCAGCTTGATAGAGACGGCACGGACTATGCTGGTAGACTCGAAACTGCCTATCCAATTTTGGAATGAAGCAGTGGCAAATGCATGTTATACCCTTAATCGAGTTTTGGTAGTAAAACGGCATGGAAAAACGTGCTACGAGTTATTACAGCGACGTAAACCTAACTTGGAATATCTCGAGCCGTTTGGCGCTCCCTGCACCCTGCTGAAGAAGACTCAAGAGGAAAAATTCAGTGAGAAGAGTGATGAAGGTATCTTTCTAGGATACAACACACCGAACAAGCGAGTTTACAACAACTCAACAGGCCAAGTAGAGGTGTGGTGTAATGTTGATATTCAGAGATATATCACACCGCCTGCTGGAAAAGGGCCTGCCTACTTCTTCGACTATGATGGATTCTTCAAATCCTTCAACATACCTCTTTCCTCTTCAGAAGACGAGTTGGCAAACAAGATGATGCACGATGTCTTGAACACACCGTCTCAAGATTCAACAAGTCATGATCCTACCAACTCAGGGGGAGCAGTTGATATGAGTGATTCTTCCTCTGATGAAGAAAATGAAGAAAATGATCAAATCAACCAGGATATACAGGTTCCGACTACCACAAGTTCACCAGCATCAGCTGGTGATGCTTCTGAACCATCAGAACCTCAGACTCCGACTGCCTTAGATCCAGACCCAAATGTTCATAATCTTGACTCTGAGATGGTTGTTCCGACAACTCCTGGCTCATGTCTAAATGTCTATCATCCATTGGATAATATTATAGGAGATGTGAGATCAGGGGTTCAGACTAGAAATCAACTATACTCAACTGATCATGCCTTTGTGATGGAAAAAGGATACCTTCACGATGGTGCATACCGTTGCTTTGTGTCTCAGTTTGAACCAAAGTATGTTAGTGAAACACTAAATGATGAGGCTTGGGTTAGTGCCATGCAGGAAGAACTCCTTCAGTTTAAGAAGTTAGGTGTATGGACACTAGTTGATAGACCTAAAGATGCTAAAGTCATTGGAACCAAATGGGTCTTGAAATGCAAGAAAGATGATCAGGGAGTGATATTAGAAACAAGGCTCGGCTTGTTGTTCAGGGTTTTCGACAAGTTGAAGGTTTCGACTACAATGAAGTATTTGCACCAGTGGCAAGGATGGAAGCCATCCGCATCTTCCTTGCCTATGCCTCTTATATGAAAATCAAAGTTTATCAACTAGATGTTAAGAGTGCATTCCTTCATGGTGAGATCAGAGAAACAGTGTATGTAAGTCAACCCGAGGGTTTTGAGGATCCATATCATCGGGATAGAGTTTACAAACTCGATAAGGCTCTATGTGGGCTTCATCAAGCTCCACGAGCTTGGTATGAGAAACTCTCGACTCATCTTGTGAAACACGGATTTCGCAGGGGAGTCATTAACTGCACACTGTTTACCAAAGAAAAAGATGAGACTTACTGCTAGTACAGATTTATGTAGATGACATAATCTTCGGTTCAAAGAACGAAGAATCATGCAAAGAATTCAAAGCAGTAATAAAGGCGGAGTTTTGTGCCATGGGGGAGATGAAGTTCTTTCTCGGGTTACAGGTGGATCAGACACCAAATGAAATCTTCTTACATCAGACCAAGTATGTAGGGGATATTCTTAGTCGGTTTGACATGGAGAATGCTTCCACAGCTGGCACTCCACTAGCTACAAACCTTGATGTAGCACCCGATGAGAATGGTGATCTGGTAGATGCCACTATGTACCGAGGGATGATTGGATCTCTCATGTATCTCACTGCCTCAAGACCTGATATCATGTATGCTACATGTTTATGCTCACGATATCAGGCAAAGCCTAAGGTGAACCATCTAATTAAGGTCAAAAGGATATTTCGTTATCTGAAGGGCACACCCACACTTGGGTTGTGGCATCCTCATGATGATGACTTTGAACTTACACCGTATAGTGATTCGGATTACGGCGGCTGCAAGATGAACTACAAGTCTACATCAGCAGAGTGTCAGTTCTTTGGGAGAAGATTAGTAACCTGGCAGTGTAAGAAGCAGACCTTGGTTGCATTGTCAACCTGTGAAGCCGAATACGTTGCTGCTGCAAGCTGCTGTTCCCAAATCATATGAATTCAACAGGAAATGCGGGATTACAGTTTACATTTCACTTCCATTCCTATCTTTGTTGATAACTCTGCTGCAATTGCAGTCACTAAAAACCCGGTCCAACATCCTAAGACCAAACACATCAGCATCAAATATCACTTCATACGTGATTGTTTTGAAAAAAAATTAATCGATGTGATAAAAATAAACACTGATTTTCAACGCCCTGACCTCTATACAAAGGCTTTTGACAAACCATGTTTTCTATATCTGTTAGAGGTCAATGGCGTTAAAAAGAAAAGTGAGGTCATTCCTGAAGATGACCATGTATAGTCCGATGCGTCGTGTCTAGGTTCTTTAAATTTTTAAATTTTAATTTTCTTTTAGTTTATTCTCTTGTTTTTGTTTAGTTTTAATAGTTTAATTACAATTAGTTTCTTTCCTTGCCCATTAAAATCCTAAAACGCAAATCCATAGTGGTTTTATAATTTTAGGGGGGATAGGTCTAGGAAAATAAATTAAAAAAAACGAGGGAAAAGGAGAGGCAAGCTAAAAATAAATAAGATAATATGTGTGATACCGATTCAATGTTTGGAATATGATAGTACACAGGTACAAACCATTGGGACTTTAAAATTCAAAATTGAAAAAAAAGTGCAAAGTTCAAGTATAAGTCTGTGTAGTCTGAGCAATATAAAAAAAATATGATAGATAAGCTAGCTACTACTAAGGTAACACAAAGAAAGTAGACCTAAAGTTGCTAGACCACAGATGATATGTCGGTAGATTCAACACAATAGATGACTAGACCTTTTTGGTGATCTCAAGATTAAACTAAAATGTTTGACTAGCTGGGGGTAACGCTTATCCCTGGTTAACACAATCAACAAGATTCCAATAAGGGGTGATGAGCAAAAAATAAACGCTACAAAAGTGTGCGTAAGACCAAAGCATGAGCAAAAGCACATGAAAATGCAAATACAATCAAACTGATAACCTATGGTGTTGGTGAGATCTGTGCAAAAAGAAGAAAATTGCTCAAACAAGAAGATAGGTTATGTGCCTCTTTGTGCGGTGACACTGACCTAAGGATAAGCATAACCTATATATTCTAGAACTCATTGTTGTTTGCCACCTCTCTGTTGTGCGATGGCACTGACCTAAGGATTGGCTTCTCTTTAAAATTCTAAGAATAGTCTTTTCTTGAACTCTACCCTAAGACCGCTCAAAATCTCCTGAGGAATGTGATTACCATATAGTGTGGGATCCGCAAATGCTTGTTGAAATAAACAACCTTAAAACGATCACCCAACAGAGTTAAAAGTCTGTGTATGGATTTAAGAGGATAAGTATACTGACAATCACTATGGTTACAATTCTTGAAAGTTCAAATTAGTGTGGGGACCTAATAGTACTAGTATGATTTCCTAAATTTGCTAAATGGCTCTAGATGAAAAACACGAATAGAGCATCAAAGGTTTTAGCTAACTTGTCTCAAATGATTTGAATATCCTGTATGATTCCAGCTTGAATTGGTCCATGTATGGTTTAAAAGATTGAGGTTGCCCTCTCAGAAGAATTATTCCTTAGAGTTACATCTTAGGAATTAACCCTCACAAAACACAAAAACATGTCTTAGTGTAATTTTCAGTGTCAATTCTTTTTATGTAAGTACCACGTGAGTCTATTTCAGTTTTGTGTAGTATCGGACTATGTCATGGCAGTTGATAAGGGATCTTATCATCTAAAAGGTCACGTCTGAGGTGACGACATGTACTTTCAAGTAAAAATAGGTCACATCCGAGGTGACAAAATGTCTTAAAAGGATCACGTCTGAGGTAATCAAAGTTCTAAGTAAAATGATCATGTCTGAGATGATCAAGTGTTATAATGTTAAATCAACAGTTTAAAGGGTCTAAAAGTCAAATGGTCATAAAGTCAGAAAAATTTAAAGAGTATGACCCATTCGCACGACTGGACCCTGAGTATGGACCAATCATGCGAATGGACCATACTCATGCATTAAATAGCCGAATGGACATAAGTATGAGCCATTCACCCGAATGGCATATCAGAATGAGCCATTCATCTGAATGGAGTGTGCGACTGAGTCAGTCGATCGACTGAGCTTCAATCGGCCGACTGAAGGTGAACGATGAGTCAATCGCCCGACTGAGTTTCATTCGCCCGAATGAACTGAGCGAATGAGTCCAGTCGGCCGATTGAACTCAGATTAGTATATAAAGAGCCACAGTCGATCGCATTCTTCTCACCACTCCCAATCGCCCTTAAATCGCACATCATACCATTACTCTGCCCAAATTTCTTTAGACCTCGATTATACTTCCTTCTTGATCTTCTGACGTGTGTTGGCATTTATACAGGTATAATGTGATGAATCTCACCGAAATCAGAAGAAACGATGCCCTAATTAGTGATTCGCGATTAAAACAAGAACCGAACCACTCAATGGACTAATAACCTACTGAAACCATGTAAAATGTTAAAATAATGTTATTAGGTTATTAGTTAAGTGATTGCGAGTCTAAAGAACCTATACACAACGTTTAATTTCATGAATTGGTCAAGATTCGAACCTAAGTCGACCAAAAAATAGGTCATGCGACTGGTCGTCTGGATGAACTCCAATCGCACGATTGAGCTGGCCGAATAGCTCAATCGGCCGAATGTATCATGCGATGAGGTCAGTTGGCCGACTGAACCAATCGCAGGCGTAGCCAACCGATTGAACTAAGTCGCATGTTCATTCACCCGAATGAGTCCAGTCGCATGATAGGATAGCCGACTAAACACAGTCGTATGATTCATTCACTTGAATGAATCGGAATGAATTCTATCAAGTTACTTAGAACTGGTATGTGTTATGTGAGTATCTAATGTTTATGTATCTTGTGTTACAGATTGATGGCGGAGAGATGGTCTATCAATCCCAAGCACAACATCTGTGCTCATTTAGACCACACAACTCGGAATGGTGCCGAGTTTGCAGAGATCATCGCTTTTCTCAAACGATCGAGGATACACAAAGCCATCTCTACCCCATGCACTCTCTATAGGTCTATGCACCGACCTTCTGGGAGAATGCATATGTGGATAGATCATAGCAGTAGGAGCTCCATCTTGGTATGTATGGACATAGAGATTACAGCTGAAGACATTCAGCGTGTACTTGGGTGGGAGATGATGCTGGATACCCCACCAAGCTAACCCGCTGACAGTGAGAGGCTGCTTTCTGAGGATTAAGTACGCTGGGGACATCAACTCAGGTGTGCTCAACAAGAGCAACCTGTGTCCCCAGTACAATACTGGCACATGTCATACTGAAGTGCATTGCTTTAGAAGGGTGGGTTTGATGATCTTTCAGACCAGATCAGAATGCCTATGTGGCCTGGTGCTGAACTACCCCTTCAGCTTCTCGAGCATGATTTTTTTTACTTGTGAAGAATCTGGAGGCAAAGGGAATTGTTAGGATCTCAGCCTCTTGGTTTAATCGATTGAACAGATATAGCAGCGGAATAGCTCAGAATTAGACAAATTCAAGCAAGAACATTCGATATAAAGCGATAAAAGAATTTTGTTATAGAGAGAGAAATATCTGACAAAAGGAATATTGCATTAAGATTGTCGGCCTCAATGGCACGATTACAGGTGAGTCATCCTTCCTTATAAAGGAAAGAGTGACGTAGGCTGATGTCACTTGAAAGTGACATGTAACCGTTTTATAACTACTGATGTTTAACAACTACTGAAGATGTCAACAACTGACATCTTCTTACAAATGTTCCTAAGTGTTAAACATCTTATTTACAACTACTGAAAAACATAAAACTACTGATACTAACAAACTGAAGAACAACCTCTTCAGTTGTTTACAAGTACTGAAACGGAAACAAAACTACAGAGTAAACAAATACTGAAGGAAAAGAAAACTACTGATGAAGAAAAACCATCACAACAACTGAAGAAGCCCTCTTCAGCTGTTGTCATCAGCTGTTAGCATCAGCTGATGTCTTCAGTACTTGAACATCAGACTTTGTC
Organism: Flaveria trinervia; assembly: GCA_025506515.1. Lineage (NCBI taxonomy): Eukaryota > Viridiplantae > Streptophyta > Magnoliopsida > Asterales > Asteraceae > Flaveria > Flaveria trinervia. The sequence continues at coordinate 14,998,140 of CM046444.1, forward strand.
TTTCAGCTGTTGATCTTCAGTCTTTGTCTTCAGTACTTGTTGAAGTCTTCAGACTTTAGATCTTCAGCTGTTGTCTCAGTCTTTGTCTTCAGTACTTCAGAAATACTTCAGCAGTTGTATTCTTCAGACTTTGTAGAACAGCTGATCAGGTCTTCTTCAGCTGTTGTGATGTCCTGTGGGACTTAGAGGTTTCTCTGATCAGGCTCATTGGTTCTTTTGGTCCAACAAACTCCCCCTGAACCAATGCAGCCAAAACCTCTAAGTTATTGACGAGTCCCACTTATTTTGGCAGATAGATTGGTCTTTTTATCCTCTTGATCAGATGAGAAGTGACCCTTTTTCAGCACCGGCCTGGGAAGAAGTCTCTGATGATCTGTTTTGCATGATATGGTTGGGAGCTCTGTATTGGGGACTTGGACACTGAGCTGTTACCCCAACCATGAGATCTACTTCCCGTGTATCAGCCTATAGGATTCCCTGGTGTAAGCCCTTAGAAACATGATCTGCTCATCCATTGTCAGCACCTCGGGCACACCATCAAACAATCCTTCTCGGCCATACACTTCAGAGATGTACTTGGCCTGTTTTCCATTCTTGAGCTCAACCGTGGTTATTTGTCTGTAAGCAAACTCATCTGGATGAGTCCCTTCTAAGAGCAGGTTGAGCTCATCTTGTTTGAAGTTTTCAAGTCTTTTGTAAACCAATCCCTTCTTTATGATTTTATTCTCCAACATCTTTTGGGGTGGTTTTTTGGCTTCATAAGCTTTCTTGAACTCTTCTACAATTTCCCAGGGGGACACTACAAGAACCACAGTGATGTCTTCGTCGACAACCCTCTTCACGGCCCTTGTATTTTGAAGGAATTCTTTCTTGACAATCCTGTGTGCCACCCTAGGATCAGGCCATATCCTTACTTTTTCCCTTTGGTATTGAAAGGTATTAGCAAGGGTGTACAATCTTAAGACTTCTTTCTTCATGCTAATCATTGAAGAGGATGTGGCATATGCTTTGTCAATGCTTTTCAGCATTTCCTCATCATGTCTTTGCATCTGTTCCTCTTCAATCTTTATCATCACATCATGCATTTGAGAAGCAGGAGTGATGGACATTGGATTAGCCTTAGGCAAAGTGATAACTGCAGAGAGTGGCAGTCTGTCTTCATCCTCCTCTTCTTCTTCATCAGCCCTCAGTACCTTTCTTTTCTTTTGTCTAGGTACATCACTGGCAGTGGGTTTTGGGGGTAAAGGATTTGGTTTTGTGGGTTGGATGGTTGGTTTAGAGGGTAAAGGGGTTGTTTTAGTGGGTTGTGGAGGTAGTGATTTTGAGGATAGAGGCTTTTCAGACTGTTTTAGCATTTTGGCTGTAAGGGAGGCTTTAGTAAATTTTGTCAGTTCTTTTCGGTCCCAAACCCAGCTTCATTTAATGCCTCAATCACTAAACCCTTGGAGTATGCTTCAGACGAACAAATCTTGGTGGTTATTGCCAAGATGTTGTCCCTGGTCCAGGCCCTTATTTCTATCAGAGATCTTCCCAAGTATTTGGCTACAAATCTAATCATTATCTCCAGCCTTTCTCTTTCTAAGGCATCATAACTAGCCCATCTTGAGTTGATCTCCTCTGTCTCCAACCTTCTGATCTCGGAGTCTAGTTGTTGGATGTCAAAACCCTGCCTATATAACTGATCAATGATTTTATCCATTGAACGGTTATGGTTGGCATCAGCTTCTTTCACCATATCATTCAGCTCCTTCTCCTTCTCAGACTCTCCTTTCCTCTTTTGATATGTGACATGAAAGTCTTTTTGACTTTCATTCACTTCAGCTCTCTTCTCACTCTCCTTCTCCTTCTCATGATCAAACTCAGTCTCCTCCACACTTATAACAGCCAACTCCTTCTCATTTACCTTCTCTGATTCTTTCTCCTTCTCCCCATCTGTCCTCTTCCTTTTTCCTTTAACTGACTGACCTCCCCCTTTTTGGTTGCATTGGGTGCAAGGGTTTGAGCAGTAGAAAGTGATTTGGTCACCAACTCCTCCACCAGGGGTTGTATTATTGTAGGAAGCCTCTCATCAATGGCTTTGATCATATATCTGTGATCATGGGAGTGATGAGAGGTAGGGATTTTTGAAGGTTAGCAACTGATTGATCAGGATGGTTCTGTTCCTGAGAATCAGTGCCAAAAGCAGAGGCTGGTGGCTTGGAAGTATGTATTGGCTCAGTGTTTAGGGGACCTTCAGAAGAAGGTGCCATCTGTGGGTGTATTGTGGTGGCAGATGGACTTGCATCCTGAGACATCTTGGCCAGCAGCTCTTTGAGTCTGCTAACCTCATCCTCTAGGATGGTGTTTGAGCAACTATCATAGAAGAAGCTCAGGTCATCATCAGTTGATACTGAATCACCTGACCTCCTGACAGAGTCAGGATTAACATGCCTTGAGTGTAGATCAATTATAGCATGTGCCCCTTGTTCTTGGTTCTGGGGACTTCCAGCCTCAGGACTATGTCCTTCATCAGCTGTTGCCGCTGGTGAGGTCTTAGAGATGTTACCAACTGCATCCTGGTCATTTGCTGAGTCAGAAGCAGTGGCAGCCTCACCAGAAGGTCGCACCTCCTTGTCTACACCAGGAGATGGAACATGATAACCCCTGTGCTGTGGGTTGACAGAAGCATTGTGATCCTCCCCCTCAGGTGTTGAGGTTATCCCAGTAGTGATTGGTGTCTGGGTGGGGGGTGAGGAATGCAACTGCGTCAGCACTTTTGCAACAATTATTGTAGGGCTTTGAGGGGGGTTGCATCAGGAGAGGGTGTGGAAGCAGTGTGCACCCGGGACGAGTGGTGCTCTTCAATGGTAATCCCCTCAAGTGAGGAGGATCCCAGCATTGTGGCTTCCCTTTGAGTGGTTGCATCAGGTTCCTTTTGAGAGGAAACCTGAGCGGCTTCGGTTGGTGGAGTCATAGTCTCTACTGGGGGGTTATTTCCAGTAGAGATAACCTGCTTTGGTGCAGCAGGAGCATCCTCAGGGGACTCAACTCCCTGAGTAGCCTTCTTAGGCTTCTTCTTTGTGGGTTTGGAGGGGACTTTGGATGTGGAAGTGGAGGCTGTGGGTTCCAGCTGCGTGGGTTTGCGCAGCTTGGCAGCCTGTTTAAGAGTTTGGTCAGTGTTGTGTCGGGAGTATACCTCCGGCAATACAGCCAAAGCAGGGACTCCCAGACCAACTAGTCCCTCAGCAGAAAGCTGATTCTCTATTATGGCCATTATAAACGAGGATATAGTATCCAACGGTTAGAAAGTGGTTTTGTGGCCATATCCTTGATTTCAAGAAAATTATTTCAGAAAAGTTTAGTGGTTCTTGTTCAAGGATAGAGAACAGTACCTGTTGCCATCTGGAAGACAGTTGATCCCAAGAAGAAGTCTTCGAGGCCAGGCAAACATTTACCATATGAAATATCAATCGTTCAGCATCTGGAAAATGTTTCTTCAGGATGGTCGAAGCACTAAGATCGCCTTGATATCCATGTTGTCCAAATGAAAGATCAATTTGGCGCTTAGGATATCCAACAGGGTAGGCAGCATCATCTAATAGTAATATCTGGCGGATGGTAGCAGTAGAGATGACCACCTTATGAGAGTTGATGGACGAATGGATAGATTCTCCATTAACAGTTGCATTCGTCCAAAACTGATGTAGCGAATCGGCATAAATGATTGGATTTAGGAGGAAGGCCGTTTTCAGTGGTGATTGGACCATAAGATCTATAGCATTATCGAATTTGGTCCAGAAGGGCGATTTAGTGAGGTACGCGACACAGTTGTGTCGAGGCTTGAGTTGCATGGTCGCCATTAATGAAGGTGAAAGATTTTCAGAGCTTTTGAAATTTTAGGTCGTGAAAGAATGAAAAACTCTGAAAGAGGGATCAGATATATATAGGGTACGGGTTATGAAACGACTGAAGGTTTTGGTGTTAGTCATCAGTATTTGAAACAACTGATGACGTGGTATTAACTTTCAGAGGTTTGAAACGACTGATGGTATTGGTGTGGTCAGCAGTTATAAAACAACTGAAGACATGGTGTTTACAATCAGACGTTGAAACAACTGAAGTCTCTGATTTAGGCATCAGTAGTTTTAAAAAACTACTGAAGACAAGTTGGACTTCAGATGTTGAAACAACTGAGGACTTGGTATTAGTCATCAGTAGTTGTGAAACTACTGAAGACCCTGGTTGTGCCATCAGTTGTTGTAAACAACTGAAGACTTGGTGTTAGTCATCAGTAGTTGTGAAACTACTGAAGACATGGTATTGCTTCAGTTGTTTATGAAGAAACAGCAGTTTGTGAACTACTGAAGAGAGAGTACTCATCAGTAGTTGTCGTCAATTCATAGCCTTTCAGCTGTTTCATACTGTCCTCAACACGTACTCATCAGCCTTTTTGCTGTTTTCAGTTGTTTCATAGGACATCAGTACTTATCTGTTTCTACTGATTTAGTAGTTGGAAGTGCATCAGTAGTTGTAACTACATCAGTAGTTTAGAACAGATAAAGTACAGTACTTAAAGCATTTAGCCTTCAGTAGTTATAAAAACTACTGAGGGTAAAATAACTCATCAGTACTTATATGTGACATGGTTACCAATGATCATCAGTAATTACTGAGATCATCAGTAGTTGTCACTTATTCTAGCTGCAGCATACCAAGCCTTAACACCAGGTTGTGGAAAGTTGAACTATCCAAAGGCTTAGTAAAAATGTCTGCAAGCTCATCAGCACTAGGCACAAACATAGGATTAATTAGACCCTTTTCAAAACAATCTCTTATAAAATGATGTCTAATTTCTATATGTTTGGTCCTAGAGTGCTGGACTGGATTTTTGACAATGCAAAGAGCTGAAGCACTATCCATTAATAATGGAGTCTTAGTCTCTGTAATGCCATAATCCAAAAGTTGATTCTGAAGCCAGAGTACTTGGGATGTACAACTTGCAGCAGCAATGTACTCGGCTTCAGCAGTGGATGTAGCAACAGATGTTTGTTTCTTACTCTGCCAAGAAATCAAACAGTTGCCTAGGAATTGACATCCACCAGAAGTTGATTTCCTGGTCAACTTACACCCTGCATAGTCACTATCAGAGAAAGCAACTAATTTGCAAGAATGTCCAGTGGAATACCATAAGCCTAGAGATTGTGTACCTTGCAGATATCTAAAGATCCTCTTGACTGCAATCAGATGAGACTCCTTAGGTGCAGCCTGAAATCTAGCACAAACACATGTAGCAAACATAATATCTGGTCTAGAAGCTGTTAAATACATCAAGGAACCAATCATACATCTGTAAAGAGTTTCATCAACACCTTTACCTTTCTGATCAACATCCAATTGTGTGGTGTTGCACATGGAGTAGAACAGGGTTTACAGTTTTGTAAATCAAACTTATTCAAAAGATCTTTTGTGTATTTAGACTGATGAATGAAAATTCCATCAGCTTTTTGTTTGATTTGCAAACCTAGAAAGAACTGTAATTCTCCCATTGCACTCATTTCAAACTTCTGTTGCATTAAGTTTTGGAATTCCTCACACAATGGGGATCAGAGGATGCAAATATAATATCATCAACATAAATTTGAACAAGTAGCTTATGCTGATCCACCTTCTTAATAAATAAAGTTTTATCTATGGAGCCTCTAGTGAAATTATTCTGTAGAAGAAAGTTTGATAAGGTCTCATACCAGGCTCTAGGTGCTTGTTTCAACCCATAAAGAGCTTTATCAAGCTTATATACCCATTCTGGGTGCTTATTATCCTCAAAGCCTGGTGGTTGACACACATAAACTTCTTCTTTTATGTTACCATATAGAAAAGCACTTTTGACATCCATTTGAAAAACTTTAAGATTGTGGAGTGCAGCATAGGCTAAAAACAATCTAATTGCCTCCAGTCTGGCTACAGGGGCAAAGGTTTCATCATAATCAATACCTTCTTCTTGTGCAAACCCTGCACAACCAGTCTGGCCTTGTTCTTAACAATTAGCCCATTTTCATCAGTTTTATTCCTAAACACCCATTTAGTGCCTATTGCACACTTACCTGGGGGTAGAGGAACAAGCTCCCACACTTTGTTTTTTGAACTGAAGAAGCTCAAGCTGCATGGCTTCAACCCATCCATTGTCTCTCAAAGCTACATGATAGTTCTTTGGCTCTAGCTGACTGATGAAGAGAGCATAGAAGCAGAAATTGGACAACTGGCTTCTGGTTGAAACACCAGCATTGATATCACCAAGGATTTGAGACATTGGGTGATTTTTCAGCTCTTGGTAAACAATCAAATCTGTGCAAGTGTTTGTAGGACCTTCAGCAGCAGCAGATGTTGATGCAGATTCTTGAAACCATGAAGATGGTGGCAACTCAAATGAAGTTGAGGATGCAGAAATCTCATCAGCATTTGTTGTGGATGGTGCTGCTGGAGCTACAGGAGCATCAGGTTTAGAGGACTCAGGCAGTTGGTCACTAAACCTGAAGAGGTGATTACTACTATCATCATCATCTTCAGCAGTAACACACAGGTGGTGAACTGTTGACAGGAGCAACAGCAGGAGATTGATAAGGAACATATTGCAGTATGTCCAAATCAAAGAGCTCCACAGGGCTTTGTGGAATCTTGTCCTTTGGAGATTCATTGAACTTGACATGTAGAGTCTCTTCAACCATCTTTGTTCTGCAGTTGAAGACTCTGTATGCCTTGCAAGTTGATGAATAACCAACAAAGTACCCTGCATCCACCTTAGGATCAAATTTCTGGAGCTGATCCTTTGTGTTGAGAATGAAACAGGGACACCCAAATGCTCTAAAGAATGAAATGAGAGGGGCCAAATGATGTAGAACTTCATATGGAGTCTTCATCAACCTCTGATTTTAGCACTCTATTCTGCACATAGCATGCTGTGTTGACAGCTTCAGCCCAAAAGGTCAATGGCAGTCCAGAATCAGCCAACATAGACCTTGCAGCTTCAATGAGGGTCCTGTTCTTTCTCTCCACAACTCCATTCTGTTCAGGAGTTCTTGGAATACTAAACTGCCTCTTTATTCCCTTGGAAAGGTAGAACTCATCAAGTGTATTGTTCCTGAATTCTGTTCCATTGTCACTTCTAATACACTTGACTGAGAGGGAATACTGCTTCTCAGCATACAACACAAAGTTTATGATCTTCTGTGCAGCTTCATCCTTTGAATGTAGAAAGAAAGTCCATACAAATCTGGAGTAATCATCCACAATTACCAGACAGTATTTCTTCTGTGCCATGCTCATCACTCTCACAGGACCAAAGAGATCCATGTGAAGAAGTTGTAAGCAGGCAGTGGACTTTGGTTCTTCAATAGGTGGGAATGAAACCTTGTGTTGTTTTCCTTTCAAACAAGCAGTGCAGTTGTTTTCACACTTGAACTCCTTCATAGGCATTCCCCTTACTAAACTATGGTGTATCAGCTGATTCATGTTCTTGAAGTTAACATGTCCCAGCCTTCTATGCCATAGATTAGATTCTTGAGGAGAGGCCTTGGAAAATAGGCAAGGATGGCCTTTGAGATCTATTTTCTTGGAAAGATCTAAGGCATACACTCTTCCTGTCCTGTTGGCCTTCAGGAGAGTGTGAGCATCCAATACCTTGTCAATCAAACTCAGAACTTTGGATGACAGAATCCTGCAGTTCTGGCTTGTGAAAAGGGCAACATGGCCTTTGTCACACAATTGACTGACACTCAAGAGGTTATACTTGAGATTTTCCACATGGTTGACATCATCAAACCTTATTCCCCATTGGAAACAAAGCCCTTCCCGATGATGTAACCTCTTGCATCATTGCCAAAAGAAACAAAACCCTTCCTTCCTGGAGAGTAGTCATTAAGAAGTGAGTTGTTCCCAGTCATATGCAAAGATCCCCCACTGTCTACATACCAGATGCTACTTTGGCATGTTGAAGAAACCTGCATTAATAAACAATCAGTTAGTTTTGGAGACCCAAACCTTTTTGGTTTTGGGCCTGGTCTCATCAATAGATGGTAAACTAACAGGTTTATTGGGCACAATAGCTTGAGGTGAAGGAGGGTGGTAGAAGAGGAATCCTTTGGCTTGGATCTCCTTTTCTGGGGTTTCAACACAGGGCCATCAAGTGGTTAACTCTTCCCAACAGATGTTGAACCATCATTACCAGCTGTGTCTGATTCTGGGAAAGAGCTTTCAGCTCTTCAGACACATTGGTATTGGTGTTTGATGATGAGTTCTTGTGTTGCACCATCTTCTTTTGAGCAACCTCAGTTGTTGCCTGTTGCACTCCTTCCCTTTTAGATTTCTTTTTGGACATAGGAGTAACAGGATTTGATGCTGCTGGTACAAACTTGGACTCAAACTCAGTTTTCATTTTAGCCAAGTTTTCTTTAATTTTCTCCTTTTGTTTGAGTTTGGATCCCTTTTTGTACCAACAATCATCTGTGAGATGATTGAATAGACCACATATTTCACATGGTTTCTTCTTCATCTTCTGTTGATCATCAACTGAAGAAGATGAAACTACTGAAGACTTGCTCTTCAGCAGTTTAGAAGCACTTTTTGCCTTCTTGTCAACTTCCTTAGTAGGCTTCAAATCCTTCCTACTGACAGTTTTCTTCTCTTCAGTGCTGTCAGTTATTTGATTTGAACTCCAGATGTTCCCCTGCTCTCCAGTACCCTCAGTACTTCTAGGGATAACACTTGGGTTGATCAACTCATTGATCATGTGAGTGTCAGCAGTTGAACCATCAATATCAGCTGATAGGTTCACAGAGGGATTACTACTGACTTCAACTACTGATGGTGCTTTATCAAGTAGTGAATCACATGATGAGGTGGATTGGTCATTACTTTCTCCATCAGATTCTACTCCTGCTCTTGAAGCAAAATGTAGGAGGAGCAGTGTGATTATAACCAATTCCAAACTTCACATTGGAAGTGTTTGCTTACTAAATTTCAAAGCCCTTGCAAGATTGTACCCATCGATCACACTCTACTTGGGTGACAGCAAGAGTATCTTTGAGGTCTTTGTACTTCTCTAAGAGTACATCCTCCCTAGCCTTATCATCAGAGATTTGGCATTTTAATTTATAAATCTCATCAGTTTTCTCTTTCAGCACAGACTCAAACTCAGCTTTATTTTGGAAATTATTTGTTCTAGCTCTACATTTTTATTGATTAAAGCCACATTTGCTTCTCTAATAGAGGCAAATGCTGCTATGCAAGTTTCAGAACATAATTTGGCCTTAGCCTCAGAGGATACCTGTGATACCTGTGTTGAAGAGGTACTTGAAGGATCCATCAGAGGATTCAAAGTCAGATGAGAGCTAGATTTCCAAAAGGATGCTCACCACCATGTTGACCAGCACCTGAGAACAGTTGTTCATTACCAGACACATCATCTGGTAAGCTGCTCCAGTCAACAACTCCTGGTGTGAAGAAGCTGTGTTGTTGAAGTTGATTAGGTTGATGAGATTGGGATGGTTGAGGCTCAGGGAGTGCATGTGGTTGCTGAGCAGTGGGTGCTTGAACCTGGCCTGGTTGTGGCATGTAATAGCAGGGGTATGGATATGGCATTGGCCCCTGTGGAACAAAATATGCAGGAGATGGTGATGATGATAACCAGAATTGACAGGTTGTTGCCCTCTGTTTTGTTGACTATTGCCAGGGAAAGTCACAAAGGTGCAGGAGAGTTAGATCCAGATGATCTACATTCTCTTGCAAAGTGTCCAAGCCTGTGGCATTTATGACACTTCAACTTACTCTTGTCAAAACCAACTTTGGTTTTGCCAGAGAGTCCTGGGAATTTCCTTCCAGTTCTTTTGTAGAACTTCTGAGATCTGATATTTATCAAGGCCATTTGGCTCAAAATATCCATCTTCTAAGTCATCATCAGCAGTATCCCCTTGAGATCATCCATGATGAAACATAGATTGTCACTATTACTACCAGCAGAATAACTATCAACACTCACAAAGGCAGGCTCAGAAGTGTTTGTAGAGAAATCAATATGCTCATCATACTGGCTTTCAGATGACGCACATTCTGACTCTTGATGTCCAATCAGGGCAGTGTTCCCTTGGACAAAATCCTCAGTAAGCTTGCCAGATGAAGCCAATTTCCTTTTCTGCTCTATCTCTCTCTCGAATGTAAGCAGTTTCCCATGAAGTTGGGTGAGAGATAGCGATCAACATCAGCATTTGAGCGTAGAACAATGGTATATGTGTTCCATCTCTCAGGCAGTGATCTTAGGAATCTATGGTTCATCTGACTCCTGGTATATTCATGTTTAACCATTTTCAATTCAGAGATTAAACATGAAAACCGCTCAAATTGTTGAGTCAGAGTCTCACCCTTTCTATGAGAGAAAGTCTCATATTGTTGGGCGAGGATTTCCCTGTTGTTTGCTAAAACCTCATCAGTACCACCAAATTGTTCTTTGATGGCTTTCCAGAGGTCATGAGCAGACTCACAATGCAGAAGCCCAGAGTAAATCTCATTAGGAATAGCCATAGCCAAAATTCCATGGGCTTTTGCATCGATTTCAAACAACTTCTTGTCCTCATCGGAGTATTGCTCCTTCTTCTTTGGAACCAACTGGTTTGTTTCCGGATCATTCACCATTGGCTTATGTGGTCCATGTACCACAGATGTCCAACAACCTGAGCTATTGACAGACAGGTGATGGAGCAATCTTCTCTGCCAAATGTTATACTCATTCCTCACCAAGATCGGAGGCTTGGTAGAGGATCCAGTATTGAAAGGATCATTCGAAGAAGTAGTCATTGTGGAAAATCAGACAGATTCAAGTAAAATCACAATAAATTTAGCTCAGAACCACACAGAACCTCAAATAAAACGGCCAGAAGCGATACACTCTCAATCTCTATAACAGATCCTTGCGAATTTGCTAATTCGATTAAACTTAGAGCGAATTGAACAGTTTCAATGATCAATTGTTAGATCGATCAATGATTAACCTGCTCTGATACCATTTGTTAGGATCTCAGCCTCTTGGTTTAATCGATTGAACAGATATAGCAGCGGAATAGCTCAGAATTTGACAAATTCAAGCAAGAACATTCGATATAAAGCGATAAAAGAATTTTGTTATAGAGAGAGAAATATCTGACAAAAGGAATATTGCATTAAGATTGTCGGCCTCAATGGCACGATTACAGGTGAGTCATCCTTCCTTATAAAGGAAAGAGTGACGTAGGTTGATGTCACTTGAAAGTGACATGTAACCGTTTTATAACTATGATGTTTAACAACTACTGAAGATGTCAACAACTGACATCTTCTTACAAATGTTCCTAAGTGTTAAACATCTTATTTACAACTACTGAAAAACATAAAACTACTGATACTACAACAACTGAAGAACAACCTCTTCAGTTGTTTACAAGTACTGAAACGGAAACAAAACTACAAAAAAGTAAACAACTACTGAAGGAAAAGAAAACTACTGATGAAGAAAAACCATCACAACAACTGAAGAAGCCCTCTTCAGCTGTTGTCATCAGCTGTTAGCATCAGCTGATGTCTTCAGTACTTGAACATCAGACTTTGTCTTTCAGCTGTTGATCTTCAGTCTTTGTCTTCAGTACTTGTTAAAGTCTTCAGACTTTATATCTTCAGCTGTTGTCTCAGTCTTTGTCTTCAGTACTTCAGAAATACTTCAGCAGTTGTATTCTTCAGACTTTGTAGAACAGCTGATCAGGTCTTCTTCAGCTGTTGTGATGTCTTGTGGGACTTAGAGGTTTCTCTGATCAGGCTCATTTGTTCTTTTGGTCCAACAGGGAAAGAAGGGATTTGTATGTACCCGATTCTTGCAGCTGATTTTCGATGAGAAGTTGCCATCACTTCCAAAGGAGCGCACGATGTGTGGCTCTAGAGATCATGGACGATACGACCCTGGTTCGTATGAGAGTTACTGGGGTAGCAGGTAAAGCCCAGGTAAGAGACTGATCGGCCATCTGGCCAATAAGAGTTATGTGGCGCCAGGCAGACGTAAATGACGTCCCACAGACAGCGACTCTGATGATGAGCAGCTACAGCTCCCAGAGCATGACTCTGAGATGATGATAGCGGGATGCAGAGATACATTGCCCAACGACCAAGTGGCCCCATACTGATAGTGCATCTCCTGTATCTGCCCCCACTAGAGATATAGCAGAGTCTGCTGGTCCACGGGAATTTATACCTGGTGATGAGGAAGAGGAGTCATATGAGGAGCCACTAACCAGACTATGGGAAGTAAAGTTGTTCCCACAGACCAGGGGCTCGGGGCGGTTGGTGGACGCCCCGGCAGATTGGGAGAGACTACTGCTGACCCTACATATACTCCTGATCTGCCAGGCCGTGTTCTAGGGGGAGCATTCTCCTCGACTGGATCGAGGAAGAAGAGGATGGCTCAGCCCCACGGCTTGAAAAAGAAGAAGCGCAGAATCACCTTCATCACCACCACAGCCACCACCACAGCCACCACCACAGCTACCACTCTACCTACCACCACAGCCGCCATCCCTACCATCATTCCCCTCATACCACTACCACCCTTCCATCCACCACCACATTGTTCACACCTACACCACCACCACCATCATCTATACCACCTCCAATCTTCACCACTGTCACCACCACCACTAGCCATCCTACAGTACCATCTTCTTTCTCTCCATATCGATCAGGATCACCTTTACCTCCCAGTGGGGTAGAGGAACAGCTCTCAGCACTTAACTGAATGGTGTTGAGGCTGTTAGCTGCAGATAAAGAGAAGACCAATCAGATACGACAGCTGGTAGACCTGACCACTATCCAATCTTAGCAGCTCTCTCATCAAGCTCGATTGATCGATGAGCAAGGACATCGAATGTCTCAACTCCAGGAGCAACACACCAAAAGGATAGAGGAGCTGGAGGATGCAAACAAATCTCTGCAGTTAAAGCTCAAAGGGTCCAAAGAAGAGCCCTTAAAGATAGGAGAAGGTGATGGAGATGATGATGCTAATGATGATAGTGATGATGATGGTGATGATCACTATGGTGATACTGATGTTAGTGATGATGATGATGACGACTCTTCAGCTGCAGGTGCTATATCAGCAAGCGAAAGGAGGACCAAACGTACTCAAGATCCGAGTGCCTCCACATCCAACCCGGCAGCAGAAGAGCCGATGATCCAGGACAAGAGTAATGCTTAGATGTTTTATTGTTATTTAAAATCTTTTGTATTTGGATTATGTATGAAATTAATGAAATACATGTTAATATGTAATGTAAATAGTTATGTTTGGATTATTATGGTTATGTCTTGATTGTTAACTAATGATTGATATATTGAATGTATAAATCAAGCAAATCCAAATTATTGAAGGGATGAACACGATATTGCTCCCCTTCAACAGATCAAGACTCAACTAACCATGATTATTGATCTGCAAGGGATTGTCAGAAGATCAGTGAGTTACACCCCTAAAGAAGGGGAAATAATTCATGATCTTACTGATGAGCAACTGGCAGAAATGTTTAAGCTCAATCCTGATGAGATTGTAAAAGACGCTCCAACTGTTGAAGGAGACAGTGATGACGACCTGAAAGACATCGATGAGATAGAGATCGAGGATGTCACGGCAGCTCACTATCCAGAGTATGCTGACAAAGAGAAATGTGGTCCCCAATCTGGGTGATTCCCTAGTCAGTGCTACATTTGATATATTGGATCAGATGGAGCAAGAGACTGAGAAGGTTGAAGAACAAGCCCAAGCCTCAAACGCTGATGTTGATACCAGAAAGGCTGAATGGGCTGCATGCTTTGAGGAGATCCGAGCACAACGCTCTGCTCCTAAACCGAATGTCTACACCAAGCTCTACAAAGTGAAGAAACATCACAAGGTGTCAGGCAAGATTATCGTGTGGGCTCATTTTGATGATCTTAATGTATACGCGATAAAGAGAGAGATGGGTATCGAGTACTTTAGATTCCCGCATGATCTAAAGTCTCTACCTGGTTTTGAGCTCAACCAGCTGGCGAAAATGAAGCTATGATATGCTGACCCGAGGAAGATGTCAGGCTGGTTTGAGGCTGCCCTGAAGAAAGAGTACCACACCAGGTGGGTCAACTTCAAATCTCAACAACCTACGAGATATATCAGACGTTCTGAAGTTGATCCCATAATTGGAAAGCCCAAGATAGTGCTGAAGTGAAGTCCTCCAAGAACAATATCAAGAATCCCTCTTAGGGAAATGCCACAGGACTTCACTTCACACTTTAAATGGTGGTACTATGATTGGAGAACAGGGGAGGCAGTCATAGTTCTGAACAAAGAGGGAAAAATGGATACTGTCAGGGTATTTGACCCAATATGGCTTACAAACTTGTCTGCTGATGATGTATACACATTATACAAGTGGCCGCTGTTCTGTGACACGCAAGATATTGTACAATCCCTCCAATTCCAAAATGTGATACGACTCTGCTTTGCGTTTGAGATACACGCAGGAGTCACAAGAGAGGAGAAGTACAAAAATTACGAAGAGGTTATGAAGAAGGTAAGACAATAGATGAATCTAGGTCCAAGGGGGAGTTTGTTGATACATATGTACCTAGATTCTGATCTGAATGTAATATGTCTTTATTGTCTTACACTTATGTAATCGTTGGGTACTTAATGAAATACATATGTTTGTGTGTGTTTATAATGTTTAATATTTCATTAATGAGTTGTTTAACGCATATTGATTTGATTATATAGGTTTGTGATTGTTTGAATTGTTATACGTAATGTTATAATATTGAATATATTCAAACTTGATGAAGTGAAGTTTTCATGCGTCTGACTGGACCATGCGCCCCAACAGTGGTCATGCGTCCGAATGGCCATGCGACTGAGTGTCCATGCGCCTAAATAGTCCATACACCTGAACAACTTCATGCGACTGACTCAGTCGCACGACTGAACACTCAGTCGTGCGAATGGATCAACCGCATGGCTCAATCGTACGAATGAACCATGCTAATGGTTTAGTCGCCCGACTGAGCAATCCTAACCTATAAATACCACCTAATTCATGGAAAACGTAAGAATTAAATCCACTTCGACTCCAGACGTGCCCTAGCCGTCCAGAAGCCTCTGAGTTTTCAAGTTCATAGAACGCTGTAGATCGATTCCTAATCGATTCTTGACGTTAGATTTAATACGTTATGTTTCTACGTGCGTTCTCACTGATTGGATCGCCAATCAAATAGGATTCCGCACTATTTTGTTTGTTTAACACGTTAATCAGTTGGTGTTTCGTTCAAATACTAGATCCTAACACTTATGGGGACTAGGTGCAACCTGGCGAGATATTTGGCGGAGTATTTTGCTTCATATTATCATTTCCAGGAGCGGTGTACAACATCACATACATCACGGTGATTGCACGTTGTCTTGGTTATCCTCCCCGCTATCTTGCTGACATATCTCCTCCGATCGAGCCGGTGAGATTAGATCGCATTCGGCATGCGTATTATATGCCAGTTTCTGGGTGGCATATGATTCACTCTTCGACCCGGTGAGATCTGGCAGCCAACACCTGTTCAGTAGCTCGGCATTGACGATCCACAGTAGCAACAGGAGCATATTCCGCATGATCAGTAGCCGCATGACCAACCGCCAGCACATCAGCCACCACCTCAGCCACAGTTCCCTCGACATATTAATAGAGAAATGAGGCTGCCTGTACGTATGGAGACATTTATGCAGGAGATTTCTACGAGTTTACAGGACCAGAGTCATCGTCAAGTTAAGGATCTTATGGATTGGCATATTCAGCTTGAGATTGTGCGAGCCCGTGTTGTGGTATTGATCCTCCAGACTTGCCACCGTCTCGACATTACCTAGATTTACCGTAGTTTTTATATTATTAATTGTAACTTTTATTTTGTTATGTATCTAACAACTTCGTTATTTATATTATAATTTTATGTTTATCTTATATGTTTTATTGTTTAATTAAGATTTAAAAGTGTCGGTTAATAAGTTACAAAATAGAACTTATACGCAAAAATCTCAAGCTTAACGTGCAAAAATAATTGATACCATAACCTATTCGAAATTTTTTTGTAAAAGTAACACAATAAACTATACGCCACGTATGGGTCCATACGTGGCGTATAGCTTAATCATGCTACTCATCCAACTTTAAAAAGGAATTTGGAAGCTATATGTGGCGTATGGTACCATACGCCGCGTATAGCTACCGTCCACCGTCTGACATTCAATCAACACCCGGGTACCCTATACATTGCGTATGGGTCCATATGTCACGTATAGGGTGGATTGGTAGGGAATGTTTTTATTCCCTATATGCGGCGTACAGGGAATGAAAACATTCTCTGACAATCCATCCTATACGCAGCGTATGGACGTATACGTAGCGTATAGGATACCCGGATGTTGATTTAAAATCTTGGGTGTTTATTTAATCATTCCCTTAAATTACTTTTTAAAGATGATTTCTAAGATAGGGGTGTTGATCGGGTTTCGGGTTAATCGGTTCTGGTTGTTCGGGTTTTTCAGCATTGAAAGTCTACCCGAAACCCGACCCGAATAATGTTCGGTTTAATCGGTTTCGGGTTATTCGGATAACGGGTTGTTTGAATAACGGGTTGTTCGGGTCGGGTTTCGGGTATTAAACAATACTCAATTTAGTATGTTTTAGTAATTTTTCATTTGAAATCTTATAGTAGTAATGGACTTAAATTAGTTTACTTATATAATTTATACAATGTTTTTTAAATATATATTTATATACAAACAATTTGATTATTTGGACAATCTAAACAAGTGTATACATATAATTTACTTAATTATAATATGGGTTGATCGGGTTATTCGGATTTCGGGTTAATCGGTTCGGGTTAATCGGGTTTTTGAGGTTTGAAAGTTTATCCGAAACCCGACCCGAATAAGAATCGGTTTTCGGATTCTTCGGATAACGGGTTGTTCGGATCGGGTTTCTTTGGGTACTGGTGAGCTCGATTCGGGCAGGTTAATCGGGTACGGGTAAAATCGACGGGCCTATTCTAAGATGTTAAATAGCTAAAATAATTTTGAAAATAGTTAAATGTTTATCTAAGATGTTAACTCTTAGTTAAATAGTTTGAAAATTGCATATAACAATAAAACGACATACTATATTTCACGTGAGGTCAAATGATGGATGACGCATGGTTAATTCTTGTCATCTGATGTGTGACGTCTATTTATCCTTTGAATAGTTAAATTTTCAAATTGCTATATGTACGAAAACCCTAGATTTCTAAAGCATACGTTAAGTTATATATAACAAATTAAATATTTGTCATATTATAAGAAAAGAAAACTTTATAAAATAGTAAGCAAGTTTTAAAAGTATTTAATTAGGTCACTCAAATTTTTATTTGTTATAATCAGGTCACTGATATTTTTAATTGTTCCAATCAGGTCACTGAAGTTTTAAAAATATTCCAATTAGCTCACTCATATTTTTTCAAAATTTTTAAATAATTCACAATTTTTTAAAATGATTTGATTCTTTATAAATATTGGTAACACTCTATATACTTCAATTGTTTTTAAGATATTTTTCAATTTATGAATCATCTAATTAGAACAATTCTAAAATCTTAGTAACCTAATTGAGACAAAAATATTTATGAGTGACGTGATTGAAACAAATAAATTTATAAATGACCTGAATCTTAAAACTTAATTACTATTTTACAAAGTTATATTAAGAAACATAAAAGATCAGCAACATATCACAGGAAGCATAAAAGATTAACAAGAGATGAAGTGCTCAAGGGTTATAGTGTTGTATATTATTACAAGCACTTATGTTGTAATTTATATGTGCTCATACATACAAAGCAATAACTCGTAAAAATGGCATACTTGTAAAGATGACATATGCCTTGCTTAGAAAAACAGTGGTCATTTCTACTAAAGAGTAAGAATCTATTAACGATCATTACCAATAGAGAAGTAACTGGTTATATCTGAAACTTTGGTCACAATGATTATTTTTGTTAAATGTTACGTTAATATAATATTCATATATGCTAGAATAATGACATTTGCTATCTGAAATAAAATCTATACATTACTACAAGGGTCAAGAAATCTTGAGCCCACTCAACAATATAAAAGAACAAACTATATAATCAACTACTAGCTTTTATATCCGTTGTTAAAAAAGTCGTAGAAGATTACAACTTGTGTTGTATGCATGCACCAATAGCTTTATCATTGATTGGCAAGTCGTTGGGAGCGGCTGAAAAATGAAATCGTATACATACAAGAATACAACTAGAGATCATTAGGCGACAATACATGTTATATATCTAGATTGCCTAATTGTTTTAATATAGAAAGTTGCATATGGATGATTGCATCCGATGGTGTTATAATAGTTGCTTTTGATCAGGGGCGGTGTTATAGTAGTTGGTTTTGATCAAGTGTTGTCAGATTTTAAAGGGAGAAACATCTCCTCTGTGCCTTTAACAAAATTTGCAAGTTCTTCAGGTGCAACCACCATCTTCAACCATTCTTGCAACTCTTCCCCTTCAACTTTCTCTTTTTCTACAAGTACAGAAAAAAAAACATTTACGTCCAAAACGGAGACAAAGTAAAGTGGCCTTTTGACTCCTTTACTTTTAGAATGGTTGGATTTAGGTTATCACTAGCGATCTCACTGAAAGCAACCTCTCTATCCTCTGGGATGGAGGTATGGTTTGCCCACATCCAATCAGATCCTCCAGAATCACCCATGTCGCCATTTGAAAGTGTTGCTAATGAGACCGGGCCAATGGTAGGATTAAGACCATATTCAGCAATAGCCTTGTATGCCATGTTAGTGGTTCGATGTATGTCATCTAGTGCACCTGTTGATACACGACCCGAGTAAATAATTTCTTCAGCAGCACGCCCCCCCGAGAAGAGTGATCAAGCGTCCTTGTAATTTGTCCACAAAAAGCAAATACCTATCCTCAGTGGTTGGAGGGGTATAAGTAAATCCCAATGCCCCTCCTGACCTAGGCAATATGCTTAGCTTCTGATAGATAAAAATATAGATATGCATAAAGTTGTCACTTATCATGGTATATACCATCGTCATTGTTAACAAATTACATGTAGAAGCAAAATTGTACATAAAGTACACCAGAAGTGTAATTTTTGATATTCCTTACCTCAACCCTTGGCTGTCCTGCAAGAAGTTTGGAAACAGCAGTGCCTACTACTGCATGATCAGCTTCATGACGAGCAACCAGTGCTTTCTCGCTACCTTGCAACTTGGCTGTTTTCTTTTCAATCCCCTGTTGCATTACCACAAAATAAAAAGGAGAGTTCATAAACGACATATAGGAATGTTCCAACATAGAAGAGCATTCAACAATACAAATTTAACTACAAGATCTCAATCTACATCATATCAACCAGATAGAATCTGAATTTAACTGATAAAACTTAGCCATAAGCATGCAGGGTGCATATATATGTAGCAACCATGTGTGGAGAAGAGTCAAAATGGTCGGGTCAGAATGTCAAATAATAGGCCAAAACAGCTTTGGGTTGGGACGTGTAATCTTTAGTATGGGAGGGATCTGAAGGACTGGTCAACCAACACTTTCTTGAATTTTGAAAACAATTACTGTGTTAAATATGATAAAACCATATTTACTCAATTAACAAGGTAGGAGAAAGTAAAACCAAAATTGACTCATTTACCAATAAATGGGTCAAAATTGTCACCTTTAGTGTAGAGAGAGATAGAAGAGGCTTACAGCAATTGAACGTGCCACTGCTTGGATAAAGTCGACTTTCTCCATGACGACTTTATTTTGTCTCCCTGCCAACAAAGCAGCTTCATTTACCAAATTTGCAAGGTCTGCCCTGCATGCCAATTTATAGAATTGTCTTTTAAGTAACAAAAAGCATAGAAATTGATATGTGAAGTGTTGGTTTCAAAAACTAAGTTGTTCAAGTATAATTACCCAGTGAAACCAGTAGTCATGGATGCAATATTAGCAAGATCAATGTCATCTCCCAAGGGAAGCTCTTTCTTAGAAACATGTACATTCAAAATAGTTTGTCTTCCAACCCTGTTAGGTGTTTCTACCTAAATACCAAATGAACATTTTCAAAGAAAAATTGGGCATTCAAAGATAACTTAAAATGCTATTTTTGGAACAATAGTATAAGTAAAAATATTAGAAAGATAAATACCAAAAGAGAGAAGAATACAAACCATAACCACACGATCTAATCTTCCAGGCCAACGAAGTGCTGGATCTAATATATCAGCACGATTAGTTGCACCAAGAACAATTACAGCTGAATTACTGTCAAAACAATCAATCTCCTGCAAGATATTTCAAAACATATAACTAAAATAATAAGGAAAAAACATCAAATGAACAAAAAATAATAATTCTGATAATACAGTGAGCAGTTGGTTCAATGTTTGTTCTCGTTCATCATTGCTGACAATTCGAAACCTACCATCATGACTTTTTGCTACAGCATCAATCTGCAAATAACAAAAGCATATTAAATAATATAACATTATAACTGTGAATTTTATATAATCATAAAGTTAACATCCTACCTCGTCTATAAATATGATTGATGGTGCTTCCTTTTTTGCTCTTGCAAAGAGATCTCTAACACATGATGCTCCCATGCCTACATAAAGTTCTACAAACTCACTTGCAGAACAGCTAATGAATGGTACTTCAGCTTCCCCAGTTACTGCTTTTGCCAAAAGTGTCTTACCTGTCCAGGAAGACCAACCTGTAAGATACCAAAATCCATGATGAACGATGAATAATTTCTTGATTCAAAAATTAATAACCAATATTACCTCACCACGAACACACCTCGAGGAGGACGAGCCCCAAGTCGTATGTATCGATCTGGATTTCTGAGAAAGTCCTGATTAAGTTGATTGTTATAGAACAATTAAGCAAATTAGAAGGTAGGCTTGGAAAAAAAGAAAGTCACATTCATCGTGAAGTTTCGAAATACCGCAATGAACTTACTAAAATTTCTTCAAGTTCCTCCTTAGCCTCATCAACACCAGCAACATCTGAAAATGTGACGACTTCTTGTTCAGAAACTTTCGACCCGCCATAACCACCAGAATTGCGGTTTCTTATCTGACCAAGGGTATGCTGCGTTTGATGACAAGTAATTAATCAATTAATTCTCGCTAAGAAAAGCTTCTTTTCAGAATGTTGAGAATTAAATGTCTGTTTTCATCTCATACCTGCTGAGAAAAGCTTACAGAGAAACGGTGAAGCAGCCATGCTAAGACTGCAACATAAAACAAACCTATCTGCGAAAATGGAGTTATACATTTAATGTTAGATGCAATAAATAATTTATCACTGAGCAAAACATTCATTAGATGCAAGACAATAATGTACCTTTATAAAATATAGTTAATATTGAGAAACTCACAGTTGAGGGGGGCATTATTGCAAACACAATTACACAATGAACATTTATGCAAAGCAATAGATCGCATCCAGAATACCAGATATTATATGCCACATTATGAACCACTGCATACCATAGTGGCATGGTTTATTGGTGGTATACAAGTGTACTATAGCTATTGAAGCTCTGATGTTTAATCCCCAATGTTGCAAGGACAAGTGTTAGCACAATTAGATAATGTCACTTTCTTGCATAATGATGTTTTATTTATTTATCAAGTGTTGAGGTCAGATTTTAAGATAGGTGACCACTAGTAAACAGTATCCGCTTATGCTACATGCATAATCATGTAACGCGCTAACTTCCCTTACAGTACATTAAAGAAAGATACCCAAGAATTTCATAAGATTCTAGGAAGCAAGTGGCAACCAACCCTTTTATTCCTACATGCCACAATATTATGTAGTTAACAATAATATCCTCAGTTGCAGCACATTTATATTTTGCCACAAATCCAGTAAGGATACTTCTAAGTTCTAACCAGATAGAAATATACTTCTAAGTCTAATGCTATATTAATGCCAATATGATAAAAGCATTACAAGTACCTTGGTCAGAGTACAAAGTGAGTGAGACTTTAAAGTGTATTGAAACTTCAAGTTTATGATCCATGCAATCCACTATGAGTAGGTTATTTGGCATTGGTGAAATTTAGATTCTATGACACAAGATTAACAAAGCCAAAGTTCTAGGGTAGTCGACTCATAGAATGATACAAAGGGAATAAGATGTACCTATGGTGTTTATTTTGCTCTTACTGTAGATACTGAAACTTGAAATGGGATGAGAACAAAGTGTGTCAAATTCTCTCTAAAACCAATGTCCTTGATGTTAACAAGGCATATCATAAGGTACCCAAAACCCCGAACAGAGCCTTCAGAGGATAAAGGTCCACATAATCAGAAGGAATAGACAATTACATTCTCCATCAGAAATAAGTAGATATTCTAAGGGTGTTACTATAAACATCTGCTCAGATTAAAGATGCATTTAAAATAGAACCACAATTCCAAGTGTTAATGTTCACAACTTAATATTAAAGCACTAAGCAGTCAATGGATCACTTTTTGATAAAAACATCAAACCATAGTAGCTGGTGTTTACATTCTCAAAAAGTTGTGCATAGCTATTGTCATGTTAACTCGAAACAAATTAACTCATTGTTAGTAGTAAATTACGTATGTATTACTGATTTCACTTGAACATCCCCTCGTTCAATCTGTTGTGATAATGCGTGATACAACTGGACGATTCCTTAAATAATGCATAGAGGCATGAAACCGGAAAATGAGAACGGTGCAATGACATGGTTTTGTTTTTCTATACAATGTTCATTTTGCTTCGCATCAGTTTTCCAATACAAAAACCTTCATCAAAAGTTCAAATACAAAATCCAGTCTCCATTTGAGCAACTCACATAACTAAACCTCTATATCCACATAAAATCAACCTACAAAAGAACTTACCAATGCAGAGTTCAAAAATCCACCACCAGACCTCTTGTCAGGAGACCCAAACTCCACATCATTCTCCAACATCTTCTTATAAGGAGTCTTAATATCATGAGGACGTGTCGTCATGTACGCAATCCTCTTCGTAGGCCCCACAGTCCTTAACAACAACTCAAACTCTTCCATCCTACTTACACTACTACCACCATCAGTAACCTCACTTTCTGCACTACCCTCTTCTTGCTTCAACTTAAACATTATATGAACCCCATCAACCACCACCTTCTGCACCTCATTACTACAAACTTTACTCAAGAAATCACTATACGGAACCCTCAAGAATGTCGTCGGAACCCTAGGCTCTGACCCTGGCAATGGAACACCTAACTAAGCAACCTCATGGAAAACATAGCAATCCCCAATTGCAACAACACACCAGTCTTTTATGCTTTAATCACTAGTTTCCACCTCCATTTCCCACCACCCTTCACCCTCTTCTCCCTTTTCTTTGTCTTCTTATTACTCTCATTCTCACTTTTCTTCCCAGATGATTCTGTATCATGTTCACAAGAAGTATTATTTACACCAGCTTTATTCCTTTTTCTACAAATATAATTCATTTTCAGAAACCCTAACTCTCTGCCCCATGTATTGAACATGTAAGAAGCCCTAGGTTCTCTGTACAAATTGGTATATGTGGGTAAAGCGATAAAGACGATTTTGGAACAAATAATTCGTCTTTTCATGAACAACACGAAGACTATCGCGAAATGTATAAGTGTATGGATGATTAGAATGGTGATTGGAGCAATTTACATGAATTTGACCGTGAATCATCGGTCGTAGCGTTTCAAGAGCTGCCATGTTATGGATGCCCTGAAGAATTGAAATTGAAAATCAATGAAAAGTTGGACAGAAGGATGAAAGGTTTGCATAAGACTTGGGGTACTGAATTGAAGAAGATATGGAGAATCTGGTATGGGTAATGATCAGAATTACAGAGGGGATTGAGGTTGAAGATGATTAAAGATTTGTGGACCATTGGACTTTCAATGTTCTTTCTTCTCTCATGTTTTATTCGAATTGTTTCTATAAAAAGGGTTAATTTACTCAATCTATTATGTATCTTTGTTGCTAAATGTATCATTTAATAATTTTCTTTATTTACTTGAAAGTTATATGACCATGCAAACCGCAAACACGTATACTTTGAACTTGTATACACATATCAATGTGA
The DNA here is from genome assembly GCA_025506515.1 of Flaveria trinervia. Lineage (NCBI taxonomy): Eukaryota > Viridiplantae > Streptophyta > Magnoliopsida > Asterales > Asteraceae > Flaveria > Flaveria trinervia. The sequence continues at coordinate 15,022,390 of CM046444.1, forward strand.
AAACTTATAATTTTTAGCTTAAACACTTAAGGTGAGGTATCCACTTTCTTATAAAAATAGATGAAGGTTTTAGATTCAAGTTTTATACGTGATAAAATACAGGGGATTTTCAAGTGGATAAGGGGGTTTTCTCACATCGCATTTCTTTCGAAGGATGGTCTTGGGTTTCGTAGTTGAATAATATAAATGATCGGGTGGTCTAATGTTTTGTTAGTGATCTAATTAGTCGTTCAAAAAAGAAACCTACATGAGCATTTATGTACATATGTATGTGATCGTGTCAGACTTGTATATACTTATACTTGACTAATTATATGTGTATGCGTTTAGCAGGTCATTGAATACAAATATAGATCAGATCTTCTAAAAGATAACATACTTTTAAAAGCTATTATATATCAATATATTAGTTTAAAACATATTTATCCGTTTATTACCCTTTTAGTGTATTGTATTTACCCCTTTACGAGAGATGTGTTACTTTTTAAGGGCGTAACAATGTATGAGACTTAAAGAATGAGAATATATTTAACAGCATCATTTTCTATTTTATATAAGAAAATTTTATGATATGATATTATGAGTAACTAGAATTGAACCCTTGCCCATTGATGCGAGGTTTTCTCGCGACGCTATGGAATCCATATTAACGCAAAAGTGTAAGAAATCATCAATTTGTTTTAAGTTTTGAAATGCGATAACATTTTTAAACATGATAGTACATCGAAGTCATATATCCCAACGATTATATTAAAAAAATAGTTTAGTTAATATATACACAAACTAGATGATATACCGACCAACAATTAAAACAAAAACAAATTTACCGCTTTCCATAAAATAAATAGTAGTTTATTTAACTTTGTAATTTAACTCCAGAAAAAGTTTCCAAAAATGTTTTCTTAGCTACCATATTGTTACACAATAAATTATTGTTATCGAGTACAAGCCGTCAACAAAGGTTGCCGCACGTGGTATCTATTCTTGGTTTCCAATTTCCTTTTAGTTGTCTAGATTTTTTTTAATTTCTCAAAGTATCTATTATAATTAATTTATAGTTAATATATAAATTCTTCTATTTATTTCCTGTTTATTTATTAATTTCTTAATACTAGTGTTAATGTTAATTTATATTATTGAAAAAATATTTGCTTACTTATTGTCACCATGAAAGTCTCATTTTTAATTCAATGCAATAAACTCTGATATATCAAAGACATAATTGAAATAAGGTTTAATATATCAAAACTTCCACTGAGACTGTAATAAAGCAAAACTTTTCATAAACACGTGTAAATCGACAAGGTTTTTTAAAGACAAATGTAAATCAACAAGAGCCGACCCAATTGAGTTTTTCACCTGAAATTTATTAAATGGTGATTACATTTAATTTTGGAAGCTATACTTTTTAATTTAAAAAATGTATTTATTAATCATTTTAAAAACAAGCAACAGTTATCATAATTAACATTTTAAATAGTTTTCATATTAGAAATTGATATAATTCAAGTTTTTAATCGTTTCGGCCTAAAAACGGTTTATTTTATGAGTTATTTCAATTTTTGTCTTCTTTTTACATTTTGTTGGACTTTACATTTGGTCCATTTTTTAGTCCGTTTATGTTTTGTGGCCCATTCGACTTTGGTATTGTTTCTTTATATGATTGTAAGGAATGGATGAAATATTATTGAAGTTTATGAAAAAAATTGTTTTTCTCTCTGTCACAGTGTGTGTTAGTGTAAACCCTGATTATCGGTATTCTTTGTGAATCAACGATAGTTAGAAGAATTGTTCCTGGTATTCTCGTGAATCAACAGGTTCAATTAACTATCTTGATGTTTCCGACTGCATCAATTTGGTAGCGGTTTTAATTCGTAGGATTAAACATTTCTTTATAATCAACACATTTGGTCTTATGCAAGCCTTAGCAACAATTCGTGCTTTATAGTGACTAGCAAAACCATCAATAATACCTTTATCATACATACCACTTACAACCAACAATGTTGGCATTAGTAAGGCCCCAACTAATACCCATCGCGATTTGAGTGCAAGACAACAACATTAGTGCTCATCACATCCCGCTGCCCATTTTTAAGTGTGATAATAGATAGTATACTCGGTAGTACAAGTGGTAGACACATTGAACAAAAACATGACAGAAGTTATATAGGCCAAGAAGTATGGTCATGAGAGCTGGTAACCATAGGATGAGACAAAGCAAAAGATAGACGAGGTGGTGGTGGAGGTGGAAATGAAGATGATGGTGGTAAGGAAGGAAATGAAAATCATGGGACGAGGAAAATGAGAATGGGAAAAAAGGTAAGATGATAGGGTTAATGGTATGGTGGAAGGAGTAAAAGGAAATGGAGCAAAATTAGTATCACGAATGTTAAAAATGGCCTCAAGAGATGTGACATGACAGGATATGAAAGTACAACAAGTATAAGAATCATAGCGTAAATTACCACTATGATCTCAAGCGTAACTAATAAGATGACAAGGTATGTATTTTGTTGATAGCTTATCTGCATGGGTATCACCTAGAAACGAATAACATAAGTACCCAATGGTATGAAGAATAGGATAATCATATGACGAGATCCTTACAACATCTCATAAGGTGAAAATGATGTATATATAACTGATGAAGGTAATCAGTAGGTGAGAAATACAACAGTTTTATAAACATCATACCAAAGTTTATTTGGTAGGGGCATCAAATAATCATTATCAAACTACCTCAGAAACATGATGATTTTCGGCTCTACAACCCCATTTAATTTGTTGGGGTGCATATGGACAAGAAATGCGGTAGAGAATACTAAAATTAGATAGATACTTAACCAGTGGGTCACGTATAATGTTAGGAACACTATTGCACTGTAAATGTTGGCCGGATACATTGGTTATCCCGCTGAAGATGTTTATTACTTGCCGGTAAACCAGATAAATGGATCTGATTACTATAAAAGACTCAAGTAAGTGATCAAACTTCTCTCTATAATGTGTACCAAACCTAACATACAAATGTAGCACTCCTAAGTATACATATGAGGCTGAGATAACAGAAACAACAGAAATAAACAGAAATAAACAGAAATGCACAAGTAACTAAAGCTATAGAAAAATGTATAGTAAAAGTCAATAACTAACACATAACTCCACACTCTGATACATACACAACATGAGGCAAACTCATTTCAGTATCAAGATTTGTGCAGTTAACACATGAAAGATTCCTTTTTCAGTTTTTCAAATTACAATATATGGAAATGCCATTGTAACTTAAGGTAGAATTGTTTTTCCTAGAAAGGCACATGAAATTAAGTCGAAAAAGTGAACCTTAGTTTTCTCATCATCTGCCTATTCATTCAAGATATATCAAGATATAATTGTGATTTCATGAATCAGATAATCACTAAAATTCAATTAAAGTGAGGATCAGGTACTTTTACATTCAACCTTGATAATACATTTTCTGTATAAACTTCTACTCTGTTTCTCCAAGTCCACATGATCAGTTTCGTTGGACACTAAGAAACTGCTTATTGTATATAAGCTCCCTGCATAATATATGTTACTATATGTTTTTATGTGAATTTATAATATTAATAAAAAATGAAAACTAAATTAAATATAATACGGATCCTTTGATGCTAAACCAGACCAGTTCTCGATTCCATTGATCACATTATGAAAACATCATCTTACTCGAAATCATACAGAAAATCAAATCAAATCCAATGAAGTTAACTTTTTATTGGTTGCTTTCATATGTAATCCCAATTATCCACAACAAGACAGCAGAATATGCAACAGAAAATGAGATCGAAGAAACGCATAATTCTTTAATGTGTTTGCACAAAATATACTTTTTGTAACCAAAGATAAAATGCAATATGATACCAAGTCAATAAAAACTTCAGACTAACATGATAACAACATGACCACAGATCACTTCTTAGGAAAGAGTCCTCCAAACCCACCAAAGCCACCCTCATCACCAGCACCACTCTTCTTCTGCGTCGCCGCCGAGCCGGTGGTCTTCTTGCCGGAGATGGTGGTGGTGCCACCACTCTTCCCCTCCACCTTCTGCAGTATGGGGTCAGTCTCAACAAACCCATCTTTTTTCTCTAACGCACCTGCAAGCCATTCAAGAAACCCCTTCTCCTCACTGCTCTTGCCGGAGCCTTTTGCAGCGGTGGCGAATGTGCGTACTCTTCTTGCTCTTGTGGTGGCGATGCTCGTGGTGGTGGGGATGGTGGTGGTGGTGGTGGTGGTGGTGGTGGCAGTGGTGGTGGTGGATATGGTGGTCGCCGGAGCAAGAAACATGTTTACAGAAGCCATTTGGTGGTGTGTTTTGGTTGTGGTTGTTTGAGTGGATTTGTGAGGATGAAGAGATGAAGGTATATGGAGATAATGGAACTGGTTTGTGCCACAGGCTTTCCACAAGTTGCTTATCCTCTGAAAGTGTTTTTTGTGTTTTTTTGTGTTTTTAAAAATGAAATAAATTAAGGTGAATGGGATTTTTTATTTTTGGTTTAATTCGTGGGGATGAAAATGTGGAGGGGCTCATCTTTAAGTAATTATGGTCACAAGTTTGACACGAAACTTTGTGGTTTTATTAGCCTTTTGTGGCCTTGAGTAATTTAAACAATAACTAACAATCTACTTTTAATTTATGATCCGATTAATCATTTATATTTACACGATGAAAGATACTAACATTTCATCTCTCTAGAATAGAAAGAGAGTTATTTTACCATCATATATAATATCTCTTGAAGTTACGTGTATGAAAAACGTGCATGAAAAGCTTGTAAAACGAGATAAAAAACAAGGTTAATTAGTTTCAAGCACTACTAAAATGACATAAATCAAAAATTATAAATATGGAAAACGAAAAAAGAGTTTAGAGACTAGAACCCGTGTGGCTATGTTGAATCATAGGGACGAAAAAACCATAATTGACTTTATATGGTTGTTTTGAGTTTTAAGAGGCGTTTGGTTGGAAAGAATGAAATAAAATTAAGAAACTAATATAAATTTCAAGTAAAGTTATGCTTGAGTGGGTAATAAATTATAAAATCCAAGCAAAATGTTTCACCTCAAATCATACAACAAGGGAATTTGAGGTGAAACATTCCCTCGGGTTTTATATTTCATTACTCATTCAAACATAATTTTATTTAAAAATTATACTAGTTTCTCAATTTTATATCATTCCTTCCAACCAACACCCTCTTATATTTTTAAGGTTACACAAAGTGGGAACCGGGGAGGAGTGGGAAATATTTGGCCTTGGGTGGTAATACCACCCTCAAACCCGATGTGTAAAAAGTTGACTCGAGCCACGTGTTTCGGTCTATAGTGAGTAATTTGTGTGTTGTGTTGGGGTGGAAAAATTACACGTCTTTACTTGTATATTGAGGCATTGTTTCACTCTATATATTTGTCACTCAAGATGGTTCTATTGTTGTTAAGCTATCATGGTTGTTGAAGTTCAGCAAAAGAAGGATCTAGTGTGTGAATTTTAAAGAGTTTATTTAAACATTTTAGTACATGAAGAAAAATATGAAGAAGACAACAACTACGGTTAGTTTCATATTGTGGATGAATTACATTTGGAAAATAGTTGGTTTGATTTATTTGAGCCTTAAGTTATTCTTACTCTAAATTCATTGTTGTTGAATTTTTGAAAGATTGTTTGCTTTACTAGATAGTTTAGTTAGTTTACATGAAATGAATTTCTTCTTTGTGTGGAAACGAAAGATGTTTTTCGTGGCACAATTACAATCTTTGTCTCAAAGTTATGTTTTTTGTGACAAAATTACAATCTTGTTCCAAACGAATTATAGGTAGGGGTGTTCAAATAGGATAACGGGTGTTCAAATAGGATAACGGATTTTCAAATTTGAAAATCTCATGACTCTATCCGAAATACGATCTGATCCAAATCTATATGAATTCAATTCGGATCAAATTCAGATATATTCGCATTTATCCAAATAAACCAAATAACATTTTTTCCTATTTTTTCTTTTTCTACTTTTTTTATTCTTAACATTTTATAAATTTAAAATCGCAATAAAAGATATAAGACTAGAAAAGACAAATTTGACTTGAATACAAATTCAAAATTAACATATTGTAGGTAATTATATAGAACCTGAATATTAGAATTTATAATTTCAAACAACAATTGATTATTGTATAATTGTTTAGGATTATAGGACTAGAATGTGTCAAGATTTTTGAGTATTAAGTTGAAAACACAATAGGTAGTTTAGTAATAAGTATTGGAGTAGAAACATAGTTGAATTCTTATTCGGATTAATCGAATATCCAAATAATCCGAATAAAAATATTGTGATATCCAAGATCCGAATAAGGAATCCATATTCGGATGAGATCCGATCCGGATAAGAATTCGGATCGGTTTATTCGGATTCGGGTATGGATCGGATTTTGGATAATTTCGAATATCGGTTATTTTGAATACCCATGGTTATAGGTATATTAATAAGAAATCATGGGATACAACTCTTTAAAGCAAATAGGGACATAATAAGAAGATTTCTTATAATGCTAGATATTAAAACTTGTAACACTTCATATGCAATATTAAAATTGTTACAAAATTACAATCTTGTTCGGAAAAATACTTTAAAATAGTAAATTAAATTACAAACTTGTATACAGAGATTTTTTTATGGTAAAATTACAAACTTGAATTACAAACTTGTATACAGAGATTTTTTTATGGTAAAATTACAAACTTGTCTCAAAGAGACGTTAACTATGGCAAAATCACAATCTCGTCTCAAATAAATTATATATATATAATTATTTGAGACAAGATTATGATTTTTCCACAATTAACTATGTAAGTGTGTACAGTAGATTTATTAATTTTTCTAATACTAATTTTTGTTTATGTTTTAAGTTATAATTCACACATCAAATTAAATGGTTAGTTTTGGTTTAGTGGTTTCCCCATAATCCTTGTACATGCGCGCCTCAGATCGATGCTTTGTTCCAACATTTTTGTATTTTTTTTTCTTTGATTTTTAACTTTAGTTATTAAAAAAACTGACACTATAGGTCATAAGTTTTCTTTGTTTTTTTTCCTTAACTCTATTTATATTATCTTACTATTTATCGACACACATAATAAAATTTAATATGTTACTTAAGTTTTAAGAATTTAAAATTTTTCTTTCTTTTATTTCTATACAAAAGAAATTTTTGATAAATTACATGAGATGATTTAATATAAATTTAAACAGGTTATAAAATACTCAGATCAACTATAAAACATTTCTGTGTTTATATTTAAGTACGTTTTGAGTTGTTCTATATTTCGACGTAAGTTTTGTTTGAAAACGCATCAGATCAAATATAAATCATATGATACATTTTCATTCGACTGTATAAATTTTAAGGTATTCTATATAGTTCGAAAATAAGTCGCGAAGACTGTAATCTATACTTTATCACACGAAAAATGATGCCACAACACGTATTTTTTATATATGTTTTGAGTTGCTCTACGTGTTGATATAAATTTTGTTTGAAAAATAGTTTGGTCAAATCTAATATGTTTTCATTGAACGATATAAATTTCAGTTACTCTACGTTTCGACGTAAATTTAACTTTAAAACGACTCGGATCGATAATTGTATATATTTTATCACATCGCGTACGATCCCGCAACAACGCGCGCGGGGAGTTAAAACTACTTATAGATATATTAATAAGATAATCATGAGGTACAACCCTTTAAAGCAAACAAGGATATATTGGAAGGATTTCTAATAACATTAGAGATTAAATCTTGCAACCTTTTTATGTCATCTTAAAATTATTGCAAAATTACAATTTTGCCTCAAAATGATGCTTCGTAGATAGTAACTAGTATTAAGTCTTTCGCATTATGACAGGTGCGTAAAACCATATCAAGTAGCATCAATTTCACACCACCATCAACAGCTACCAAGATCGAAAAACTCGTATTAAAAAATGGAAAAAATAAAACCGAATGAAATGTAGACGTAAAAATGTTGAATCTCGCACGTAAAACATAATACATTAAAAATAATAACTAAGTCGATCTAAGAACAATGTGTCGTGATGGGTCCGTCAAACAAAAAAAATAGGCGTAAAATGTTGAACCACACACACACACACGTTACAGCGTGTTAACTTGTAATATTTAAAATGAAACGTAAAATGAAAAAAATTGTAAAAGATTAAAAGTATAAGAAACCAAAATTAAAAATGAAAATTTTTAGGGGTTAGGTTGTAAAATATGTATAAGTATTGGTATTAAAAGTAAGAAAAATAAAAAAAAATGAGTACAACCCACTAAAGCTTAGGTACAACCCATAATGCATAAACCACTTGGTAATTTATATTATATAATATATATTATAATTAATATATAAAAAAGCAGTTAATACACCTAATTAAAGATTTACATAATAATTGGTTAATATAAATAATAAAATGGAATATTAAAATATTTGGAAATTAATTATTGTTGTATTCTTTCATCAGAAAATTATCGAAATATTCTAACCCATTTACGAGAGTTTTAATTGTTACCGATATTTTGTGTTGATATTTTATTATAGTTAGAATTAACTAGTAATATGATTATAATATTCATCAAATAAGTCAGAAGTTGCGAAGTATACGTTTAATTAAGTTATTGAGATCTGCGGTATTAGAAACTCATAGTTTTTTAGGGGTGAAGCCCAAGCAACCATGGTTCTAAGGTGGCAACACACTCCTAGTGGGGGTCCGAGGGAAGCGTCTCTAGTAGCGGGGTCCATGGAGCGGCAGCTCATGACTGGGGTCGAGCTTTAACCGAAGGATTAAATTGAGATTCTGTGCACAAGGCGGTCGTGGGGATGAAATTAAAGTCCATCTAAAATCTCTTATATTAAGATACCCAATTCCCATCTATTATAACCCTAGATGCAAAATTCAACTAAAAAACTTAACATCCAAATATTGAAAACAAATAACAGTATCATCCTAAAGTATGTGTTCAAACCTAGGTAGTTGGGTCCAAGGAGCAAAACCCTTTGTTGTGGTCGAGCATGTTTCTTACATGTGAAATTTAAGGGTAAAAATAAGATATCTTTAAGATGATAACTGCAATCCCATCCCTAAAAAATCCAAGTTTTAGTGTAATTTGGGCATATTCTTATTCTTTTTGATCTGGTTCATGAAAAAGACACAAAAGTATTCAATCTGAGTTGTATTCAATTGAAGATTTATTCGAACAAGCCACCTAATAATTTTGATTTGAAAGTGTTTTCACGAAACTCAGATTATCTTGGTTGTTGAATTTAATTCCCTTACATTCTCTCATTGAACTAGGGTTTTCGATTGCATAGCTATCTTGTTAGAAATAAGGATGTAAACGAATCAAATCGGCACGAGATCGACTCAGTAAAAAGCTCGAACAAGGCGAGCCTAGACGAGCTCGAGCTTGATTAGTTGTCGAGCCCAAGCTCGAGCCTTGCATTCAAGGATCACTAAGGTTTGCGATCCTTAACGAGTCCACTAATATTTAGTGAAAAAGACTACCATAATTGATCTCGAGCTTGATGCAGTCCTTAATGAAACACAAGACGCGAAAAAGTGCAGCGAAATGGAGCTCAAGCTTGAGCCGGGCTTTCGCTTAAATCTATTAGTTATCCCGTAAACGAGCTCGAGCCGAGCTTTGGCTCGTTTACGTAGATTAAACCGAGCTTATTCTAGCCGATCCCGAGCTCTAGTTTCACTATTTGAGCCGAGCTCAATCTAAGAATAATAGGCTTGAACGAGCTCGAGCTCGAGCTTTTGAAAAATCCAACGAGCCGAGCTCGAGTAGGGCTCGGCTCGGCTCGTTTACACCCTAGTTAGAAACGTGTAATGAAATGTTTCCATTTTCAAGCAGCGATAACAAACTAGATTGACATCGGACTGTCACGCGAATGAACATAAACGGGATATTTTTTAAGATATAGAGGAGAGATTGGTTCAATCAGTGGTTCTCACGGCTGGGTTATTTGGAAGACACGAAATGATCCAACTTTTGCCAACAAACCGATCTCGATTTGTTGCTCGTCTCATGGAGGAAATAAAGTCCAGATGTTTTCTCAATTTGGGTTAAAAATCCATCTAAAATTCAATATCTAGACTGGTCTGTATTTAACTTTTGATTTGGTCTGTATATTTTCTTTTTGGTGGTTGTTTCTCGATGCTAGAGGGTGCTAGATTTAATAAATAAATAAATAAATAAACTAACTTGGCTCCCTTGCTACGAACAATTTCATGTAATAAGATGTTATATAATATAATAATATGTTTTTGAGAATATATAGTTGTATAATATACTAATTAAAAAGAAGATCGATATGTGCATTTACAGGTTCCAAAATTATTTTCATATAATTAATTTCTTCATCGCTTTCATTTTAAACCCATTTTAACGAATTCTTACCTCTCGACACCTTTACTTCCAACACGGTAGGACCACTCATGAGTCACTAATATTTTACTTTTTGTTACCAGTAATGCATATTTTTTTATTTTCTTATTGACCTTAAAGAAAGTTTAGGTTAACGAATCTGACAGTTACTTTTACTAAATACTTACTTACCCTGATTTTAGTCTTCCTAGCTAGCTTGATTATTTTAACTTATAATAGCAATGATTAAAAGCATTCACAACATTCATAATAGCTGTTTCATTTTGATGTGATTATGTATTATATTATGTAAATTGTTGTTAGTGAAGTAGAAAGAAAAAATTATGTGCATTATAACATGATTTTTTATATTTAAGAAAACCGATCCTACCCTCATAAATTTGTAATATTTTTAAAAGTGATTGTAAGTGTAAGTGTAAGTGAGAGAATATATATAATAAAGATATAAAAAATATATTATTTAATTGAAATATAGAGTAAAAAGTTATGTTTTTAATGTAAATATGGGGATGAGATATGGATGCTAGTGTGGATGCTAGTGTGGATGCTAGTGTGGATGCTAGTGTGGATGCTAGTGTAAATGCTCTCACAATATATCTCTTGTCATCATACTTATAATCGCATTAAAAATCATTTTTTTTATTTTTTTCTATTTTTTTAATTTAATAATATTTTTTGATACATTTTATTATTATATTTTTTCTCTCTCATCTAATCACAATCACTTTCATAAATATTAAAAAAATTATAGGAGTTATACCATATTTCTCCTTATACAAAGTGGTGTCTTGGTTTCAACCGTAACCAGTAACTAGTAAGGTAGTAACATCCACGATTTGCTTTTCTTATATAAAGTTACGTATGTTATTAACATCAATTTCAACGTGCGAGTCCACGGTAACGTTTCAACATTAAACTTTTCACTTAATGCTACTCATGCCGCAATGCGAGGGCTTAATATCAATTAGTTATAGTTATAAGTGAGATAAAAAAGGGAGATAAATAGTTCTATATAACCGTATAAATACCATACATGCAGTTACATGTGTGGTTTGTTTTCTGTCACCTCACTGACTCATTCTTACTAATTATATATAGTATAATTAAGTGATTAAAAAAGGGTAAGGTAGACGTACATATAACCTTACAAATACTAGATATGTGAGGTTAGTTTTCTTGCAATGTTAGTTTCTTACATGCATGGGCTACTATACTTGCTACAAGTAGTACAAGCTAGAAACCTATACTTAAGCACATAGTGAGGTTGGTAATTAACGTGGTGTGTCTTTGAAGCTTGATGTCAAATTTAGTCATTGGTTTCCTTGTATCAACACCAATCATATTTTTCCCATCGCTGTTAAACTGTTTCACCAGCTTCCATCTACTCTCTCTCTCTCTCTCTCTCGCTATTATCTAAATTTTATAATTCCTTGATTTACTCTTTGATTAATTGATTTGTTTAACTCATTCATTTATTTCTCAACAAATAATAAAAAAATTATTTTATTTGTTGTTCAAGTATTATCCACCACAAATCAATTTCAATTAAAATTATTGTATTACTCAAGTTGGTAAGTGTATCATGAGGTTTCTAGTATATCTTCCTTTTCTTCTACCTTAAAATAATTATTTTTGTGAGTTTATTTTATTTTTTGATGATATATAATTTAAAATCATCTTTTTTGAGATTTTCTTATTTTTTTTAATCATGATTTTTAATATCTACAACAAGATATGAATGAAATCTTGTATATTTTATATATTTACAAGCACATACTAGTGTGTGTTCTTAGTATTTATGATAAAAAAGATAAAGATTAGAAAACCGTAACAAGTTATGTATATAGGTTACGTATACGTAACAAAAATACATATAATGTACATTAATTTTGTTGCTTGCATATATGGACCATACGTATATGTATCAAGCCATGTTCCAAAACACACCCCTAGTATGTTGGATACTCATTTTCATCCATTATAACACTATAATAAATAGCATATATTATTTTGTTGATTACATATACGGATCATACGTATATGTACCAAGCCATGTTCGGTTCCTAAGTAACCAAAACCACCAAATAATAACAGAACCCTATATGCTTACATATATGTACAAAACCTTCACCCTAACCGTACTATTAAACGAACAAAGACTTACCTATAAGCTTACATATATGATCCATACGTATACATACCGACCATCCATTTGCTACATATTATTCAGTTTCAAAACATTTTCATATTTTATGATTTGTTAATAAATATAAGAGTTTAAGAAAGGGATTTAGGAATTAGGAGAGAAGGAAATTTTTTTAAAGATTTGGTAATCATTAATTACATAAAGTTACAATTACAAATATGATTTTCCTATTATGCCCTTCTGCCCTTAATTATGTCAAGTTTGGTTAAGATTAATTTACAAAATAGCATATTAATTTATGACCCTTGATCAATTTATATAATGGTTAAGATTTAGTTTTCATGGGTTTCTGTGGTTTTCATTGAATCCCCCCTATATATAATATACATATATATATATATATATACTAGGTTAGAGCCCGTGTGATACACGGTTGTTTTAAAACATCAACTTCATTATATATTGATGACACAATAAACATTATGAAAAAAATTAAAAAAAAATAAATATTAAAGTTGAAATAGAAGTGATACAACATTCGTATTCTCAAAACTTTCTCAAAAATGTGTAAACCCTCTTCGTATACAACGTTTTATGTCTCGTTGGTAATGTTATCGTTTTTTAGTTTTCGCCTCTCAGCAGAGTTATGTTGATTGGAATTTTAACCACCTACTGTATTTAAAAAAAACAATACTTTTTGTGAATAAAATGTTGTACTAAAAAACGTAAATGGATATTTATAACATATAATGATGCTAACATGATTAAATGATAATGTGTTTTGTATATAACATTAAAAATACCATTTGAAATGTCAGACAATAGTGTTTTTGACAGCTGACTTATAATAAACAAAAAGCATAATGAGAATTAATATTAATTATGTTTTATGTTGTATAAAATTTTTAAATAAGAATAATATAAATGAATTTTATTAACTTTTTAACAGGAAGGTTGACATTATTCAAAAATATTGGTGACGAAAAAGGATGTATACTTGAACTTCTCAACATATATGTTTTGTATCTTCCTTGTACTGATGTTTTGCGATCTCTTGCTATCCAAATATAAATTTTTAATAAAGTATATCCGTTATAGTTTAGTATCTTTATTAAAACTAAAAATTGTTATCATAAGTTTGATCGAGGATTGGAGAGGAGAGGTGGAAGAAAAGGCTCGGTTTCAAAAATTACAAAAGATATTCCATAACTAATTTTGTATATATATTATAAAACTAATATGAATAAAATTAATATGTATAACGAAAAGATGTGGTGGTGTTTATTGTATTCTAAGGATCTTAAAATAATTATTTTTGTGAGTTTATTTTATTTTTTGATGATATATAATTTAAAATCATCTTTTTTGAGATTTTCTTATTTTTTTTAATCATGATTTTTAATATCTACAACAAGATATGAATGAAATCTTGTATATTTTATATATTTACAAGCACATACTAGTGTGTGTTCTTAGTATTTATGATAAAAAAGATAAAGATTAGAAAACCGTAACAAGTTATGTATATAGGTTACGTATACGTAACAAAAATACATATAATGTACATTAATTTTGTTGCTTGCATATATGGACCATACGTATATGTATCAAGCCATGTTCCAAAACACACCCCTAGTATGTTGGATACTCATTTTCATCCATTATATAACACTATATAAATAGCATATATTATTTTGTTGATTACATATACGGATCATACGTATATGTACCAAGCCATGTTCGGTTCCTAAGTAACCAAAACCACCAAATAATAACAGAACCCTATATGCTTACATATATGTACAAAACCTTCACCCTAACCGTACTATTAAACGAACAAAGACTTACCTATAAGCTTACATATATGATCCATACGTATACATACCGACCATCCATTTGCTACATATTATTCAGTTTCAAAACATTTTCATATTTTATGATTTGTTAATAAATATAAGAGTTTAAGAAAGGGATTTAGGAATTAGGAGAGAAGGAAATTTTTTTAAAGATTTGGTAATCATTAATTACATAAAGTTACAATTACAAATATGATTTTCCTATTATGCCCTTCTGCCCTTAATTATGTCAAGTTTGGTTAAGATTAATTTACAAAATAGCATATTAATTTATGACCCTTGATCAATTTATATAATGGTTAAGATTTAGTTTTCATGGGTTTCTGTGGTTTTCATTGAATCCCCCCTATATATATATATACATATATATATATATATATACTAGGTTAGAGCCCGTGTGATACACGGTTGTTTTAAAACATCAACTTCATTATATATTGATGACACAATAAACATTATGAAAAAAATTAAAAAAAAATAAATATTAAAGTTGAAATAGAAGTGATACAACATTCGTATTCTCAAAACTTTCTCAAAAATGTGTAAACCCTCTTCGTATACAACGTTTTATGTCTCGTTGGTAATGTTATCGTTTTTTAAGTTTTCGCCTCTCAGCAGAGTTATGTTGATTGGAATTTTAACCACCTACTGTATTTAAAAAAAACAATACTTTTTGTGAATAAAATGTTGTACTAAAAAACGTAAATGGATATTTATAACATATAATGATGCTAACATGATTAAATGATAATGTGTTTTGTATATAACATTAAAAATACCATTTGAAATGTCAGACAATAGTGTTTTTGACAGCTGACTTATAATAAACAAAAAGCATAATGAGAATTAATATTAATTATGTTTTATGTTGTATAAAATTTTTAAATAAGAATAATATAAATGAATTTTATTAACTTTTTAACAGGAAGGTTGACATTATTCAAATATTGGTGACGAAAAAGGATGTATACTTGAACTTCTCAACATATATGTTTTGTATCTTCCTTGTACTGATGTTTTGCGATCTCTTGCTATCCAAATATAAATTTTTAATAAAGTAATATCCGTTATAGTTTAGTATCTTTATTAAAACTAAAAATTGTTATCATAAGTTTGATCGAGGATTGGAGAGGAGAGGTGGAAGAAAAGGCTCGGTTTCAAAAATTACAAAAGATATTCCATAACTAATTTTGTATATATATTATAAAACTAATATGAATAAAATTAATATGTATAACGAAAAGATGTGGTGGTGTTTATTGTATTCTAAGGATCTTAAAATTAATTATTTAATATTATTTATGATATGAGTTATAGTATATAAAATTTTCAAGCTTTAATAATATGAATATTTTACGATAATATGACTCAAGCATATCTAATTTTGATATAACACTAAAAATAACAGCCAATGGTTTTCTTGATAGCTTACCTAAAAAGATAAAATAAATTTAGAAGACATACTAATTATGTTTTTAGTATAAAAAACATAAATATAATCAAATACGTAGGCTTGATCTTTTCAACATATTTAGTATCTTCGTATATGTAGGATTCAATTTTCATATGAATGAATAATCACGAAGATGATAAAGTTTTGTTCAAATAGAGAAGGAAATTATTACAAATAATGTTATAAGTAAAACATGTATTAATGTTAAATTATAAACTATTTCATTGCTAATAATTTATCTATTTATTAAAAGTGTTGAGTATCATAACATAAAGTTTATTAATTTAATAAAATGTTTTACAATTGAAATAGAATATTTGATTTTATTTAGCAAAATATACGTATACTTTTTTGTTAGAAAAATATTTGAATACATTATAGGATTTAATCGAATAACTATTACAGAGACAAAATGTATGATTTGTAGATTGGAATTAAATTTAAAGTTGTAATAACTTATATTTAAAATATTATATTAAAAATTAAGCAGTCATAATACATTAATAATAAATAAATTATAATAGACCAAAATATGGTGATGGTATAAGTTAGTAAAAGTATTCATATATATAACAAAAGTTATATTGTGTACCATAAAATAAAATAACGTCATGTATAAATAGGTTTTACAATAACAATAGATTATTTGTATTATTATAGCAAATAATAAATTATTAACCGGGTTCAAAGCCTACTTGGTAATACATGTGTTTAAGAGGAACACATGGTAAGGATGAATGTTTGGTATATAACAACAATCATCATTTATAAAACAAATACAATTACAATAAACATTCATAATAGTCTTGACGATTGTAAACACTAATAGTAATCAAATGTAAAGTGAATTTCAACTTACATATAAATATATAACTTTATATTTATAAGACTCATAAGGGTTTATCGTTTGCAAACAATAGTGTTAGTTCTTTGAATGCCGAAACTACGTGACAAATCATATATGTTGAATACAAAACTTGGTTGGTTATGAAGTAAATTGAGTGTATATAGGTGACTTTTTGGAAGTTGTATGTATGTATTATATATATAGTATTTTTTAAAGGATTGACTTGTATTTATTGTGGTATTTAATGATAATTTTATGTTTGGTAAGTAATTATATGAGTATCAATTATTATTTTTTAAATTTATTTTATCTTGTAATATTAGGTGGGAATAGATAGAAGTATATGATAAGAGGCTGTCATGTGGTATTTATATGTCCTAAGAGATAGACATGTGGTTTTAGAAAACTTGCTTTATATAATAAATATATATATATAATATATATATATAACACACATATATATATACATGAACTTCAAAAACGAATTGATTTGACAATCCTATATCAAACAAATTAGAACAGTTATTCCAAAGACTAATAAGAAAATAATACGGTTAACGTGTATGTGAAAACATGCAATGTATGTCAAGAATTCTTGATGCTCAAGTTAATTAACTTGGGCAATTTTCTTTCCAAATATCCAACCATGATCATGACTAATTGTTTGGAAGAAATAGCCTAACATGTAGAAAACGGATGTACATTGTCAAAATAACATTAATCCATCACACGTATGAATATGATCTATCAATAGGATTTAACAAAAACTGGAGACGCAAATAATATATGTTAATAATTACACACGGCCATATATAACAACATAATTACATGACCAATATATTGTTAAGAATGTTAAATTAACAGTTAATAGCGTTTTTCTCAAAGAATAATTAATGTTGTAAAATAATATAATAATGCATACTTAGATTAAAGCTATAGAATTCTTGATTTTATAGTTCTTTTTCTTAAAACAATAAGTATATAAAAGTTATTTGTAATAACCAAACTAAATTAAAAAATAAGTCAACAATTTAAACACTTCGTTTGCACCCTTTCAGTGGATACCACGTGGTAATTAAACCTACTATTGCCGTCAAAAAAGGGAAAAGAAATTAAGCCTGCTATCATCAAGGTATAGTTTAATTATCATGTAAGGTATAATTTTATGTGTTACATTATTTCCAAGAATCCTATTTATCATCAAGGTATATTTTTTATGGCTCGCTTTGAAATTAAGCACTTTGAAGATGATCATACCGTTTCAAATCATGATATAAACGTATCAAATCATGATACAATATCAAACTAATAGATTTTTTATACGTGGTGCGACGGAAATATAAAATATATGCACAAAACATAAAATACTATTTATATATTATTTATATTTATTTTTATATATAATAATATAAGAGTTAATACATAGGTGAATTTTCCGGACGTGGAGCAACTGGATAAATTAAATTCGTGCTGGTAACTCCAAGTTTTTAATATAAATTAAAATTTTGTTAGCAAAGAAAAGGAAAAAAAAAGTAGACAAAGACACTAGCGAAACAACTTCTTGATTTGGATGCGCTTGAGGAAACTCGTTACCTTATGGATGATGAAAATAAAATGAGGATTGCAATGCAATCATCTCTAGGTTCTCTGAAACACATCAAGTTGTGATCTTAGGAAAAATTCAAGGTCCAAAAGGCCTTAGATTGAGACGAAAATGCCTTCATCGCGGCTTAATTGATCAATCACGGCTTGATCAATTACGAAACAATAAGTGTCGTCTAAATGGATTAATGGTCTTCTAAACCAGTCGATGCATATCTCCTAAATTGATAAAGATAGAGGTTCATAGGTTTATCGAGCAAAACTTTCAAGAACCACTTTGTGCCCAACCTTTTATTATTGTCCTAGATAAAGAAGTTATATTCTATAAATGTTGCCTTAGCTAGTTTCGCAATAGTATCAAAGAAATTACAAAGGGTTGATAATGTAACAGATGCATATTGATCATTTGTTGTAAAATACACGTGTTTCATAATGAATACTTGTAAGCTTCAAAAACAACAACCAGTTTGTATAATACTTATTAGATCATGTGTTATACCCTCGTGAGATGAGGGTGTGGTTGCCAACTCAGCAGTTCACTGAACACCCCCCACCCCCGCCCCCACCCCCACCCCAAGACATAGGACCATCCACGAGAAATCTCAAGAGACTCTGGGCTAGGGGCGAGAATAAAAAAAGTGTCCCTATAATACAACATATAAAAAATGTCGCAAACAAATAACTGTACATAAAAATAACATGACGATATTTGTTATAACAATAAACAAAATGGAAGTATTGTAAGAAAATGATCTTATTTTACTTGCTAAGCGAGCTGGGAGGCTATTCTATGGTTTTCTAAAGTAAAGTTCTCTAATGGCTATGAACTTTTGAAACTAAATTGTGTTAACGAGCTATAATTAATTGTGTATATTTGTAGGAATATAAATGAGTTTTGCAAACTAAAATGGTCATATAAATTTATTATATATCATAAATAGAAAACTTTTAAGAGATTCGGGCCCCCTAAGCGACCGGGCCCTAGGCTGTCGCCCCCCTTGCCCTCCCCCATGATTGGCCATGCTACGTGTAACATCTGCTATTTTTTTTAAATATGGACCCGAACTCGTTGGTTATATATATCAAGCACATTAATCAAACAACTAAATTCATTTTGGAGATTTAAAATAAAACCATGAATGTATTAATTTGTGATTTAAATCATATTTATTAATTTTTTTACCATATAATTAATTTATTAGTTTATGAGATTTTATATATTATTTATGAGTTTTAAATAATTTGCAGTTATAAAGTTTTATTAATAACTATAAATCCTAATTACTTGAAATAAATAAACAAATTATAAAATTTACAAACTTTATAAAGTTATAAAGACTTATAAATAATTAATTTGATTAGTCATATAAGTTCAGGGTTTAATTTGTATTTTCTAAAACTTAATATCGAAGTTTTAACATAAAATAACAACTAATGAAAAACGAGGGGCCGAAAGTGTAATTTGAGTGAAACGACCCAAACATCCCTCCCTCACCCCCGTTTTTCCGGTGGCCAACTCCAGCGGCCACACCACCCCTCGATTAACCATTATTAACCTAATTAGATTCATTAAATCACTACATGACCCATTTTCGAACGCATGACCACGTTTAAATTGAAGTTTAATCGTTCAATTCATGCCATGTGCTCGAACCGAACTTTCAATTGAAACCCAAATCAGTTTCGTCTCAATAACCAATCAATTGTCTAATTAATACATCCATAAACGTATTCTTAATCAATTGGAATGAATGCACAAAGTTAATTGCAGTTGAAACCATAAGTTAAACATCGAATCATACTCGAAACAACCGAATCAAACTCATATCCCGTTCATAGTGAAATCGATCAAATCATTGCTAATTAACAGAGGGCTTTTGCTTATCATCGACTTTAGAATCTATCTGCAAAGCTAATTTGATTAACAACAACGTTTACACCTTGAATCAACATCCGCGTAGTCACGACGGTTCATGTTATCGTCTTCGTCAAATCTGAACTTAATCACATAAGTTTCATACATCTATCTACTTGGTTTCACATGGGCAATCAAAGCCCTATGGTTGATTTCATTAACAACATCAATTTGAGGTTCAATTTGGAACATTTGTAATCTAGGGTTCTTGAGTGATTTGGGGGTTATTTAAAGTATGATTTTTGTTGATTATTCTGTAATCTAAAACAAGTTGTGGGCTTTAGCCCAACCGGTTACCATATCACCCTTGAATGCAAGAGGTCACGGGTTCGAACCCGGCCTCCAACATTTATTATTTTTTTGGTCAATTTTATTTATTTTAAACTTCAAAAAAATTTATTAATATGTTATTTAATCAAAGTAAAAATTATTTTGATATTTAAATCTTTTCATAAATTTCTAAATTAATTTTAAAAGTATTAAAAACTTACGATTTTAAATTAAATTGTTTTTTAGAATAACAAAGTTTATAGAATATTATTAATTCTTTCATGTAATTTAAATACTAAAAATCTATAATGGTTCAAGTTTAGAGTATTTCAAAAAATTATAAATTTATATGTTAAATAGCTAATTGTTCAATGTTGTTTAAATAATTATTTAATAATTAATTATTTATCTAATCATTTAACCATGTTATTTCATAATTAGTTAATAAATTTATTCTTTAACTTTTATTTAAACTCTTGAAACTAATAGAACAATATAATTTCTGTTATTCTTTATTTAGGGTTTTGATATTATAAAACATTTATAAAGATTATAAAAACTTTATAAAATGACTTTAAATAATGTTATATTATTTTGCAAGTCATATAATTAAGTGTTCAATAAATCATCTTTATCAATTTTAAATAATTAATTTCTAAATTAATTATTTCTTTTCACACATCATATTATTCTCAGTTATTTAAATAAATTAAATTATTAATCATTCACTATTATTCTTATTCTTAATTGATTTTCATACCACCTTATTGAACCACAAAACATAACCAATTTATTATAACCTATTTGACTTAAGTATTAAAACTCTCAAATTTCCAAATGAAATCCTAATTCATATTTACTCTTGAATCTTAACTTTATTCTAATCCTAAGACACCAAATCTTAGGTTAAATCATGAAAAAATCGTTGGAACCATCTTATCATCTTATTGTTATCTTAAGTGCAACTTGAAGCACGTGAGTTTTCCATGTGAGTTCTCCATGTTCTCTTTTTACCTTATTTCACACTTTTTGGGGTGAAACATGTTAACTTTATTAACTTACACACATCTTGATACTTGTAAATGCACATGCAATTTATCTTTACCTTTTTGTCATGGTTATTTATGTTATTGTAAGTCTTATATGAGATACATATTTTGTTTACAATCATTAACTATTGCTAGCCTAGCGACGTCTTAGATCTTGGGCCTGACAAACCTATTTGTGATAAAGCCGATATATTTCCGGCTCCTAATGACGTATGCTTGTTCATCATGGGAACCAAGTACACTTAGCCAATCTTATAGTCGAGGTTTGGTTGTAAATGTATGTGTTCTATAAACTTGCTAACTCATATCCATTGGCATGAATTTGTAAGCCCCCAAAATCGGGACGCTTACAGCTGGTTCTAATTGCACATAAAACGTATAATTACATTTGTATTTCATAAAATCGCAGCGGAAACTAAAACAATCTTTCATTTCCATGTAAATGCTTTAATACAACATTCATTACAAAATAGTTTGTTCGCATTACAATGCAAAAACATCAATCAAAAGAAGGTCATCCCAAAAGGAGTTGAGTAGCTTCACGGTGCCATCCTCAGCAATCATTTCCTGCCAACTGGAAAACATATAAAAAGTCAGCGTTGCTGAGTGAGTCTTAGTTTTATTATAAAACATACTTTACTTTCATATAAAACCATTCGTTACTTTTACATGATCACGCATCGTACGTACACATAGATAATATCATTATTATCTTCTTCATTCATTCATTCGTTCATTCGTTCTTTATGACTTTACTTGCGCATCGGACATCATCCGTACCAATACCATGTGCTACACCCCGGTTAGTCGTAGCTACCGGGCCGAAGTCAATAAATGAACAGCTAAACGTATGCCACGGTACTAGGAGTAACCATCAGTCTTAGCTACTGGGCCGAAGTCAATAAATGAACAGCTAAACGTATGCCACAGTACTAGGGGTGAGCGGTAGAGGTTCTACATTAAGGGTCAATCACAAAGAAGGACCCGTTATCCGATGCGTGCAAGACGTTTCATTCGTTCATTAATGCATGCATTCAACATCGTGTTCCTCTTTCATTATCTTTCACTTTACGTTACATAATACTTCGTTCATTCCTCATAATAAGTAAAGCCATAGGAAAGATATTATACATCATACTCAGGAACATTAACATGCATCCACATACATCATACAGGGCAACATCATGCATACATAACATGCAACATCATCATCTCTATGCCCTACATGCTTCTAAGGCCATATCTGCTATCTTACATGCTCTTACAGGAAACTTTTACGTCAAGACTTACATCTGCACTTTCCCCCAAAAGCCAGAAGTCTATCTACACTTTCTTCGGGTGCAACAGCCCTAATCGTGCGTATGGACACCCAATAGTCGAATGGCCTCCATGCGACTGAACATCATGCGATTGAACTCAAGCGGATGAGCATTTAGGCTAATGGGCATCCAGTCGTGCGTATGAACCTCATGCGGATGGAAAAAATGCGAATGAACTCATGCGACAAAGCACTTATGCGACTGGACACTCAGTCGTACGAATGGACCTTCAATCGTGCGAATGGACCCCAATCGCACCCTAATCGGCCGTATGGCCTCCATTCGGCCTCCAGTCGGTCGCCTAGCCCTAACTGATGCAGAATGCAGTTCATCCCGACTGCAGCCGAGGGTTTTCGGCCTCCAAACTCGTCTAAACCCATTTTAAGCCTAAATCGACCATCCTAAACCTTAGGAATACATACCATAACACCATACAAGCACACACATGCCCGGAAACATACACGAAACGCATCACACACATCACACCCAAAGGGTCAAACACATACACATACAAAAACGGGTTTTTTATGGTTCCCAGCCCCAAAATCGTTTGAAAACAAGTAAAAGTGGGTCCTAGAACTCACACAAACGAGTACAACGTTAAGGGCTTTGATTTGGCTTGCTTCACGACGATTTTTGGCGACCCGAACCAACCCGAACCGACATTTCTACTCTTTTTCTCTTCTTTCTCTCTTCTCCCCTTTCTTTGGCTGATTTGTGTGGGGGAGAGGGTAAGGGCTGCCCTCTCCCTTATATACTCCCCCTCACCCGACTTTCTTTCGTGGGCGAGTTTGGTCCCTCAACTTTGGACTTTATTTTCTTTTCTTTCTTCAACCGCTTCAAAAAAATAAATATCTGGGTGTTACAGAATTGCTACTTGTAAACCTTTATACATATATATATGCGTGTGTTTAACCCATAAGAATTCACCAACTTTCAAAGTTGACCCTTTATTTTTAATATGTTTCAGGTTTGATACTTGGGATCTCTTCGTACTCATATAGGACTTGAACTTAGTTAATTGAAAATTTTATGTTATTGTGTATATCTTGTTTGTGTTGCATTTATTTAATTGTCTTATTATATTCAATAAAAATGACATTTAATATTATTACAACTTATTAGTTCCATGTGCTATGAACAATCGTTTCACATTCGTCCGTATCGATGATTCCGCCGTCGGTCGGGGTGTGACACTAGGACATATATGAAGAGGGTGTGGGCAATGGCCTGAACCTACTCACAAGCGTGGAGCGATGAGAAAGAGTTATTGGCTCATGCAAAAAGAGAAAAGAGTACTGGTCACACTGAGGGGCTGTTTGAAAAAACTGATTGAGTAAGATCTGATTGAGTTAGAAGTTGACCCAGTAAGAAGTTCTGACTGAGTCTGCATCTGAAACTTGTCTGCTTGATTTGGTCTCTAATAGACTCAAATCAAAACAACTCATCTAAACAAAGATCCCATATCAACAACATACAATCCCAAATCATGTCATTCAGATCAACCAAAACAAACAATCAAGCAATCAAGCAATCCTATCAATTCACTAACAATTTACACCCAAGATACGATGAATCTCAACCAATGCTCGATTTACTCAGACAACAACATTAACAGAATGATCATCACCGCCTCATATCAACTGAAAGAATTATGGTTGTGTTTTGAATGGATGTTATCATGAGAACAGATACAAAACAAGCATTAGCATCAGCAATGATTAGCAGTTGTTGCTAATGCTGGTGGTGAAGAACTGTTGGGTATTCTACCTTTGAAGAAATTAAAGATTTTCAATATTATTGAAGTTGAAGACTTGAAGAACAAAAGCAACAAAAAATACTAGTCTATGGTTTATTTTGTAATTATTGTAATTGCTAGATTAGTATAAATAGCAACATATATCATTCATGTAAAGGTGACTAATTCTCCACCAAGGGTGGGAATTAATTCCATTACTAATATCATTATATCATCATCCTTCATGGATGATGATTTCATCATCAAAGAAATAAACATCAAACATTAAACACATTGTGTTCATCATGTTCTTCTTCATCGTTATGATTATTTTGGCATCTAATCATTCAGGTTTTATTATCATCAATATGAATCCTAAGATCCAAGCTCATTGTTCTCGTTCATACCGGGAACACACAAGAACAAAGACACGCTGGTATCCAATGTTTGACTCGTGGCAGACATCTTCATCCTCCATACACACAGATGTAAGGGCTATTTATTTTGATGGTGAATCAAAAATCATGACGGCAGGAGGCGGCAACCGCCCTTAGAAACCTGAACGAAATGGAAGCAATCCGGTCGCGCAGGTTCGGAGCTCCGGGGTGTCTCGGTCATGTAGGGAGGGAAGTCTCTCGGTCGCAATCGGGGCACAGGGAGGAGCTCGATCGGTGCAGTCAGAGCGTAGGGAAGAGCTCGATGGGGTGCTGAGAAAATGGGGGTGGGTTTGTGTTTGGGAGATGAGGGTGGGTTGGTAGTTAATTTTTTTTATGTTTGGGTTAGATGGATGACCCGGTCAGCCCATACAACTTGCATATCAAACGGGCTGACCCGCTGACCGAGTCAGCCGGGTCAGCCAGGTCAGCCGAAAACAAATAGCCACTGAGTGTGATCATACTTACTTCCTACGTGACAAATGTGTGACTTCAATTTTCACTCATGCTCATTAAAGAATAACGTGTAACCTTTGATAACAAATATTAAATAATCAAAAATTACATAAACCATTAAATGCATTGCATGTTTACAAGTTGCAAATTTAGTTACGTATGAGAATAGAATTAACTCTTAAATACGTAGTTTCAAGGGAACACAAATAGACTCTTTATAAAAATTGAGTAACATGTTTCATAAAGATGTTTTATGTATTTAAGCTAATTATATGACAAAAGTGGATTCCTCTAAAGATAAATATGCTCGTAGAATGAGGATAAACCGGATTCCAACTAAGGAAGTCTTAGCTATAAGAGGGGGGAGGTTCATATGTCTTACACGATTTGTGAAGAGCATAAGAAATCGGTTGACCATCTTCCTAGTCAAGTATAAAATAAGGGGTCTATATGGTGCAAGATTCCAAGATGTTTGATCCGGCTTGACATCTACTATTGTGATCATATACTTTAGCTCATAAAGAACATACTCTATGTATCTTTCTTATTGCATTTTGGTGTATTTAAAAATTCTGGAAAAAGAAGGTTCTCAACACAAATCTTCGATCTTGATGGATATTTGAGGAAACATTAAATCTTCCTACTTTAATAAAATGGTAAATGGGTGTGCCACTTGTCATCATCACATTTATTTTTATCAAACTTTTTCCGTTTTTTTCTCGTATTAAAAACCATATTAACTACTAATAAATTATCTATTTATTATTATATTATAATATTATAATTAGCTTTTGATAAAAATAAGAAAGATAATTTTTTATTAATGTTATTTCTATATAGAGTTTTTTTTTTAAATATAAATATTTTATGTAATATTTTAAAATTGGTTTTTTAAAGTAATTTTTTGTTAAAAAAATAATTAAAACAAGGAGTTATAGTAAGAAAATTTTTTAAACATGATAAATTTTTAAAACGTTATTTTAAAACAAAATGTTCAATTTATTTTTGAACAAACCAAAAAATAAATAAAAATTTCATATTATTGTTTTATTACTTATAATTGTTACTCATGTTTTAGTCTATTATTTTATAACTATAATTTTATTTTATTTATTCGACCCGTGTAATACGCGGGATTACTAAAGCTAGTTATCTTATATATGGATAAGGGTTTCTCTAATTACACCCTGGTTTAATTTCCATTCACACCCTAGTCTACTACATTAATGATATTCATTAACTTTATTGTTATTTAATTCTAATTAAACGTTAATCTAATAACTTTAAAATTTAAGTAAATTAATATGATTAAGAACCTTACATTACTAAGTTCATTAATTGTGATCTATTTGGCTAGCATTAACGTATTTTGTTTATTTTTTATTATTTAGTACAAAAAAGTGATTATTACATTAAAGTTTTTTTAATTATAACTATTTTCATGTATCGATTTTATGATATTTTATCAATTATTATTAAAATAAAATATAAAAGGAGAATTAAAGAATCAATATTAGACATTAAGATGTTGTTTGTTTTTTTCTGCAGGAAAACGTCTGCAGTCTGCGGACCACATCTGCAGACATCTGCAGCAGAAGAGGTGGACCAAATGTCTGCAGTCTGCAAGAAAAAGACTGTTTGTTTTGTTTAAAATAAAATAACTCATTTGTCTGCAGAAGAGGCGAAGGGGAGGGGGCGAAGGGGAGGGGGCGAGGGGAGGGGGGCGAAGGGGAGGGAGGCGACCGAAGGGGAGGGAGGCGACCGAAGGGAGGGGGCGGTCGAAGGGGAGGGGGCGGTCGAAGGGAGAGGCCGAAGGGGAGGGAGGCGGCCGAAGGGGAGGGGGCGAAGGGGAGGGAGGCGGCCGAAGGGGAGGGGGCGGCCGAAGGGGAGAGGCCGAAGGGGAGGGAGGCGGCTGAAGGGGAGGGGGAGAAGGGGAGGGAGGCGACCGAAGGGGAGGGGCCGAAGGGGAGGGAGGCGAAGGGGAGGGAGGCGGCCGAAGGGGAGGGGGCGAAGGGGAGGGAGGTGGCCGAAGAGGAGGGCTGGCGCCGAAGAGGAGGGCTGGCGGCCGAAGAGGAGGGCTGGCGGCCGAAGAGGAGGGCTGGCGGCCGAAGAGGGGGCTGGCGGCCGAAGAGGAGGGCTGGCGGCCGAAGAGGAGGGCTGGCGCCGAAGAGGAGGGCTGGCGGTGGCGACGGTGGTGAGCTGGCGCGGTG
This sequence comes from Flaveria trinervia, assembly GCA_025506515.1. Classification (NCBI taxonomy): domain Eukaryota; kingdom Viridiplantae; phylum Streptophyta; class Magnoliopsida; order Asterales; family Asteraceae; genus Flaveria; species Flaveria trinervia. The sequence goes on from CM046444.1 coordinate 15,050,175, forward strand.
GTGCGACGGCGACGGGGGGCGGCCGAAGATGATTGTGAAATGGGGGAGGTGGGTATAAGATGGGTGGGGAATGAAGATGGGTGAAGGATCAGATGTTAGGGGAAATGAAGATGGATGAAGAGAAGAGGTTAGAAAAGGTTGTGAAGACATTGTTCCATCTCTTCTCCGTGCAGAGGTGAGGGAGACGTCAGAAAAAAAAAAACAGTCTGCGAAAACAAACAGTCTGCGAAGACATTGTTCCACCTCTTCTCCGTGTAGAGGTGAGGAAGACGTCAGAAAACAAACATGTGCGAAGTAAAAACCTCTTCCCGCGTCTGCGAGTGCGCAGATGAAGAGGTGGGGAAGAAGTTTTTTCAAAAAAACAAACACCCCTTAAGTGAGTGTTACTAAAAAATGTGTTTATTTGTGAAACTATGTGTTTATTTTTAAAAGATTGTCTATGAAAAAAACTATTTATTCGACGAGTCTTAATTAGAGTTTTCAATTTTTAAAGATCTATCCATTATGTATTTTTTAGTTTTAATTAAATAAAACACTTTTTAACGACTAAATAAATAAACAACTATCTAGCTATCAATATTAAAAATTACAAACACATCACATTAATTTAATGTACGTAAAAAGGTTTGTTAAAATGTAAATATAAAACAAAAAGTATATTCGAAATAATATTGAAAAAAAATAGAATCAATGAATTTTTTTTCAATGTAGTGATAATCTAGTTTAGCAAATAAAGATATTAAATTCATGGTTTTTTTCTTGAGTAACAAGTAATGAGTATGGTTGAAAAGAATTAATTAATGAGTAATTAGAGATCTTTAAATGCTTGAGTTAGTAATTATTGAATAATAATTATATTGTAGGTTAGGATAATAATAAAATAAGATGCAAAAAGCAACACTTATGGATAAAACATAAGGGCGAGTGTGACAACCTAGATTATGTTCATGTTGTTTAAACTGTATTTTAGTTTCATATTTTTGTATACCCTAGTGTCTTGCTAGTTTTTCTTATCAATACAAATGCATGAAGGAGAACTACGTACATAGACTAAGTATTTATACAAACTATGCATCCTTTAAATAGTTGATGGTTAAAGTCTTAAATGTGCAAACAATCTCATCAATATTAAATGATGCGCTAAATTTTAAATTTAAATTAAAATGATTCAGGTTGATTAATTAAAAATATTTTATTAAAACAAATCTAACAACTTAAAATTATAAGCTGTAATATCTTATCTCTACTCCTATAGTCAAGAAATGTCACATATATATACTCTATCAAAACATAAAATATTATACGCTCTTAAAATTAGTCAAAATATGATAATTTTATATCATAAAATTAACACAAGTTAAGAACTTTATGATAATTTTTAAAACTTTATAATTTTATATATACCCGTTCTAATCTTAAAACGTTATATTTTTTATCAACAATATTTTTCTTGATATAAGAGATTTATCAATTTCATTAAAACGGAATAATTGTTTTATTACATTCATGCTTTCTTTTATACCCTTTCTTTGAAATTTTTCTGTAATAATATCTTTGTATATGCAGCATACTTATTTTAGAAACCAAAGAATTTTTGGTCGGGTGATATTTTGGTGCGTAAAATGATGTCTCTCCTCTTAAGGTCAAGGTTCAAGTCCCGCAGTTCACTTTGATGCGGCATTAGAAGTATATTTGATTGCTAATTATTTTAGAAAATCTGAAATCATAGAACATAACCATTATTTACACTTAATTATATATTTTCGTTTCACAACAAAAGCAGAAGAAAAATCAAGGGAAAAAATACTTTCTTTCCCTACACCTTCGTTGTTAATAAAAATTATATGAAAAATTAGAAGAAACAATATAACAAAATTACATATTTAGATCTTTGAAGAAAAAAATATATTACAATTTAAAAAAAATCAGATTATTATTAATGAATAATAAAAAGAGAAAGGTTTAAGTAGAAAGTCTTTTTAAAACTAAAAAGTTTAACAAATAATCTCGACCATCAACCTTTTAATTAATTGTTGAGATCAAACTGTAGGAACATTTTTGTTAGAGATGTATTTTAAGAATAGGCACTTTTGTTGATTATTTGTAAGTTCATTCATTTATAAAAATTACACCATTAAAACGAATATTTTTTATCTTTAAAGCGAGTATAGTATTGTTATATAAAAAGATTTTAATTTTTTTGACGTTTTTAAGCTCATATATTGTCATTTTTATATTTAGTGCAATTCATCATGTCTTTTGGTTGGTTATTGTGTTAATTTGAAATATTATTATGTTTTTTTTAATGATGTATTTTAAAAAATATAATGATGGAATAATATTATTGTGTATTTTTAATATGTAAAATACAATAATAAATTAATAATTAATTAATCTAATATATTAAAAACAATGAAAAAATAACATAATATCTCATTGTGTCTTTTGATCGTCGTTATGTTATCTTGAATAATATGAATTTTGAAAAAAACATTGTTGAAATAACATTATTGTGTATTTATAATGGTAAAACACAATGTATAATAACAAGTTTATATATACTATTAAAAATAATATGATAACACATTGTGTTAACTTCAACATTATGAGTTTTAAAAACTATATTGGTGAAAATATATCTTTGCGTTTTTTAATTGTAAAACATAATGAGAGCTAACAAATTTATAATCTATAAAAACAATAAAAAAATAACACAAAATGATCTATAACGTAAAACACAATGATTAATAGACATAACAAATGATGTAAAATATATTACACAATAAACTGATATTTGATACAATGAACGTATAAGATACGATGGACTGGCGTATTTGACAAATAAGATGATATATTTGACACAATGACTAAAATGTTTTCTTTTTAAAACAACAGAAGGACACCTATCAAGATTACAATCCTTCTTAAGCTTTTTAGATTAAACATTTTTTTAAATATAACTCTGTAGGAAGTATGTTCACTTTTATATTAAAAAATATTAATTGTAACGATACTCTCGTTAGCCATGAGAAATATTCAAGTACAATACCGTTTACAAATACGACTAGAAAAATAAATATAAACAATATTTATGTACCAAACTTGATTCGAACATCCGTCTTTAGTATATACTCCAACGAGTCTTCATATAGTATTCTTGACACGAGTCTTCATCGCATTCGAATCTTCAACTATACCCCTTGACTACAACAATTAACAAACAAAAGATTGATGGTTGTGGCCGAGAATCGTGTTAGACACGGGTCCCTTAAAACATATTTCACGTCTCTACTCAAGACAACGCGTCTGTCTCCCAGGGTACAACATCCAAAGTAATATGTACTGCCGAAGAATGCATTGGGCATGAGAGATCACCGGGTAAAATATGCGTTATGATTTTATATGAAAAAGGTTACAAGTGATGGTGTATTAAAAATAATTTAGAGAGTGTTCATCTCTAAATTTCTATAAAACTTGAACACTAAAGAAAATAAATTTCTTCTTCTTTCTTCCTATCATGAGTTTGTTTATATACTCATGCTAAAGACTTCACATTAATGTGAATTTTATAATTCACAACAAAAACTTTCATTTGATTTATGACATGTTTTATGAGACCAAATTAAAATTCTTATTTTATTCATGACATGTTTAATATAAATTTTAATATAAATTATGATCCATAATAAACACTTATAATATTTATTAAAATACTTGGTCAAAACATATAGCATCCATGTTATTCAATACATGGTTTTATTAACATTACGCAAGAAATTGCAACAATTTCCTACTATAGTCACCCAATTTTCATTTATTCAATCCAATTACTCAACTTCGAGCATCAATATCTAATTTATGTTAGCTTCAGTTTGGACAGGGTATAATTCGTTACAAAATGAAACTTAAATCAATAAATAAATAACTATTTATATAAAAATATATAAATATAATTATTTTGTATCAAAAATTTCCAACAAACTCTACCCTAATAAAAATAATTATACTAGAAAATGAATTTTTCTTGCTATCCCAAGCGAATTACATGATAAGTTCGCTTGCCACACTAACGATTCTTAATTAAATTTGCTCGACCGCAAAGCAAATTGCCCTCGGATTACTAGTGGTTTTCCTAAACTATTTAATCCCACAAAATTTCTGATTATGTATGGTGTAACCATTGTTACCATTCTCTTAATTTATTTGTCCTCACCATATCTGTTCAGCAAAATTTAAATTATGAGTAATGGTACATTTAGTTAAAATATCATTTTGGCAAATATGATTAATTAATATCATTTTAAATCAAGTGTGTTTGGTTTAAAGCTTTTTTAATAAAAAATTGTTAAAAGTGAGAAAAATAAATTTATTAATCTTTTTTAACGTCAGTTCAATGTTTAGTTAAACATAAGTTTGAAGCCTCTCTTTACCTAGGACGTATTGGCTGTAAAGCTCCAATTGTGTCCACATCAACAAATTTTACGTCCTTTAGAGGCATCACTACGTCCAATCTTACAAGTGATAATATGAAATTTTAGTTAAAGTGATCATGTTATATACAAATAGCAACTAAACTAACATGATTAATGATCATGTATCAAAAAAACTTTTCAAGCAAAATGAAACGAAATTTGAAAACAAAGTTAGCTCTTCAAAAACATGGTATATTAACCGAGGCTTCATGCCCTCATTATTGAAGTAAATTGGTACTAGAACCAAAGAAACAGAAACAACCAAAAAAACACAAGAATAATTCTGGAACTCCTTCAATTTAATTGATAGAAAAACTTACAAACAATAAATAAAAAACTATCTCTATTTATAGTTGAATAACCTAGCCCATCAAGTTAATCTATTCCTACATAATAGGCTTTATCTCAAATCCTTTTGAGATAAAGTTAAATCACAAAATCTTATCTCAAATCCTTTTGAAATAAGGCTGTAAACTACCTGATAAACTTATCCTTTTATTTTACTAGATAATGACCAATAATAAATTAGAAAATAGATCTCTAACTTTAATTAATGTAAAGATTGGTTCAACAATCACCCCCCAATCGAGTCTTCTTGTTATTTTCCCAAGTCTTCTATCTTTTTTACTCCCAACAGTTCTCACATTTTAGTAAACTTAATCTTTGGTAGGGCCTTCGTGAGAATATCTACTGGTTGTTGATCCCCACTAATGAATCAACCTTGATTTGATTTTCCTCTACACACTCTCGTATATAGTGACAGCGTATGTTGATATGTTTACTCCTTCCGTGAAAGACAGGATTTTTCATCAGGTAGATTGCTGACTTGTTGTCCACCTTTATGAGTACAAGTTCTTCTTTTTTTCCTGTAATTTCAGCTAATAAACCCCTTAGCCAAATTGCTTGACAGGCTGCTGAAGTTACAGCCATAAACTCGATCTCACAAGATGATAAAGCGACTGTTGGTTGCTTTTGACAGCACCAGCTAATGGGTCCATCATCAAAGTAAAATACCAGCCCTGTGGTTCCTTTTCCATTATCTGGATCGGCTAAAAGGCTGTTGTCACTAAATCCTAGCAGTTCATTGCTTCCATTCCTTCGGTGTGGATCCCAGGTCAATAGTTCCTTTTACATACCTGAGAATCTGTTTTACAGCCTGATAATGAGTCGTTTTAGGGGCTTGCATGTACCTACTTGCATATCCAACTGAGTATGCAAGGTCTGGCCGCGTATGAGTCAAGTACCGAAGGCATCCGATTGTTTTTCGGTACTCTGTTGCATCTACACTGTTGTTGCCATCTTCCTTTGTTAATTTTAGTCCCGGTTCCATTGGGTATTTAGTGGGATTACACTCCCACATCCAGCTTGCTGTAGGATCTTCTTTGCATAGCTTGATTGCTTAACTTTTATTCCATCATTGCCTTGCATCACTTCTAGCCCGAGATAATAGGAGAGTGAACCTAAATCACTCATCTAGAACTTATCTTCCATTTGTTGTTTGAATTGCAGAATTTTCTCCATGTTATTTCTGGTCACAATCAAATCATCCACATAGATCCCTACTAACAATGAACCTTCATGAGTTCTTTTTGTGTAAACGGCTTGTTCAAGTTTGCACCTTTGGAATCCGTACTCCTTTAGAACCCCATCTAACTTTGTATTCCAAGCTCGTGGAGCTGTTTCAAGCCATAAAAAGCTTTGGTTAATTTGTACACTTTTTGCTCCTTCCTTTTCTTAACAAAGCCTTCCGGTTGTGTTACAACACTTCTTCCTTGATTTCCCCATGTAGAAACGTTGTTTTAACATCAAGGTGGTGAACATTCCACCCCTTTGTGCTGCTAATGCTAGAATGAGTCTAACCGTCTCAAGTCTGGCTACGGGCGTGAATACCTCATCAAAGTCTACACCATATGTTAGATGTAACCTTTGGCGACTAATCGTGCCTTATATCTTGTAATTACACCATTTGCACCCCTTTTAATTTTATAAAGCCATTTTAAACCAATGGGTCGGTGTCTCGAGGGTAGGTCCATTAGCTCCCAAGTCTTGCATCTTTCAATGGAAGTTATCTCACTTTCCATAGCTTGCTCCTATTCTTTATGCCCTGCAGCTTCCTTGAAGTTTGTTGGTTCCCCTTCAGTGAGGAGAAAATCATAAACTTCATACAGATTTTTCATACCTTGTGGTGGTGTATCATCAAAAGTCTCGTCTTCTGCGATAGTTGGGTCTGACTCACCAATAGTGTCTGTTTGAAGTTGTGGTAACATTGGCCCACACCCTTTTACAGTTGATTCTGGGCTGCTAAGTTCAGAATATGCCGAGTCAGGTGTTTCAGCATGGGTTAATAGGCTGTTTCCATGAAACGGGCTGCTAATCAGTGGACTTACAGGGCTGCCAGGTTCAGTAGGTCCATGTCCACTATTTTGGGCTCTAGAATCAGCTTCATGATTGCTGTTTTGGGCTGTTGACTCAGCTTCAAATAGCTTGATCACAAAATTAGCTTCTTTGTTCGACTTCTGGTGTTTATCCCATTCCCATTTACATGCCTCATCAAAGACAACATCTCGACTGATTACCACCTTCTTTCCCTCAACGTCATACACGCGATAAGCCTTGGTCCTTGGTTCTGTTCCTAAATGCACCATGGGAACACTTCTGTCATCAAGCTTCTTCACATGGTTTGAAGGTGTTTTTACATATCCAACACACCTAAACACCCTTAGATGATCAAGTCTTGGTTTCCATCCCTTTAAGGCTTCGTATGGTGTTTGGTTTTTCAGACTCTTCGTGGGCAGCCTATTTAACACATAAACTGCATGACGTACAGCTTCCGCCCAGAACACTTATGGCATATTCATTGCACTAAGAATACTCCTTGTTGTGCTCAACATGGGTCGGTTTCTTCTTTCGACTATACCGTTCTGCTGGGGTGTAAAGGGTGCAGTTAGTTGCCTTGTAATTCCAGCTTGTTCACAAAACAAATGAACTCCTTGGAGGTAAATTCTCCACCCCAATCAGTTCTAAGGACCTTTATTTTTTCCCTGTATTGGTTCTCAACCAAAACTTTGAATATCTTGAATCGTTCAAGTGCTTCATTCTTGGTTTTTAACATGAATGGCCACATAAATCTATTGTGATCATCAACAAACAACTAAATATACTTGTTTCCAGCTTCAGTGGCAGGTGTTATGGGCCCACACAGGTCTACGTAAACCTGTTCCAGTGGTCTTACAGCCCTAAAAGTGGTCTGGTCAGGGAAACTTTATCACGTATGCTACCCTGCCAAACATGCTTGTATAGTTGTGAAGGGTGGCCAATAGCTGGTACTCCATGGACTAGTTCACTCGTTCTAAGCGCTTGATGGTGTCAAAGTTTACATGTCCAAGGCGGGCATGCCACAACTAAGCTGCATCATGAATCTTGGTTATTAAGCACACCGGTGAACTGATTTTCAGGTTGATTTTATACAAGTGATTAGGAGATCTGTGAGTCTTCATTAGCAAGGTCCCATCCGGTTCAAACATTGATAACATTCCTTATTTAATTGTTAATTCACACCCTCCTTCTTTAGCTTGCCCGATGCTAAAAATACTGCTCTTTAAATACGGGATGTAAAGAATATCAGTCAACAACCTTTGTTCCCCATTCTTACATTCGAGAAGAATAGAACCCCTTCCTTTGATTTCCACGCTTGAGTCGTCTCTGAATCTGACTTTGCCCCTTATATTTGTATCAATTGCTAAGAATAAACTTCTATTGCATGTCATATGATTTGTTGCCCTGGTATCTAAATACCACATGTATTGCCCATCATCATGTGACCCGTATTTAGCCGGAAATACCTTTTCTTCATTCACATAGATTAGTTCCTTCTTTATTTGATCGGCTACAACCATAACAACGCATGCTTGTTAGCATTAGCATGTGTTGTTCGACAGCGGTGGCTTGTGTTAGATGGGCCTTCTCATCATTCTTCTGGTTGGACAGTCAGCTGAAAAATGTCCAAACGCATCGCACCTGAAACACTGCAGTTTAGATCGATCTTTCTTTGAGTTTTTGAATTTGGTTTCCATCTTGGGAGTTTTGAGCATGGTTTGCACCCCTTCCACGACCACCTGACCGCCCATGACCTCGGCCTCTTCCACGAGTGTTTTGGCCATTCCCTCGACCTCGACCAAAGCCCTTTTCTTGATTTCTTTTGGATTCCCATTCATTGTAAGATAATAGAAGTTGGTCATGGCTGGTGTTATTGGTCTTGGAATTAGTTCTTTCTTCGTACGCCTTCAACCTTCTAACAATTTCTTGGAACTTGACATTTTTTAGATCAACCAATTGTTCTATTGTTGCCACCATGTTTTTGAAACTATCAGGTACCCTGGTCAGAAGTTTTCTGACCAGGGCTGCTTCATCAATTGGGGATCCAAGGGTGGCTGATTTTGAAGTAATTCTGGAGAGTTTTCCCACAAAGTCATCCACTGTTGTGCCTTCCTTCATTTGATAAGATCAAACTCGGTTTTTAGGGACTGCAACCATGCCTCCATGACTCGTTCAGCCCCTAAGTGTCGAGTCTTGATTGATTCCCAAATGTCTTTCACATGTTCACAACTTGCAATCTGCAAAACAAGGTCTTTAGGTAGCGATTGGTAAAGATAGGCTATGGTTGCATTGTCTTTTTTCTGATCCGGATTTGTCCCAGGTTCAATCACCTCCCAGATTCCATGAGCTTTGAAAATCGCCTTGATTTTAAGTGACCAGATCAGGTAATTGGTCGGAGTTAGAACTGGGCATTGAAATGGAAGGTTGCCTGTTTTTATCAACCTGCCTTAGCTGGTTGTTTGATGCTGTAGTGACCCCCATTGATCTCTCTTTTGATCGACGCTTGTACACCTGCTGTATTGGTTGTTTAAGTGCTTGATCCACCATGTTGGATCAACAGAAAATCCCAGATCTCTTAACTAGAGCTCTGATACCAATTGAAGTAAATTTGTACTAGAACCAAAGAAACAGAAACAACAAAAAAAACACAGGAACAATTCTAGAACTTCTTCTCCAATTTAATTGATAGAAAAAATTACAAAGAATAAGTAAAAAACTATCTCCTATTTATAGTTGAGTAACCTAGCCCATCAAATTAATCTATTCCTACATAATAGGCTATATCTCAAATCCTTTTGAGATAAAGTTTTATCACAAAATTTTATCTCAAATCCTTTTGAGATAAGGCTGTAAACTATCTGATAAACTTATCCTTTTAGTTTACCAGATAATGACCAAAAATAAATTAGAAAATAGAACTCTAACTTTAATTAATGTAAAGATTGGTCCAATAATTGTAACTATCTTGAAGAAAATACATACCATATTTTGATAAATTGTGATTTGGCGGACTCAATATGATATTTATTTAATAACTGGTGTAAGATTCCCCAAGTTCATGCTCAATCTATACAAGAATTACTCGACTCCCACAAGAATATGAATGGTGTGAAAAGGGTACATGAACCTAATCTATACAATTTTCTTGACATCCATCGGTGCATTTGAGGTACGTAATGATCGAAGCTTTAATAATAATTAAAAAGACCCATCGGAGATTCTTAGAGTTTGTTTGGTATAAATTAGGAATAAATGAGATAATGGAATAAATAAGATAATGGAATAAATGAGATAATATAATAGGTAAACTAATGAAATGAATCATTATAAAAATTATCATGTTTGGTTACCATGTATTAATAAAATAAATTATTACTTTATATTAATTGTTAAGTAGGATAATATTAAAAATTGGAATACAAAAGTAGTTATGATGGTCGGTAGTTTGTCGTGGTGGTGGGCGGTAGCGGTTCTAGCTGGTGGCATTGGGGGGCAGTGGGTGGTGGCCGGTGCGCGTGGCGATGGTCGCCGGTGGGCAACGTTGGTGGGGGGCGGTGGTGGGTAGCGGCGGTGCACGGCAGTGGGGCCAGTGGTGGTGGTGTGCGGTGGTGGTGGCCGGTGGCGACCGGTGATGGTGGTGGTGACCGGTGACGCTGGTGGGAGGCGGTGGTGGGCGGTAGCGGTAGGAAGTGACGGTTGTGGTGGTTATGGTCCTGGGGGTAGCTAGTCGTAATGGTGGTGGTTGCCAGTGACGGTGGTTGGTGATGGTGGTGGCGTGCAGTAACGATCGATCTTTGTGACCGGTGGTGGTTGATGTGGTTAGTGGGTAGGTGGTGTTGTTAACTAAGGATGGAATAAGAAACAGAATGAAAAATAGGTGTGAATGAAATGAATTTAAAAAAATTAAATCAATTTTGTAATGGTTTATTACATTAACTTCAATAATTAAATATTTCTTTTTTTATTCAAGTTTAATGATTCATTTTATTACATCTCTTATTAGTGTTATAAAGTTTATATCTTTCTTATAGATGAAAACTAGAGGGAAAGTTGGTCAATTGAACTAGAATGCTTGGTGCCGTTTCTTATTGTAATTGGTCTGCATGCATATCTTGTAAAAAAATTTAGCTTCTCGCTAGATTTAAATAAAGTATTCTTTTGGTTGTTTTTTTGAACGGTCAAAGAATAACTTTTAAGTCCGGTCACCCAGGTAAACCCATTAGCGAAATGTCACCCACGCCCACGAACATAGACAACGTTAATGACCCAACTCGTCCATCATTCCAATAGAAACCCACCACCCAAAGACTCACTGTAGTAAAACCATTGGTCCACTTGAAACATATTCCACCTAGTAAGACTACACCCTATTATCCCCATTTTAAAAAGTTATAAGATGTATTCTTTTAAATCAGTTAATTTAGGGTTCATTGACTATTCTTTTGGCTGTTCAAAAAATTACTTAATTAATTTTTTTTGTAAATGATACAAAATTAGTTATACTTAGAACGGTTATGTTGAAATGCATTAGATGGTCAAAAGTTGCTAATTTAATTACGTATCGGAAATACTCTATTTAATGTTTGAGTTTAAATGAATCCGTTAACTAGTAAGTCGCGCCTGCCTTTACGAGTTAATGAGTTTAAATACATGGTTTTTAAGAGAACACAAATAAACTTTTTTAAAATAAATATAGAGTAACATGTTTTATAAAGATGTTTTAAAATATTATTTTAACAAAAGATAAAAAGTAAACACTACTTAAAGCATTACAATGAATTTCTTAGTTTTATCTATTTAATTAAGATTTTTTCTAAATACACCCTACCCTGTTTTCTAATTACATCCTATTCTAATATATATTAGATTTGATTATAATTTAACCAATGATAGTGTAGTTTTATAAATACACAATTGACCACTAAATGTATTAAAAATGAATTAGAATGGATCATCTTAAATGCACCGCTTTACACCCTTAAAAACTTAAACGCACTTACTTTGCTATAATTTCTAATGAATTATATCTATTTTACACTAATAAATTCTATAACAATAAAGTATTTAAAATAAAGCGATACAATATACTAATAGTAAAATATAAAATATAGAAAGTATAAGTTATTTGTTAAATAAGTTTTGTTATAAATTATATCTCCACTTATAACCATTTTCAAAAATATTAAAAAAAATATAAGAATTAAACAGTAATTTTTTCAATATACCAATTAAAAATAATATTTCCTCTTTACTTAATTTATAACCATTAAAAATCATTTTATATAATATACCAAACACACTCACATCTTTTAAAAATACTACTGTAAATGCTCTTAAAGACCGAGTTGATGGTTAAATTAACTGTGCTAAACTATTTTATCAAATATTGATAACTATCTTAATAAACCCGTGTATTACATGGGTTATATAAAAATTTATTAAATAAAATAAAAACTTATTAATTATAAAAGGACAATCTAATATAAGATATGATTGAGATCTTCTTTATTATAAATAAAATAAAATTTTATTTGAAAACAAACATTTACAAAATTATTATTTTTAGTGTTTTTATTATAACTCTAAATGTTAATATAATTTTTATTTATAAAAATTTTACTATTTAAAAAATCAATTTTAAAATTATTTTTAATTTTTTAAAAAGTATGATGTTTTAATTTTTCCTTATTATATAAAAATTTATTTCTTTAGCTATAACATTGATAAAGTGATCTCTTTTTAAATTTATTAAAAAGCTATTTCAATCTAAACAAGATTTAGATAATATTATTATATTTCATATGATTATTTAATAAGAAAGAAAAACGATAAAAAAATAGTGCGAAGAATTTTGATATTGTTTATGTTATTCCTAATTACTTTTTTATTAGAATAGAAAGATTTCGTTGATATTTTGTGCTCCTGTATTTTTGAGGTTATATATCTTGTTAGCCCCATGTTTGTTATACTTACAAGTATTTTCTTGTTCAATTTTTCTTATAAAATATGTATATACTTAAATGTATAAATAACCTTATAAAAACTAGATGATATATAATTGTCAATTAATAATCTTTTTTAGTTATGCCATCTAATGTTTATCTTTATCAAATTAGTGTAAATTTAAGTTCCAAGGTAAATCTATAATACATGTAAATTGTTTTAAGTGGTGTGTGTTGGGGGGAAAATTTTTTGGTCATGTAATATGTTAATTACTTGTCAACAACTGAAATACACGTTTACCAACTCTTGCATATATTATCAAGAAACAAATACTTCTATCCCTTTTATTGTTTCACTTTTTCTTTATTTGTCACGTTAGTTATATTATGTTCTTTAAGTTATATCATCGTTTTTTCATTCTAGAAGGAAAAGTTGGCTCTTTTGATTTGATAATTACAGGTGGAGTATAATAAATTTTACGGGAGTGATACATTTAAAACCTTAAATAGATGAAGTGATTGTCCGAGTTTTTATAGTGTAGTAACGTCGATAACTGACTCTCATAAATATGGCCTTGCTTAAAATCGTTACAAGTAAATGTGTATAAAACATTAAATGATATTTGAGAGTGCGAAAAAAATTGTTGTTAACTAACAAATGGATGAAACATTGATTAATTAGCTACAATACTAAGCTTAATTGTGTCTATTTACAACTATTTATAGTATATACTTATTCTAGAAAATCTCCCATCAATCCCTTTTTGGTGCAAAAGACATATCATTTCATTAAACAAAACAAAATACATAAAATAAAAAAAATAAAAAATTAATATTAAACACAAGTTCCTATCAACCAAAGATCCCCACATAAATTCAAAGTCCAAAAATATATTTTCTTAACAACCCTCTCCTAAATTTAATAACTTTTGTATTACACCTCCCGCATGCTCTTCACTCTTCAAATATAAACCACCCTTCACCATCTTGTTCATCAAATCACCACAAAAAAGAAAACACCATGGAAGCTGATCTTATTATCATCTTCATGGCGGTAGCCACCACTTCAGCCTATTTTCTATGGTTCCACCACCTCTGTCGTCGCCTTTCGGGCCCGAAAGTCTACCCTTTCTTCGGCAGTCTCCCCGTTCTCTTCCTAAACCGGTCCCGAATCCACGATTGGATCGCGGGAAACCTTCGATCTTCGGGCGGTAACGGGACTTATCAGACCACCACCATCGCTATTCCATACTTTGCACGTAAACAAGGGTTCTATACGGTCACTTGTAACCCGAAAAACATTGAACATATACTTCGAACCCGGTTTGATAATTACCCGAAAGGACCCACCTGGCAAACCGCGTTTCATGATCTTTTGGGTCAAGGGATTTTCAATAGTGACGGAGAAACGTGGCTCATACAGCGCAAAACCGCAGCGTTAGAGTTTACCACTCGAACGCTGCGGCAAGCCATGGCCCGGTGGGTTAGCCGGACCATTAAAACAAGGCTGTGGAGGATTTTGGAGAAAGCTTGTGACGAACATTTTCCTGTGGATTTGCAAGATCTTTTGCTAAGGTTAACTTTTGATAATATTTGTGGGTTGACGTTTGGGAAAGATCCGGAGACGTTGTCAATCGCGTTGCCCGAGAATCCGTTCGCGGCGGCGTTTGATTCGGCCACGGAGGCGACACTGCAACGGCTGTTGTACCCTGGGTTTTTGTGGAGGTTGAAGAAGCTATTCGGGATCGGAGCGGAAATGAGGCTTAGGAAAAGCCTTCAAGTGGTTGAAAACTACATGACGGAGGCGTTAACCGCCCGGAAACTAAACCCGTCCGACGATCTGTTGTCGCGCTTTATTAAAAAACGCGATGTGGACGGGAATATTTTCCCGAATGACGTTTTGAAACGCATCGCGTTGAATTTTGTTTTAGCTGGGCGTGACACGTCATCTGTCGCGCTCAGTTGGTTTTTCTGGCTGGTTATGAATAACCCCAGAGTAGAATCCAAAATCATTAATGAGTTGACAACTGTATTAAACGATACACGTGGCAGTGATCCGAAGGCCTGGACTTCGGATCCGCTAATATTCGATGAAGCCGACAGGTTAGTGTACCTAAAAGCCGCCTTAGCGGAAACCCTCCGTTTATACCCGTCTGTGCCAGAGGATTTCAAATACGTTATTAGCAACGATATATTACCGGACGGAACTAGGGTTCCCGCGGGTTCAACCGTGACATACTCGATATACTCGGTGGGGCGGATGAAGAGCGTGTGGGGGGAGGATTGCATGGAGTTTAAACCCGAGAGGTGGCTTTCGGAGACAGGAGAAAGGTTCGAGCCGCCGAAGGACGGGTACAAGTTTGTGGCGTTTAACGCGGGACCGAGGACGTGTTTGGGGAAAGACTTGGCATACTTGCAGATGAAGTCGGTCGTCTCGGCGGTGCTCCTCCGCTACCGGCTGTCGTTGGCTCCGGGCCACCGGGTGGAGCAAAAGATGTCATTGACGTTGTTCATGAAGAATGGGCTTAAGGTATACTTGCACCCACGCGATCTCACCTCAGCATAGAGGGCAAAAGTGGGAATTCATTGGTTTTCAGATTGTCGTATGATATCACATGCTTGTGTGTGGTCAAATGGTCATTAATTTGTATTTACTTTGGTTTAATTTCTGGTCTATTTGTAATGTTGTAATGTTTTGTTTGGCTTGATGATGAAAATCTTACCAAATTATCAAATTTATACATTAAAGGAATATGAGTCATCGTTGACTTCTTAATATATTTTTGTGCTTTGTAACAATAAAGTAGTAGGTTTGTGAGGATACCGGTCTCTGATATATTGTAATATAATATATCTATTTTACATATCAGTTTTTGGATTTTTACTCATAATTGTTCAGGGTAGAGAAAACGTAATAATATGTAAAATAATGTAATATTATTTTTCATCTTATCATATTAATAACTTTATTATATGTATGTAATTTCAAATCTTAAATCTTATACTATTTTGGTGTCAGAAACACTAATGTTTGGGTTTTTATGAGCTTATTACTGGTGTTACTAGATAATTGGGTATTTGTGAGTTGTGATTATCTTTTCAGATTTAGTTTGGTCACAAATTCACAATTTTTAATAATTAATGATGGTTAGAAAAAAGAATCCACGTCGGATCAAGAAAATCGCCACAACATTTTGTGTTACAAACATTTAGGTTTGGTGGAATAGTTCTAGGCCATGGATTGGAACCTACTAAAGGAATGTGATCACTTAGTAGATGTTCACAAGTTTAATTTTAACCCCAAAACATTTATTAAATTATGTAAACAAAAATTCAGATAAATGTTTAAGAGGGCGCCATAGAGATTAACCATGAACGTACCTTAAAGGCTATATGGTACCCTAAAAACAACCAAATCAGTAAAAGCACCGAATAGGTGTGCATATTTATGAATAAAAGTCAACTATCTCACATTTCTTGCACCAATACATGCTCATACACATATGAATTCTGATAACTCAAGATTGTGAGAACCAAAGTTGGCAAAGACCAATCTATGTGGATCTAGGCCACAATGAGAGATGTGGTAATCAAAGTCCACAAGTCTACTGTATGAATCAAGACCATAATACTAGACAAACAATTTTGGAGGTGAAAGGGGCACTATCTTTCTTACCCATCCAATGATATAACATCTTCTCATTTGAATTTAAAACTACCCTAAAAGTTTAAAGCATCATCATGTTTTTCTCACCATAAACTACCTAGTTTGGAATTTCCTCAATTTTATTCCCAAAATGAAACTCGACCACCGACGTGATCTAGGGTTCCGAACAAAAAGGTTGTTGCTTGCTTTCCCTCGTTGTATTATTAAAATTTAGGGGTGTGCACAGTGCGGTTAAGAGCATTTTTAAAACCGAAACTGCAACCGATACTTCGGTTAACCACACTTCAGTTAACCGCCGATTTGGTTAACTTGGGTTAATTTTGGTTAATTAACCAATCTATTTAACACATGGTTTTAAACTAAAATTTTAACTAATAATTTATTATCAGGTTAGGTTTGGACCAACTTTATAAGTATGTTCACGATTAGGTTTGTTTTTAAGTTCCCACCCAGACCTAAACCGAAATCAGAGTGTGAATATAACAATACGTGCATGCATTTTGCATTACTTCTATTTATTTAGGGGTTCATTTTATACATAATGGAATCCCACTATGGGGTTCATTATAAATATATTTATTTAGGGGTTCATTTTATACAAACATTAATTCTAGTAAAATCATGAGTATTCTAACTTTTTTGCACATTAATGTCATTCGGTTCGGTGATGTTAATTCGGTTAATTTGTATACCAAAACCGAAACCGAACCGCAATGTGCGGTTAATTGGTTATGCCTTAACCAAATCATTGGTTAATTGTTCGGTTTGGTTAATATGGTTAATTCAGTTATGATTCGGTTAAATCGTTTAGTGCTCACCCCCACTAAAAATTGTCTTAATTCTTAAACATCAACAAATTCTCACAATGACTCGTTTGGGTCCTGTTTAGATCACGGGCCTTTCGGCTTAACTTGTGCAATTCAAGCCCATAAAATCCATAGCAAGCCCAGATTGAACTAATCCTTTAAAGTTTAAACTATTTCATGGACCAATAAATACCTGCCATGCTTTTCTTTTTCAAAAATGGGCCAACCTACATCCCAAAATCCAAACTATGTAAAAGCCCAAAATCTCAAAAAGCCCAAAATCTCAAAAGCCCAAAAAACATGTTCAAGTATAAATATAAAACTAAAAGCTAAAAAGGCGCCATCTTCTCCGGCGAAAACCACCACCACCACCACCACCACCACCACCACCCACCGTTCCACCGCCACACTTGTCTCACTCACACCCCCCCCAACACTTTGCTGCTCTTCACAGTCTCATTTATTAACCACAAACTTTCTTCTACATCTCGTCACTTCAAATACTTTAATCTATCACCACCCACAGATCCCTCGCATTCACACACCACACACATGCACCATCACTTGTCGCTCAAGCAACCGATGATGTGCGATCTTATGTTGACTTTACGATGGCGCCTCATTTCCCGTGGAATCTCGCTGTTTGATGCTGTTTCGTTTCCTATAATGATTCGTAAAGTGTTCGTAAGCAAACCTAAGAAGCTACTGAACTTCAGTTGCACGCTGGTGCTTTTATCTTTCCCCTTTGAGTGATTCTCACAGCAGTTTTGGTTCAGTTCATACGTCCACCTAGGGTTTCACGCGTCAAGTTTATTTTTATAAAATTTGGTTCGTAATTAGGCGGTTTCTGTTGTAATTGAAGATACTCTGAAGTTGTGAAACAGTTTTGATTAAACTGTGTAAGATCTCTCTCTCTCTCTCTCTCTCTCATGAAGATGATTCTGATTTTGTAATGGTTTTAAGAAAGGTGTTTTGTGTATATTGTGATTTGGTGTTCGTGTTGGTGTTCTTGATTGACGTGAAATGGTTTTATCTGGTGAATTCAGATTAATTGTATTGAATTCATGTATTGTTCTTTAGTCTGATTTGCGGTTTTGTTCACTGAAAAATGTAATAACTTAGTAAGTTAGTAGGCTATTGTCATGTATGATGAAGTTCAAAATGATAGGTTTAAACTTCTAATGTTTTTTTTTGTTTATTAAGTGTGTTACACTTGTTTCTGATAACCTACTGTTGAAAACAGGTATCTGGCATTGAATCAATGACAACTGACTTAAAGTTGAATGTTACTATTAATCCTGATGTCAAGGAATCAGATTTCAATTCTTCACTTGAGATTTCTCCACATGGTGGGAAGGTAAATGTGGTGCGGCGGCTCATTGGTGGTTTTCTTCCTAAAGGAAAGCTGCCACGTGGAGAAATATTATCAACTACTGAACGCAGAGGAACAAATGAAAGGTACTGTGACACAATCATGTCATACATCATGTTCAATAGTTGAACCTCTTATGCAGAAATGTAAAAAATACAAGCACTTCACATTTCGTTTTATTGCAATTACTGTCCTTACTTTGATGGTAACCAACTGAAGTGTTTAATGGTCTATGCAGATCTAGAGTCAGTCGGGTTATGTCTGAAAGCGAAGAACCCAATGTTCACACAGATGAAAAGAGGGCTCACGAACCAAAAGTTAAATCTGGACCGTTGATTTCTGGAGCTGCATATTGTCTCTCTTCTTGCAGCATGATATTGCTCAACAAAGTTGTTCTTTCAAGTTATGCTTTTAATGCTGGAATATCATTAATGTTTTATCAGGTAACTCTGGTCCTGTTAGACTAGATATACACCATATATAATACATATCTTTGTGTGTATAGTATATATATCATTTGATTCCTGTTATGAATCATGCTTAACTGATGCAAATATATTGAATTCTTAATATTCATGTGTACATGTTATTTTTGCAGAATCTCATCTGTTCCATCATAGTTATCTTTTTGGGTTTATGTGGGGCAGTTTCACTAGAAAAGCTTAACTGGAAGCTGGTTAAGGTGTGGATACCAGTTAATTTGATATTCGTGGGCATGCTTGTTTCCGGCATGTATAGGTATGTCATTCCAAGAAGTCCTGATCCCTTAGAATAAACCGAATTAGTAGAATAAAATTATGTGTTTCTTGTTTATATTAAAATAATCAATATTTACTTTCATATCTAGTCTTCTAATGGTATGTTTTTGGTGTTTTCTGGCGAATATTTTCAGTTTGAAGTATATAAATATTGCAATGGTCACTATCTTGAAAAACATGACAAACATACTAACAGCAGTTGGTGAACTCTACATATTCCGTAAGCGACAAAGCCAGAAAGTGTGGACTGCGATGTTTCTTATGGTATGCACTTCTGTTTACCTAAGCTAAAGTTTTCTTAAGTCTCAAGTTACTTTGGCTTTAAGACTTTAACTGCACAAAGTTTTGATATTTTTAATAAGTTCTTTCTGATCATGAATACATAGTTACAAAACAATCAGTCAGATCCTACAAATGGTGATGACAGTTTTATTTGTGTCATCAAATAACTTCAGATCATCTCGGCTGTAAGTGGTGGTATCACTGATCTCTCATTTGATGCAACGGGTTACACATGGCAGCTAGTGAATTGCATTCTAACTGCAAGCTACTCAGTATGTCAATTCTACAAGCAACCTCATTTTTATCTTATAAATCATTGCTACTAATTTTTCTACGTGATTAGAAAGTTCATTTATTATCATTGTTCATGGATCGCACATATTCAGTTTGTCTATATGTACCTTATAAACAGCTTACTTTACGACGAATAATGGACACAGCCAAATCTGTGACAAGATCTGGAACCCTGAATGAAGTTTCAATGGTGTTGCTGAATAATTTGATATCATTACCACTTGGTGTGTTCTTGATTATCATATTTGACGAATGGTCCTATGTAATCAACGCGTAAGAAACTTCTTCATTTCTATAACCATTTTCTGTACTCGCTTAAATCCTTACCCTCATCTATTACATGTTATTGCTTTCAGGGATGTAATCAAGATTCCCATGTTTTGGGTTGTGGCAACTGTTAGCGGGCTTCTTGGATTAGCTATTAGCTTCACGTCCATGTGGTTTTTAAACCAAACCGTCCTACCACTTACAGGTAAACAGTTTATGATCCACTCGAGAATCAGAAATCGATTGAGATCATTGTTTTGCAAGACTAAATTTTCAATCAAAATCTGTTTTGATCTTTACAGTTTAGTGGGCTCTCTAAACAAGATTCCCATCTCGATTGCTGGTTTATTGTTGTTTAATGTTCCACTTAGCCTGCCAATCTTTTCAGCATACTTTTTGGTAAGCATTACGCAACATGATCTTAATTATACTCTAGCAACCTTTTCAGGTTTTTATTTGTGTTCTCATATGTGTGATCTTCCAGGTTTATTTGCGGGAATATTCTTTGCAAGGGCTAAAATGTCATAGTGGGATTCAAATATCTTCTGCCAGTTGCATTCTGACTGGTTACAAGAGCCAAATCAAACATGATTCTGGGGAGAATGAAATTGGTAAACCAGAAAGGATCAAAAAGGCTTGAAAAAACCATTATTTACAAGCTGATATGTTTAGTAGATATATTCTGGTCCAAAGGCACACCAGGAGTTAAAGATGCCAAATTGTTTAAGTAAAAGTGTATAACTGTAAAAGTAACATTTATATTATCTTCTAAATATTTTTTTACATGATTGCATGCCCATTTCAGTTTTTCTTGGTCTTTGTCTTAGCAATGTGGGCGGGCCAACATCCGTCTTTCATGTGAACTGGGTCAGTTCAGTTATGCCATGTTTGTGGCGGGCCGATCTATATTTCTAATAACCCGTCATATACTCCCTATGTCTCGCAAAATTGCAACAAAGATCAGTAAATGGTTTCTGGCTCGTGTTAATCACTTGAGGAATTAATGGGAGAAAGTTTAAACCATGACTTTAAACCATATATACTGATGGTCCTTGCGGCTAGTCATGTCTCAGGTATTTAGAAACTATGCCTACGATACTCATTGTGCACTCATTCGTAGCGTTAACGGTTCTTTTCACTTACTGCGGTTAAAATTTTTGTTAAGCTTTTGGGAATAATATTTTTTCAGATAAGTATAACTTTCTGGACAGATGTGAACCACTTGTCCGACATTCACATGACACATTTTTTGTATATATAAACATGCTTATTGAGTTATTGCCGTTTAAAAAAATTTATACAAACATGCATATAGAATCAGATGTATTTATGTCTTCTTTATTGTGTATTTTATGTTTTTTTAGATGAGTGTCATACTCAGTGTAATTTATTGTATTTCCATGTGTGTATATATACATGTATTGGTACGTATGTGTCATATTGAGTTCAGTAGGTTGGTGGATGTTGTCATTCCTATTATCTTCCACATACGCATCACATTTCAACTCACACATTTTATATTATGCACCATCAAGAATTCAAGATTATATGATTAAGGAAGCAGCTAGCAAAGTAAATAGACATTTAGAGTGTGCTAATCAAGATTCAAGACACGACAGGTTCAAAGACGGTAACTTAACTAACAAAATATGCCTTCAACATTTAAGCAACAACTTTGTCCAACCAGTTTGGTAAAGCTAATTGAAATCAGGTTTTCAAGTTTCAACATCATATAAAGCTGATTATTTAAACACTACCTTGGTTACATAAGTAATCTCAGTAAAGTAATACCAACGCGCACGAACAATAACTCTTCAGGTAGTAACAGTTGAAATGCTGATATCACAAACTTATGAGCTAAAGAAACCACCACCTTCAGCATTAAAAGCTAAGTCCATGTTCATGTCTCCATATGCATAAAAAGGCTCACCAGAGTTAAAAAGTGTATCATTCTCACTCACAGTCACAGGACACGAGATGTAAGCATCAGAAAAAAGCGGGGTGGCAGTTTGGTAATTATTGTTAAAGCGCATGTCAAAGCTATCATCAATGAGAACTGATGCAGATGAAGTCCCATGTTCAACACTTCCAATAAATCCTTGGGGATTCACATTTGTATGTTCTAAAGCTTGAACCATATGCCCATCATTGGAGGTGATGGTTTCTGCTTGTTGAACAGTGGTAGAACAAATGTTTTTCATGAAACTGAAGTCTTCATCATAAGTTGGAATAAGGTCATTTCCAGTGGTGCTAGTGGTTGATATCTTGGTGGTGTTGGTGGAAGACATGCCTCTAATATAGTCGCGTAGGAGTGTAGATTTTGGCCTCGCGTTGTTGGGTTCATATTTTTTGTTCCTATTGAGCCGCATTGTTTTCTTCCTTGTTGCAGCATTCCAATGGTTCTTGATTGCATTTTCGGTCCTTCCCGGGAGGATTTTTGCGATTTGAGACCATTTGTTGCCTTTTCTCTCATGCTCTTCTATGAGAATTCGCTCTTCCTCTTCGGTCCAAACTCTAACTGAGAGCAGAAACGAGATAGACATACTATATCTTTTTGGTGTTTTAACATGTTGAAAATAGGGGAACAATCTAAAGCTAGAAAAGAATGAAATTTTACCTTTTTTACTTGAAAGATGGAATCAGTTTTTTAACGGTTATGATAAAAGAAAAGGTTCCTTAAAATACATGAAATGAGCATATAAAACTATATTGGTGACAAAAAAGACAACCATATGTTTACACATGCTCATTTCTTATATTTGCTAGTAGAAGGACCGAAATCAACATCTAAAATATTTGATTTTGTTTCATTCATCTACCATATAATTTGATTTTTCACTAATAACTTATAAGATTTCTTTTTCATATAAATCAAATTACACAGTTTGTTTAATTTTTTTTGTAAATACCAACATAGATTATGTTGCAAACCAAGCTGTTGTTTTTTGTCTCGTAAATGTAAAAAAAGTATTTTATTTTAAATATAACCTAGTTTCAATAAGTTTTTATAAGAATGTTAAAAAAAGTTAAACAAAACTGTATAATTATAGTAAAAAGATATTAAATATTACAAGTTATGAAAGAAAATCACATTATATGCTAAAGGTCTTGGAAAAGAAAAAAAAAATACAAATGATGAGCAAAGAACGCTCAATTTAATAAATAGTGGACAAACCATAAATTCACATTCAAGGAAGAAATTAAAAATGATTAAAATAAAAATACTAGAACGGACAAACCATAAATTCACATTCAAGGATTAAAGAGTTCCTATATTGTTGAACCATATTTCACGATTGTTGAACACATTAAATGAAACTAAAACTTAAAAAAAATAACAGAAGAAATAACATAAACATTAAGGATGATAAAAAAAAACCTTAATATTAGGACGCAGATTGTTGAACCATCGCTCACGACATTGTTTCCCAGCTCTACTGCCCATGAACTCAGAGATCAGAGTCCAGTTTTTGGTCCCAACTCGGACACAAGTGCATTCAGTTTGCTTCATAAAATCACACATATGAATGTCAACTTTAGCATCAACAAAACAAATTAAACTAATAAATAAATAAATAAACTCAAGAATATATATTTAACTTGTCTTCTTCATTTGTCCAATGTCTCTTTGTAAAACTCCTAGATGTGTTTGATCTACCATCCGCCATCTGGTTTGAAGGATTGATCACTTGGTTTGTAAAGTCTATGTTTGGATAAATTCTCAACATCTTATCAACATCTAATTGTTGATCCATGTCGAAAGTTGGTATAGCAGTAACTCCAGCTTCTATGTAAGCGCTACCATTCATTCGACTAGAAGAAGAAAATTCACCAAATGCATTTGAAGGGGTGAATGTTTGGTTGTAATTCTTTGAGCTTTGGTGACTTTGATTCCATAAAAAACTATGTGGAGATGCCAATTGAGGAGTGGGTGTATAACATGAAGGAGAATTTAAAGGAAATGCATGAGAATTCAAATAATTTGGCAACCTATCACGTTCATCACCACTGTAAAAACCATTGTCATCTCCACAATCCATGGGAGAAAGTGTGTCCCTATGAGAGACAAGGACGAGAGAAAAACATACATATAGAGTAAAAAGTTTGCATGAGAGTAAGCGAAGACTTTGGACCGAGTTAAATGTTATATAGTATATGCTACTTGTGTTTCATATGTTATTTACGTATATAATAGTCATGTGATGTATCTTTTTTAAGAATAAAATGATTATGTATACACTGTTTTAGACGATAATACGTATTTGTGCATAGATGAAACTCAAATTAAGGGCGTTGGTTTTTCAGTAACTTAATTTACACATTTTTCTCTAAGAAAATAAAATACAGACAAAGTACTTGTATCAAGCCAAAGTGAATTTACAATGTTAGTCTAATCACAACCGTTGATCAAGAGGTGATCGGACGGTTGGGGGCTTTTGTTGCAAATGACTCTTGGGCTTCTTTCTTTGACATAAGATGACGTGGAATGCTAACATTGGCTGAAGTTTTCCCATTAAAAGTTAAAAAAGTTTCTTTGTAGTTGCATTAAAAGTTAACAAGATTACAAAAAATCCATATTAATTATTTTCCTTCGTCAATAAGTTCTAAATCAACTGGTTTAAGAGAAGACACCCTATGACTTTTCAAAGTAAAGATTATGGGTTGGAGTCTCACTAGATGCAATATGCTTCTAGTGGGTCAAGGGTTTTACACAGTGGGCCTTTAGGTGGTGGGTTTCTCTTGGAATGGTGGGCGAGCCGGATCCCCAGCGATGTCTGTGTTTGCGGGCATGAGTGGCCTTTCGCCATTGGGTTTACCCGGGTGACCGGGTTTAAAATATATTCGTTGGCCGTTCAAAAAAAATATGTTCCTTCATTATATATATCTTGTATTGTTATTTAAACCAGAGTAAATAATATGTTACACATGTTAAATAAGTAAATTTAAAATAATTAGTAATTAAAATTCATAAATTAT
Source organism: Flaveria trinervia (assembly GCA_025506515.1). Lineage (NCBI taxonomy): Eukaryota > Viridiplantae > Streptophyta > Magnoliopsida > Asterales > Asteraceae > Flaveria > Flaveria trinervia. The sequence goes on from CM046444.1 coordinate 15,075,388, forward strand.
AAAACAATGCTTGAAAATAAAATATAATTATAATTACGTATAACAAACTACTTTGAATAAATAAACATTAATGTATTTTTCTTAAACTTTTATTTTATAATAAAATTGTAGTTTTTTAAATATTTTGTTTTAAGAAAATGAACTTTTATAAAAAAAGTTTGTTGTATTACATATTTTATAAAACTTTTATTTCTAAAAAGTGTGTTTTTAATATAAAAAATAGGTTTCTAATTTATTAAATTATACATATTATAAATTGAAAATGATACAAGTAATATTATTAATATTCAATATTATTATTAATAATAGAGAGAATGAGAATTTAGTATAAAGATGCTTACAATTTTGTCATATATCATCTTAGTTATTTTATTATAGATAGTTAAATAGATAAATATGCTAAAACACCATTTGTTAAATAGATTGTAGTTAATAATAAACACGAATAGTTCCACTATGATAATTTAATATAAGATATGATTAAAATTATATATACTAATAGTTTAAGAAATTAACAATTATATTATTTTTTAACCTTCTTATTTAAATAGTTTTGTTTTTTAAACATTCATTTAAAGATTTTTTATAAAAAATATTTTTATAAAAAACTTGTTATTAAAAAATCTGGTTTGTAATTATTCTAGTTGTTTCAATAAGATTACTTTCTGAAAATTATATATATTATATATATATATATATATATATATATATATATATGTATGTATGTATATATATATATATATATAAAGAATCGATTTAAAATATTTTGTTTTAAAAAGGTTAGTGTTTTAAAAAATTTCATATTATATTAAAATTTTATTATTTTATTATTCTATATTAATAAAAAAGTTGATTTTTACTTTTATTAATAAATTTTATTTTAAAAAATATAGCTAGATTCAAAAGATATAGATGAGTGAGGGAAATATAGCAATTAATAAAATTATTTTTTAATAAGAGAGAAATTAGTTTTAGTGTTTAAATTACTATAATATTTTTTTAGATGGAAAATATATGAGTATGTCTAGAAAAAATAACATGTGACAAAAAAATTAGTTAAAAGAATAATACATGACAAAGGAACCTTCTTTTATTAGATATAACAGATTGTTATTTAAACTAGAGTAAATAACACTTTATGTATGTTTCTGTTCATACCTTTTGTAATTAATTTTAACTAATTACATTAATTATTCTCTATGCATGGATAATGATGAAACAATAACTTATTTAGTGGGAGGTGGAAATTTTTTACGGGCCATGTGGGTATCGTTATATGATAAATTATTTTTGATCCGGAAGGTTGGATCGGGTCGGGTTATAACCATATTGTAAAAAAATTTATTCTAATGTTTATAAATCATAAGTTATTATTCTATAATTGAAGATTTGAAGTTTGTAATCTTTTAAATTTTAGTTCATATTCCTTAATCTCTACTCAAATAATATTTAAACAATAAAAGTCACTATATAAAATATTAAAAATCTCAAATACTCGATTATTTTACCTTAGTGTGGCAACCAGAAGTGGTGATCGAAAAAGCAATAGCCAGAAGTGACGGCATAGTGATTGGAATTGAGAATTTGTAATACGTTATATGTTAGATTTTGGGTATAATTTAATTAAGCATGTGTCTAATAGTGTTGTTATAACTTAAAAGATTAACATTTAAAAATTAAGAGGTAATTGGGGATGACTGTAAAATTTTTATAAGGGGCAGTCGGGATTTAATATTGTTTGTAAGTGTGGCTCCCACCCAAGCATGTTTGGGCTCGTCTGAAATCTCGAATGTCAGAAATTCATTTTATTCCCACTTGTCTTTGTTTTTTCAAATGAGGCTACCTAAGCACCATTGAAGGTACCTTTAAACCTTCTCCTTGGCAACAAAGAGCAGCAAGATGACCTTGCAAGAAGATAGAGCAAGACAATCAGCGAAACTAGAATGTAACAAAGAGAAGATTTTAAGAAAATGCTTGTCCTTGCCCTAAGGTTGGGCGCTAGGCGTATTGAGATGTGCGGGGGCCTGATCATGACCACATAGGCTAGTCAAGCCTGGAACATCTTGCTGCTAGTCATGGGGACACATTTGAATCCTAAAATGTTATTGGCTCCTTTATTTAAATACCCCCACCCCCACACACAAATACACAAAAGGTGGCCATGTTTTATAAAAAAGTGTGAGAAATTAACAAAAATATATATCAACCTCAAGGACACTGGTGATGAGATTGAGGTCCAAGAAGAGACGATTCGCCTGGCCTAGAGAGGCCGCAGCAAAGGTAAACTTCCATCATCCTCAAACATGGAGCCGGATTTATTAACAAAGTTTGAATAGCATGGCGAATAAGATTGACCAATTTAATGACATTAGTTTGATTAAGGTCGATATGGAAAAAAACGTCAAAGAGGCATCGACTTGCAACTACTTTTGACCAACATTGACCACTTAAGGGGCCAATATCATAAAATGGTCAAGAAGAAGAAACAACTTATTTGGGAAAAATTTATGGCCGATATCTTGAAGTGTCTCTAATGTTTTTTTGTATTTTTAATGTGTTTTTTATTAATTTATTTATATTTAATATAAATTTTATTAAATAAAATGATAAACACATTTTTTGTAATAAGGTGTAGAGAGGAGAATTTGGACATTTTAAGATACGATTCAAACAATAATGAATCATAGTAACTTGTTTCAATACTTTTTGTGGTATGTCTTAAATTGGATACTCATATAGTTAACATGGTTTCATCCAGTAGATTGGATAAGATACTATGATATATGTTATAAAAAATAACTCCAAATCTTAATTCAATTTAGGGGTGTGAGGCCCAAACATGAAACTTCCAACAAATTAGAACCCATGTGTATCTATGTCGAATATATCTCACAAACCAAAAGCATATTAGCTTCTATAATCATACTGATGATAAAGTTGTTATTAGTCATGTAAAAGGTTTGCTTGAAAGAAAATTTTCTTTAAAAAGGTGCAAGAGAAAAAATATGAACTTGATATTCAACAACCACAAAAACATGAACTCAATGTTGTAACCACCAAACTAACATGACATTGTTGAGCTTGAACCCAATAGATGTTCAGGTACCAGGTGTAACCCAAAACGTTCATAGATCTTATAAAGTTCGTCAATTTATTGAGAGATATATGGTTTTTCTCATGTATAAGACGAAGTTTATTTAGTTGATCGATACGAACCCACCAACTACAAATCTGTTCATTGAATGTTGAATATGATAGATGGCTTGCAAACATCTAGAAGCAGTAAAAATAATTATAATGATAAAAATCAATAAATTAGGAAAAAAAGTCTTAGGTGTTACATAAAATCTAGTAGGAGCATAGTTGTTTTCTTGATCTTGTACATCAATAACACACTACTTATCGGAAATGACATTTCAACCTTGAAGAATGTCAAGTGTTCGCTTACAAAGTATTTCATAATGAAAGATCTTTATGAAACTATATATATTTTAGGAATAAAGATATCTAGATAGATCATGTCAATTTATTAGTTTAATCAAAGTGCATATACTGAAAATGTTATCAAGCACTTTTGTATGCAACATTCCAAGCAAGGTTCTTGTTTCATGACACATGATTGATGATACAGCCTTTAATTGATCTTAATAAAGGATGAAACAAATTGAAAATGCTTCAGCTGTTTGATCTACTTGTACACCATGTTATGCACTATACCTAACATATCATATATTTTTTAGCATGACTAGTCGATATCGGAAAAATCCTAGAAAGCACCACTCATCCTTGTCAAGAGTATCCCCAAGTATCTTTAAAGGACTAAGGATATAATCTTAGTATATGGATAAGTGGAAAATGAGTTTGTTGTGAGACGCTACACGATTGCTACAGATCAAGATGATTCTTGATAAAACTCAGGATATGTCTTCACTCTCAACGGAGAAGCAATTACTTGAAAAAGCTCACAGAAAAAGGCAGGTGCGTGGTCTACCTTGGAGACCGAATATATATTTCTTTAGAGGTAGCTAAAAAGGAGACTTAACTGAAGAAATTCATAGCTAATTTCAGATGGTGTGCATGGTATTAGGAGACCTATCAAGATATTTTATGATAACACTCATGCTATTATGTAGGATAAAGAACCATGGTTACTGTTAGAGATTCAAGTAAAGCAAGCACATCCATAATCATTTGCATATGATAAAACACGAGACAAGGTTTTACATGGTCCGGTTTCGATGTAAAACTTACCATGGTCCATGCAATCAAAATATTCTCATTGCTCTACTCTCAGTACGCATGATGAGAAATTACTATTAAGCGTAAATAGAGAGAATAATAGGGTTCCAACAAGAAAATAATAAACTAGCTAAAATAAGACCCAAAAAGGTCTCCACCTTTGACCGCCTAGTACTCGGCCCAAACAAAATTTTTAAAACCCAATAATCTTTCACTTGAAGTCTTAATAACCTTCAAAACCCAACTTCTAAATTGAAATGTAAAACGTGGTCTTTTTAGCCTCTGATTGTACTAAATAAGTAATTAGGGATAAGATCTATGACATAATCTATGCTTATGTCTATGTTATATAAGGCACACCTAACTTTTAGTAAACATCTTTAACTCTTTATCAAAACGAACTAGACATCATTGCTTGTTTCCAGTATTTGCAACCAAATTAAGTTATGCTTTGTTTCTTAAGTAGATTTGTATCTTATCTCGATTTACTGTCTTAATTATACAACATGTAGAATTTTCCTTTAGTCTTTTAGTGTTAAACGTACTAAATAACATGATTCATTTTAAGATAATTATTTTACTAATTTAGTTCTAGCAATTACTATGCTAGTATAAACCAAACCTTCCTATGTAAATCAATTAAGAAATTCGGATTCAGTGAGACTATATTCTTCCCGTTGAATATCATACTAATTTTTAAATTTCATATTGAGAAAACAGAATTACAACCCGAAAGGCCCAAATTCCTTATGTTGGGTCGACAAATTCAAGATGTTCACATTTAATGGGCTAAAAAATCTCAAAATCTGATGAGCTTGAACTAAAAGTCTAAAAGTACATAAAATTGTTTTTATTTAGCTAAGTTCATATAAGGTCAAGGTTATTACAAAAATCACTTTTTTATTTTCAAAACCAAAATAATCAATGATTTATATATATGTAAATTACAAATCATTCATTTACATCAATGTAATTTAAAACTTATGATTTTAACCATTTTACATAGTTTATTATTCATGCATAATATACATATATAATTATATATAAACAACTCAAGTATCATCAAATTTATTTTACATTTATATAAATCAATGATTATGTGATTTTGAAAATAAAAATTGCTTCTGTAACAATTTTAACCCGATCCATATTACTAGGATTAGAGCTTAGACTCTTTCCTTTGGACAACGTACAATAACAATGATATTTAATTAGTTAGCCCAACTTCTATAAGAGTTAGCTGGAGTTATTATAATGATAAATCGTTTTATACAAACTGCTAATTTTTATTTATAGTAATACAGTGTTTGGAATCATATCTAACAAACTTCTTTATTATTTATTAAATTAAACTGAAAACGAAAAAAGGTTATATGATATATAGATAGGTCTTTTGTCGGCATTAATTTGAAGGTATTCTATGAGGATGCTAACATTTTTTAGAAAATGCTTGCAAGAGGATATGTGCTCACATTTTTGGAAAATGCTTGCAAGAAACTATATATTTCTGTTGTGTCGAAGAGAAAAGTAGGGATTAAATCATAGTTGTATATCCAAATTATTACAACTTGTCTAGAGTCCAACCATTTACAACCTGTTAAAAACTTGATTATAAAAACTTGATTATAACTCGTCAACTCATTTTCAACATGTTTGACTTTTTAGATAATAGGTCACATGGGACGTGTTTGGGTAACATGAATTTAAGTGTGTTCAGATTAGTGTCAATGTCGTGTATATAAATAAATATATCAGGTGTTCTTCGTATTCCTCAATTCAACCCGACAAAAGAAAAATCTTTAGATCCATCGACATGTTTCATCTATCACCTTACAATATCTACATCGGGTAATAAATAACAAAATTTCAATATAGTGTATTAGCGTACTAGTAACTTGGATTCATTATTTTGAAGTATAGATATGATTTAAGTGGTAATTATGAAAACATTTTTTTAAACATAATTGAGGATGTTATAATCAATTATTGATGATATATGGTATTTGCACATGCAAATGTCACAAAAGAGATATAGAGAAAACACGAATGGCAAGTAGCTAAATGTTACCATCTCCATTCACATGGTTTGGGCGTCATTTTGTGTTTGGCCTCAATTACCAAACAATTATTAATAAAAACTCAATTTGACACGACCATACCGTTTTCTCATTCAACCACTACTATGACTTTGCTTAGCACAAACCAGATTTTTGTTTTCTAGAAAAACATATTGATGCTGATCAGGGTGCGTTTATTGTAACGTCATCAATGTTATTTTGATATAATTGTAATTGTTTATGACCAAATGGGAGATAAGAATAAACATTAACACGAGCTAGGAAGTTGCTTTTGATTTACATAATTGATAAAACTTTACATTAAAATTATGATACAATACTTGATAAAATAATAGTAAGTTACTACCGATTATTAGTGATAGCTATAATCATCATCGGCAAGTTAACTTCACTAGGAACTGAGCTTTAGTAGCAAGTTTGTTGAAAGGCAAAACATTAGTAACAATTATTTTACTAATAATTGTGTTACTACTCAAGATTCTCACTTTTGCAAACCAATAGCCACCAACCAAAACTTTACGATAGTTTAGTCGGATTCAATGTTTCCAGAACGGGATCAGACGTCAAACGGACGCCTTACTGGTTTGGTGGTCGGACCGGTTGAACCGGATTTAACTATATTTTAATTATATTTATATATGTAATTAAATATAAGTAATTTATATATGATTTATATATATTTTTTATAGTTATATATAAAACTTAACTATATTTGTATATCCGACATACTAATTTGTGATTTAACACACCGTTTTTATCCATTAAAATTAAAAAAAACGAAAACCGGTCCGAATCGGTCCGGTTTTCCGGTCCGACCAGCGGTTCGGGACGAACTGACCGGTTCAACACTACAAAACGAATCACACAAGACCGGACCGGACAAGCCCCCGATTCGCGGTCGAACGGGTCGGACCGGCCAGTCCGATCCAGTCTCAACAACAATGGTCAGATTACTAATGTATGTCGTGTGACCGGTCAACTATATATATAAATTAGTCTTAATTACCATTATTAGTAAAGGTAAGCAGAGTGTCAAATTCACAGTGAACCAATTGATGATATTAGTAACAATGAAAACTTGATTGATTGGTTGATTTTAGTAATTACGAAATTAATGAAGGTAAAACTTTGTTTATAAACAATCCAGAGAAAAATAACTCATTTTGAGATTCTGGTTTGGCAAAGTAACAATTATATTAGTTTAACCTAGTAAAAAGTCATTAATGATGACTCTATATGTGATAAAATACAAGTGATGATTATAAATCAGATTATTATGAAATTTATTTATTCAATCACCAATTCAATAATACAATCTTAATTTCAAGAACCAATTACATAATGATAAAGAGAAATCAAGATCATATGATATTAAACTTAGATTTAAACACAATTGAATAGTTTAAATCCAGTCACAAGTTAAATCTAATAGAACTTAATAGTTCAAGATTCAATCCTAAAATCTTGGTTGAATTAAAAAAAAGGTATCACTTCCATAAATCTGTCAACAAACTAGATCACAAGCATCCTACACAAATTGAATCAAGTATGGAGATTTCAGATGAAAAAATGTGTCTTTAATTACACACATAAAATTCATAATTTTGTTTTCACATAAAAACTGTTCGTTCTTTGACATACACTTTCTGTCTAATTCCATTATTATTTTATGTACCCTTAAAAAAACTTTAAGTTAAAAATGAGATCATGATTTACGAAAACCTATACATTATCCCCATAATTTTATAAAAAAAATCACATCCCTCAAATATAAGGGGTTTACTACTCACCCCTTGTATTTTTTTTAATATTATATTAATGAATGTGAGTAGAAAAAAAAGAAATCTTATTAAAAATAATAAATAAGTATTATTTAATTGAAATAATAAATATGAAGAATGAGATGTATGAGATTTAAAATAAAAGAAAAGATAGGTAATTTTAGAAAATACTGTTTTTTTATTTAAATAATAAAAATAGAGATGAAAAATGAGATGCGAATACTCTGATTTGGCTTTTCCTTTTTTCTATATTGGCTATAGTTTTAACAAAGCTTTATCTTCTTTAATTTATGATATTATATAAGAATCCATATATAATGTTGCACTGTTTTTTTCTTTTAGTTCAAGTGGTTTTCTTTAATAAGTTGTAATACGTACATTTGCGGGTTCTAATTTTTATGTACGCTTTGATATAGACTTCGTTTAAAATCGACCCGTTTTCGTGTTTCCTAACACCCATATTTACCACGATTCTTCTTTTTCACAATCTTTAAATATACCGTTGCAACAATGTCATATTTATACTTTGATGATTAAAACCAAGCCACTATTTAATGTACATAATCTCATTACAACACGTGGCCTCTACTAATATAATATAAAGATGCATATAATTGGCAGGTTTTCAACGTGCAAGCTCCAGAGGATGGTACACTTGTTAGAAACGTGTAGCCACAGGGATAAATTACAATATACAAATTTGCTCATACAATAATTGTATATTTACGGAAGAGGTTGAAACCGAAAGTGATGGCACATTTGTACGCTTTATATCGACGGGAATGCGAGTTCCACGTCATGTGTTGCACCGGACCTCATTACTCGCCTAGGTACTTCCTATGACAACATTAAAAAACCTATACTTAATAAATGTTTTTTTGTCGTATATTGATAATACAAATATACAATGTGTATCGGTTATTTAGTTAAAATATCATATAGGATAATAATAATATATTTAAAAAAATTAATTAAATGTAATGGGATTAAAATTCTTTTCATTAAAATTTGTTAAATAGACATGTAATAATAAATCGTGTATCATAATTATAGATAACAATATTTTCAAGACGCCATATTCAGTAAATATACAATTGAAAGACGAGATATATGATTATTTTATGATTTTTTCTACAAAACGTAAATCACACCAAGACTTAAAAAGGACTGGTGAATGATTCGTACCTTACACCATTGTCTCATTTTGTTAGAGTTAAACTATAATTTTATAAAATGCCAGTGTATAAAAATAAAGAATTTAAAAGCATTCAAATCAACATCCTCATCTCTATCTTTAATATCTAAATTATACACGAAAGATCAAAAATATGTAATTTTACTCATGTATAAGGTTCCTCATCCTCATTTGCATTCACTATAGTTTTAGGGGAAACCATAACCATCTCCCATATTTGAGGGTTACAATTCATTCCACATATCTATTACTTGATACTTTTTTATTAGTGACTAGTGACTGGAAGTGAAAGAAAAAATGTTATGCCTAAACAACATAAGTTATGGTTAATTTATTGACTTATGTTGGTGAAATATATACAAGAAAAGTATCAAACTAATATTGTATGTGTGTTTTGATTAAAAAATAATGCACATATGACTGGTGAGACCTTAAAAGGGATACTATGCCTAAGCATAGCTGGTAATGATTTGATGCCTAAAGAATTACAACTCCCTAGGCATTGATGATCACACGAGTGACCTGATAATAAACTATTACCAGTGTATAACAAAAGATCTTGATATGTATTTCATCATATGGACCTAACATGGTTAATCTTAAACTAAAATACTTAGGCTTACTAATGAAAATGATTTGGGTCTAATAAATATTATTCAATAGCATATCGTTGAGTTTTAATTTTAAGCCTTTTCAGGTCAAGAATGATTGGTCGTCACTTAGATCATGCCATAATATAAACTTTGTGAGTGTATCTAACGTCAAGATCTGATATACAAGTTGGAAGCACAGATGGAAACATCTATAGTTTTGAAATCATGTAGCTTGTAAATATGAACATGATCTTTGTAAAATGAAATTATGAATCAAAGCATGATTCAGTTTTAAAGTATTAATTTGATTTATAAAAAAATTTACGATGTTGTTTACCAATGAAATTTCATTTCCATAAACCACTGGAAATGATTTTCTAAATAAAAATATCTAACGATCTTGATCGGTTCACACAACCCGAGATGGCCTAAACACTAGGTGTGATAGATAACACCAGTGTCACGTTACCTCTAACATTTCTTGTAGCAAAAGAACAACAATCCATAATTCCAAGAGTCTTGTTGACAACCTCATGTGCCAAGTTGCACCATTGTCAGCAATGGATTGTGCTTCTGAGTTCATTTAAAAAGAGAAAAAAAAGAAAGTGAAAGAAAAAAAAAATAATTGTGTTCCATAGATTTTTTGATTGAAAGAAAGTAAAAAAAATTATGTTTCCGAGTTTACTTAAGGAGAGAAAATAAATAAAAACGGAAGAAAAATAAAGACTAAAATCAATCTTTCTAAATTAAAAGGAAATGATGAGAAAAAAAAAGTATAGAAGAGAAAAAAAAAGAAAGGAAAAGAAAATGTTTTCCTTCTTTTCTCTCGTTAAATAAACTAGGAAACACATACCTCATTCTTTTAATCATACAAAAGATTGTTCAACTAACTTGCGGCTAGTAACTCACTAAAAAAATCTCGTTAAAAACTCGAGCTAATTGGTAGTTGGTACATACAAGTTTTCGAGTTGAGAAGAGCTCGCTCTTGGCTTGTTTGATATGGAGGACCATATAATATTATATGCAATTAATAAGATTAGCCCAAATAATAATGAGTAACAAAACCCATAAGTACTAACATGAGGCTAGTCTACTTGGTAGAGTTTTTGACTCTTATAGAAGAGTTTATCAAGTTTAAACCAATACATGTTGTAATTTAAAGTAGTTTAGGAGTAGGATAAAATATAAAATTAAAAACAACAACAATTTAAAAATAAAAAAAGAAAAAGGAAAAAACATAAGCTTAAAGTTAAAACCTAGTTCCTTAAATTCCCTCACCCTCAAGTCATGAGACTAATTTCGAAAGTCATTTAATGGTAAAGGAGCACATGCGTGTCATTTTAGCTTGATGTAACCAAAACCTTGAATACTAATTACTGGTTAAGGAACACACGCGTTTGTCATTTGAATTCTGGAGAGTGCTTAGAATTTAAACATGGTTGAAGTCAAGAACATTTTTGAATTGTGTTTCATGTTTGTAAGTTTGTTATCTATATACATTTATTAGACATATAATATAATAATTAAAAACAAATCAACTCATCAAGCTACAAGTTAGTTTTACTAAAAACAAATCGAATAAGGGTTCAACTTTTAGCTCAAGTTAGATATTATATATGGCTAGGGGGCGTCGTATTCGCACGAAAAGGTGAAGCAATGATCCTTGCCACCTAAGAACACCATCTCTATAATTTTTTGAACGGTGTTTGAAACTATCCTCAATACTCAAGTGAGCTTTTTTTAAGACAGGACGTCAATCATCCATACTGAATTTCATGATGGTTGTTTTGAATTTGATCGTATATACACAATTAGAAAATATTTTTCATGGGGTGTAGACTACCCAATACTTTAATATAGGTATGCCATTGTGTAAATTACACTTTTATTTGATCATAGCAAATATATCAAGTGTGACATAGTTGTTAAATATAATTATTTATATGTTCAACTTCACAATCTTCACTCACGAGAAAGGATGTCTAATTAAATAATCAATCAAGCAATTTCATTATGAAATATTAGCGTGAAGCATCACAGATGATACTAAGTAAGACGGAGCCATGCATCATGTCCAATTGATGTTTAAAAATTGAAGAGCATAATGGAAACTTACGGACAAATTACTAGAAGATCTATGGTCTGGAGGGATGGTTAAACCGTTCATCGACCGTAGTACACTACTTGTGCAAATTAATCAATTCAACATATCTTCCATTTCTCAATACCTCAGGAAGAATCTATACATCCATTTGCATACAAAACCTATCAATGCAAATGTGAAATATTAAAAGCCAAAACAAATGAAACTTCCGAAGTCAAGTTTCTTCCGAAGCTTAACATCATTCTTCCGAAGCTAAGTTGATTTCTTCCAAAGGTTATGTTTGCTTCGGAAGGATGTTATTATGTACTTTGGATTTCTTCCGAAGTATGCATATGTTTAGTAGAGAATCTTTCGAAGGGTTACTTTCGTTCTGAAGATATAGTGTAGGGTGTTTAGTGTAAATTCAGTGTTAGTTATAGTTGGTTACACACTATAAATACAGTAGAGGTGTAATCAGTGGAGTATCCAAAATCATTTAATTCATAATAATCATTTCAAGTTCTTGTTCACGTTTATTCTTTCTTTTATCATATTTGTATTGATTGATTGATATTCCGCATATGTATTCTCAATTGGTTATACAACAATTGGTATCAGAGCCTGGTTTGTGGCTCAATTGAGAATCTAGATTCAATCAAAGATCAATCGGCGGCAACAATGGTGTCTACGAAGTTCGAATTTGAGAAATTCAATGGGAAGAACGACTTCGGGTTATGGCGGTTGAAAATGAAGGCATTACTCGTTCACCAACGAGTGGTGGATGCTTTGGCCGGAGAATCCAAGTTGCCGAATACAATGTCAGACAAGGAGAAGAAGGAATGATGGAACAGGCACACAATTCAATCATCTTGAACTTGGGGGATCGAGTACTCAGAGAAGTGTCGAAGGAGACGTCTGCTGTAGGGGTCTGGGCAAAATTGGAAAGTTTGTACATGACAAAGTCTCATGCGAATAGATTGTATCTCAAGAAACGGTTGTGCACATTCCAAATGAATCCTGGGAAGTCAATTGAAGATCATACTGATGAATTCAACAAGTTGGTATTGGATCTTGAAAACATCGAAGTTGAATTAGATGATGAAGACCAAGCAATCATATTCTTGACATCTTTGCCATCATCTTATGAGCACTTTGTGGATACTTTGATGTATGGTAGGGACACTCTTACCATGGAAGAAGTATTGGTAGCTCTCAATTCAAAGGAATGGAAGAAGAGAACTGATTATAAAAAGATGGTGGAGAGGGCTTGGTAGTCAGGGGGAGATCTGAACAAAGAAACTTCAAGCAGAGAAGTGTCTCAAAGTCCCGGTCCAAGTATAAGAGAAGGTGTTATGTGTGTGGATCAGAAAAGAATTTCAAGAAAGATTGTCCTGACTTGAAAAGAAAGAAGGGTGAATCAAGTGGATCAAAGACCCATTCTGGACACAATGCACATGATGATTCTTTTGATGAATATGAAAGTGCAGATGTGTTGGCTGTCACAAGCAGTGGCAAGGAGGATGAGTGGATTATGGATTCAGGGTGCTCATTTCATATGACACCAATGAAGGAGTTTTTTAAAGAACTGAAGATTGAAGATCTTAGATCAGTTAAGCTAGGAGATGATAGACCTTGCAAGATAGTGGGTCATGGTACAGTGACTCTGAAAATGAAGAATGGTATGGAAGTGGATCTTCATGATGTAAGGTATATTCCTAGTCTTAAAAAGTTTATTGTCTTTAGGGTTGTTGGAGAGTTCTGGTTACCATGTTAGTCTTAGGGATGGTAAGGCTAAGATGATAAAGGGATCAATGGTAGTATTGTCTGGGAGTAGAAAGGAGAATAATATCTACTTGTTAGATAGTGCTGGAGTAGTAGAATCTCAGGTGGCATCTGCCTCAAGTGATAGTAGTTCTAAGGCTATGTTATGGCATAGGAGGCTTGGTTACATCAGTCATCAGGGACCGGTGGAGTTGCAGAAGCAACAGTTAATGACTGAGTTGAACAATTGTGATTTTGGTTTTTGTGAAACTTCTATTCTTGGTAAACACAAGAGAGTAAAGTTTATAAAGGCTAGGCATATCACAAGTGGGGTATTAGACTACATTCATTCTGATTTATGGGGTCCTGCTAAAGTTGATTCCTTGGGTGGTGCTAGATACTTTATGACCTTGATTGATGAGTTTTCTAAAAGAGTTTGGGTAGTTGTACTGAAGAAAAAGAGTGATGCTTTCAGTAAATTCAAGGAATGGAAACTCCTTGTGGAAACTAAAACTGAGAGGAAAATCAAGAAGTTAAGAACTGATAATGGGTTGGAGTTCTGCAGTCAAGAGTTTAATCAGTTTTGTAAAACTCATGGTATTGCTAGACATAGAACTGTGCCAGGGATTCCTTAGCAGAATAGGTTTGGCTAAGAGGATGAATAGAACTTTACTTGAAAAGGTGTCACACCCTAACCTTGACGGCGGAAACGTCGATGAGTGAGAGTTAAGATCGTTCACAGCCACATAACACTATTATTAACCAAATATAAATTAATCATAAAATTCAGTTGTATCATTACAAGCTTAAGTCTCAAAGAAATAAAACCATAACATAAAAGATAACAAGTCATTTTAATTCACTTATTTAACTAGGTGCATTCCTAGATGTGTAAGCTTCAAAGTGTAGAAATCAAACTTGGGCGTTTCTTGAAACATGTTAAAAATAAAGGGTCAACAATAAAGTTGGTGAGCATTCCATAGTTTTAATACATAGATTATATAAAGATGGCAATCCAAGTTATAAGTTAGTGAATAAAGTGATTAGGGATGTTATGAACAATGCAACAACCAAGCCTCGACAAAGTTTTACAAGTCTCAAATGTTTACAAGATTATACGATCAGCTAAGTGTACTTGGGTCAACCAAAGTAGGCTTGTCTTGCCCATAGATCTATGACTTCGCTGGGCTAGCAATAGTTAATGATTGTACATATAATGCCATAACATGGTAACCACAAAAGTTCAACTAACCACAACCTTGCATGATGAATTGCCATAAAGATTACAAGTCTCAAATAAGTTTATAAGTGCAATGATAATAAGTTAACATGTTTCACCCCAAAGTGTGAAAATAAGCAAAAGGGGTATAGAAATACTCACATGATCAAATGTATATAAATGACAATTAATAAGAATATAATAATAAGCGTCGATTCAACGTAGCCCTTCACATATACCTAAAATATATATATTTACAAGGTTTAAGTTTGATAATAAAATTAACATTTTAACGCGGGCTAGGGTTTCGATAGGAATTTGGTGTTGTTAAGTAATTAAATTCATTCATACCCTTTAAATATATATATATATATATATATATATATATATATATATATATATTATACATATATATATATATATATATATTATACAGAAAATAAAGTATGAAAAGGAAAACTTATAATAATTTAAAAGTTCATAAAGTTTGAATAATTTTTTTATAACAAAGGAATTAAGAACTATTTAGCCGTATTAAATTAAAAGAGATTTGAATCAATAATTTTTTTAGTGATTCAAGTCATTTTTTAAAGTCTAATTTAATCAAATTAAACTAAATATACCCTTTGTTTTATAAAAATATAAAAGTATTATAAGAACATAAATTTTCAGAAATTGATTAAGTGACTTCAAAATAATTTAAGTTTACAAAATTGATTTTTAATAATTTTCAAAAATTTTATATATTTTTTTAAAGGCTGAAAAAACAACCCCAAAAAATATGTTGGAGGTCGCCGGGTTCGAACCCAAGACCTCCAGTGTGGAATGCAAGTGGGGATCCAGTGAACCAAGGCTTCAGCCGCGGTTGAAATTGGTTTCCATAACTTAAAAGCAATGAACACAGAACCCGCCCAAATTCACATGAACCCTAAGTTCCTTCGATCCCAAATTGACAGTTTAATCGATTCCAGGGGCATTGTTAACCATGGGGCTTTTGTTCCCCATGATTAATCAATTGTATACATGTAAGCAATTTACCCGTTTGATTAACAATTGAAGGTGCACACGTCGATGAACGAGTCGCGACCGAGAGGTGAGGGAACGATGTGTAAATGTTGATGATAATCCAATTAACTTCGTGTGGAGCTTCGGATGATGTTCACGATGTAAAGCCCTCTATCAATTCGTGGTTAGCAGGCTCTTATGGTGGTGTTCGAGTGGTTGCAGGTTCACGATTAAAGTGAGAGCAGATTGGATTGTTTAAGTGCGATTCAGGTAGAATTATGTTGCGTAGGAGTTTAGGTACGATTAAACGATCATGTAGGTGCAATTAATTTTATTATTATTGCGTTTTAGATGTTGAACGGCTCGATGATTGATGAATTGTCGGTTACTCGGTCGTTTGTGTTTGTAACCGGCGTTTAGATGTGTTTAAAGTTCATAACGGATTTCGAATCATGTTAATGATGCGATTGGGATGATTTGGAGTATTGATTAAAGGCGTTTTGTGGCGTTTTAAGCCTCGCCGGAGCTCGCCGGAGCTCTGCCGGCGGCGGCTGCCGGATCTACGAGGATTAAGGGTGGGAGTTTGGTTTAGATTTCATAAACTTACAGCTTTGGTCCCTTAGTTTTCAAACTTTATTAATTTATGCTTAAAACTACATTTAAGGTTTATTAATTGACATCTTACCCCCCCTAACTTCATTACTTTAAGTTTTTAAACATTCCTAAGATTAGTATTTCAATTAATATTATTAGTATTAATACTATTGTTCTAGTTATTATCATTATTATTATTATTATTATTATTATTATTATTATTATATTATTATTATTGTTATTAGTCATTATTATATAATAATTATCAATATACCTTACAAAAAAAATTAAAAAAAAATCAATTAAAATAATATGCATAAACAACCCACAAGTTTCATGAAAAACATTAATAGCCCCTACAAGAATAAACGATGCAAACTTATAATTAACCCTAAAATACATGATGTTACAAAAGGTAAGGTGTATGTTGGCTAGTTCTGGGTTACCTAAAATGTTCTGGGATGAAGCTGTTTCCACTACAGCATATTTGGTCAATAGGTCTCCATCAACAGCATTAGACATGAAGACACCTATGGAGGCATGGTCAGGAAGAAAGGGGGACTATGGGGAACTTAAGGTGTTTGGGTCTTTGGCATATGCTCATGTTAGCCAAGGGAAGTTGGAACCTAGGGCTTGTAAATGTGTCTTTCTAGGATAACCTGAAGGTGTTAAAGGGTATAGGTTATGAAAGCTAGAAGGGGACAGGCCTAAGGTGATAATGAGCAGAGATGTAATTTTTCAAGAGAATGTTATGTATAAAGACATTCAAGAAAAAGGAAAGTCAAAGGTAGAAGATCAAAGTGGGGTTCAGATTGAGGTGGAGCAGCAAGGTGTAAATGATAAAGGTGTGATCAAGGTACCTCTGGTAGCCAGGTAGATGGTATAAATGATTACCAGTTGGCTAGGGATAGACAGAGGAGACAAGTGATACCTCATCTCAGGTTTAGAGAGGGGATGGATTTGTCTGCATTGGCCTTTGTTGCTACTGAAGAAGAAAGTATTTATAAACCATTTTCATACTTTGAGGCAATTTCTGTAAAAGAAAGTGAAAATGGTGTAAGGCCATGGAGAAAGAGATGGAATCTATGTACAAGAATGGCACATGAGAGCTAGTTGATAAACCTGAGGGTCACAAGCCTGTATCATGTAAATGGTTGTTCAAACTGAAAGATGGGATTTCTGAAGGTGAACCTCCTAGGTACAAAGCTAGACCGGTGGCTAAGGGGTTTACACAAAAGCCAGGTGTGGATTATAATAAAATATTCTCACCTGTGGTGAAACATTCATCTATCAGGGTTATGCTGTCATTGATTGTTTCTATGGATATGGAGCTATATCAGTTGGATGTGAAGACTACATTTTTGCATGGGAAGCTGGATGAGACTATCTATATGAAGCAGCCGGAGCGGTTTGAGGTTTAGGAGCAGGAAGAGAAGGTATGTCTCCTGAAGAAGTCTTTATATGGGCTGAAGCAATCCCCTAGGTAGTGGTATAAAAGGTTTGATGAACATATGGTGACTAATGGGTTTAAAAGGAGTAGTTATGATAGTTGTGTGTATTTTAAGGAATACGGTGAGAACAAATTTGGGTATTTGTTGTTGTATGTTGATGACATGTTGGTGGCTTGTTCAGACTTGGAGGAAGTTAAAGCTACTAAGAAAATGTTGATGTCAGAGTTTGAGATGAAAGATCTAGGTGAAGCGAAGAAGATATTGGGCATGGAGATTACAAGGGACAGAGAGCACAAGGTGTTGAAACTGTCTCAAAGGTCTTACTTGGAGAAGGTACTAAGTAACTATAGGATGGATGATGTGAAGCCAGTAACAGTTCTTATAGGTGCTCATATCAAACTATTAAGTTCTGATTGTCCTAAGTCAGATGTTGAAGTTAGATATATGGAGAAAGTACCTTATGCCAATGTCATTGGGAGCTTGATGTACTTGATGGTTTGTATAAGGCCGGATATTGGGTATGATGTGAGTTTGGTCAACAGATATTTGTCAAATCCGGTTAAAGCTCATTGGGTTGCCGTAAAATGGATCTTGAGATATCTCAGGGGTACTAAGCACTATGGTTCAGTGTTTGGGCATCATGAACATGAGAAGGTTGACAGAATTGTTGGTTATGTGGATTCAGATTTTGCTAAGGACTTGGATAGAGGTAGATCTATTACAGGATATGCATTTCAAGTATTGGGTAACTTGGTTAGTTGGAAAGCTTAGTTGCAGCATATGGTGGCATTATCTACAACGGAGGCTGAGTATATATCATTGACTGAGGAGTCAAGGAAGCTATGTGGCTGGATGGTTTTGTTTCTGTATTGGGAATCAAAGTTGCAGGCTCAGTGGTGTTCTGTGATAACCAGGGTGCAGTTCAATTGTCAAAGAATGGCATGTTTCATGAGAGGACAAAGCATATTAATGTGAAGTTACACTTTATAAGGGATGTGGTGAATGCTGGAAAGGTGAAAGTGGAGAGTGTGTCTACCTTGGAAAATCTAGCAGATGTGTTTACAAAGTCTCTACCTGGTGTCAAGTTCAAGTTTTGCTTAGATGCATTGGGAGTTGGTTAAAATCTTGTTTTGCATTTTAAGGTGGAGATTGTGAAATATTAAAAGCCAAAACAAGTGAAACTTCCGAAGTCAAGTTTCTTCTGAAGCTTAACATCATTCTTCCGAAGCTAAGTTGATTTCTTTCAAAGGTTATGTTTGCTTCGGAAGGATGTTATTGTGTACTTTGGATTTCTTCCGATGCATATGTGTAGTAGGGAATCTTCCGAAGGGTTACTTCCGTTCGGAAGATATAGTGTAAGGTGTTTAGTGTAAATTCTCAATATTTTTTGAGTGTTAGTTATAGTTAGTTACACACTATAAATACAGAAGATGTGTAATCAGTGGAGTATCCAAATCATTTAATTCATAATAATCATTTGAAAGTTCTTGTTCACGTTTATTCTTTCTTGTATCATCTTTGTATTGATTGATTGATATTACACATACGTATTTTTAATCGGTTTTACAACATGTAAAGCTGAAGATGAATGCGGATCATTTAAGTTGAGCTCTAAAATCATTTGAATATGGTTTTATTTTTCATGAAACTCATAAAAATATTTTTTATAAATAAATTAAAGTTGTATAAAATAATTCAAGATTGACATAATATGGATTTGTATATGATACAAGCTAATATTGACCATAAAACAAGCTAGTTATATAAGAATCAAAAGTTTTATAAACTAGAGTTTTTATAAAAAAAAACAATGGTCACATAAAATAGTAAAAGTTTTATAAAACTGCTAATGATTTCTATGGTGGAAGATTTCTTTTAAGAATGAATGTATGTAGATACACCTTGTTTAACAAATATCTATAAATATATGTATATTATTTATTTAACCAAATATCCGAGAATATGTGATTATATAATTTAAATATTTGAATAAAGATAGTACATCATGTCAAAAAAGAAAATGACAAATAAATATAAACATAACATTGTTTAGTTATATAAGAGTAGTCTTATATTTATTTATTTTATATCAAAATCATCTCTTTAAGAAATAGATGATAACCTCTTATAAAATTCTGATGATAAATTATTAATTATTAATATAATATATAGAGACTATGATTTGTCATTTAATATATACAAATCTTAGAAGTTGCTACTTGCTACCAACCACTAGTATCCGAGGCCCGCTAATGATAAAACAGGACAAGAGAGATTACATTCGCGATTTTATTGGCTGAAAACGAAAAAAGATATGATATCGTAAGATTTTAATTAAGTAATTAACGTTAAAAACATTTACTACCACTTATTTTACATATATTATTAAATTTGTTTATTGATATGCGTGTCCCACAAAGAGTAAAGAATTTGAATCATCTTATTGAAGAATGAGAAGTTTGTATGTGCTTAAGAGTAAACATTTATATGTATTACTATATTAAACATTAGTGTATTAGAATTATTAATTTGTATAATATTTTATATATTACACGTTATTATATATTATTCATTGATATATAAGAATCAAATAATATTTAAAAAACTGTAAATAACAAATAATGAAAATTAGAATATACAATTTTTAAGATTAGATATAATTGAAATTTTAATGTTTTGTACGTTCTAATAAATTAGTAGAATAGAAAGATTATATTTTAGATATTTAAATAATTATTATACTTATCTTAAATTATTATCATTTAATATAAAAGAGATATATAAAAGAGATGCGAAAAATAAAATTTTTAACTTAACCAGAAGCCGACACGTGCTCTCCTGGCTATTCATTAATATGTACTAATTGTAGGTACAAATATAGTATAGATGTTTACTTATAATGTCATTAAATTTCTAGGCTAATTTTACGTCAATGAATGTGAGTAAAAAATGATGCAACGCGTGCATCACGTAGTTAGTGGTTATGGTTACACTCACATTCACTAAACACATGTAATGATGATGTGTTTGTTTTAATATGATATATAATCACCGAATGTTTAATGCTTTCACAATAAGTTTTCTATTTTTATGTGAGTTTGTACCTTATATTATGAGAATATTATGAGTGATTGTAAGAGAAATTTTATGGGGGTTGTATCATGTTTTTTCATATTTGGAAAACAGGATACAGCTTCATAGAATTACATGTTATGTTTTTTTGTTTTAATAATTACATAAAATGTTATTTTCTAAAACAATTTGCACACTTATCATTCTTTATACTAACCTTCATTCAAAGTCAAAGTTAAGTAGGGAATGTGCCACTCACATGAGAGACATTTATGTATTTTACATACCTACAATGAGTCAAAAGTATTTTTACATCGTTTTATTCTCGTTGCCTTCATGTTAAAGTGTTCAAAGTTTGATATCTACAATTTTTGGATAGTAGAATTACTATTCGCATCCTTATCAGAAATTTCAGATATTTGAAATTCATATATCAGTTCCGGATATCTAAAGTTCAGATATTCAAAATTTCGGATATGAATACGGATAAAGATTCAGATTTGAACTTCTTTTGTTTTTGTAATAATTAAATATATGTTATTATAAAAATAATGTAAAAACAACACCCATTAAAAAAGTCCCTATATACCTTTATGATAAAAATAATGTAAAAACAACACCCATTAAAAAAATTCCCTATATACACTAACAAGTCCCAACAAAAAAAAGTTTAACACTTTAAAAAAAAGTAACAAAAAATAACTTTAGGTTTTCGGATAATAAGATATTCTAATATCATAAATGTTTCAAAATTAATTTTGAATTTTTGAATATCCGGATTTCCGGATATACAAAACCATCTTTAGTACAACAATTATAAATGTCCCTCATGTGAGAGACACATGCCTGATTTAACTGTGATATTGGATGGATGTTAGTATAAAGGATAATATTGTACAAATTTTATAAAAAAATAACATATAGTGTAATTATTAAAACTAAATGACACACAATATAATATTAATGTATTAATAAAGGACATAATTTGTAATTTGCTCTATTAGTTTACTTATTTTTAGATTTTTCTTTAGTTAGAATGGTTATATCTTTTTGTTTGAATCAAATGCTTTGGGTTCGAATCTTATTGTTGCACATTTTTATTTTGTTTCTCTTTTCTTTTACTTCTTTTAAAATTTTATTGTTTAATTACTTTTCTTTTCTTGAGATTTTTTGTCATTTCAATGTTAACGTGCTACACATAATATATTTTTTCTGTCCATACTAAACTGTGGCAACTTCAAACATTAATTTACTAAGATAAGGTCATAGTTGTAACGCATATAACAAGGCACATTGCATGAATTAAAGTTCTAACATAACTACATTACACTTAAGGTCGATGGCTTTTGTGACCGGCCAAAGCCCCCCTCAAGCTCTTCAGAATTGATGCTTTTAACTTTTAAGTTTTTTGTAAAAACTTTAATAATGTTATTTTACTTCCATTGAGTTTTTAAAGCTTCTTGTTTATCCGTTGTATATTTTTACTTTGTTTGTACACAAATTACGTCAAATATAAAACGTTTGTATAAAAAAATGAGTTTAAGTGTAATATCTTTTCGTTCGCCGATATAAATTCGTGTAAATTTATGTTTCGAAGTACATGTAATTCAAAAACAAGATAAATTTATGTTTCGTGTAAATGTAATTCGAGTAAATTAACGGTCCATGACACTATATCCTAGCTGCAACTTACAATCAGATGGCAAAACTTTTTTGTTACTTTTCAATATATATATATATATATATATATATATAATTCGCAAGTTGCAATCGCCTTTTGTCATATCACGTGAAGTTGGACTTGACTTATTCGGATCTTCAAGGTTCAACTTAGAAATTTTTTTTCCCATTTTGACATTATTGTTTATTCAAGAACAATATACATACTTAATAAATAACAAAAGGAATAAAGAAAGACGTCAGGAAGTATCAGAATAAAAATTATAATTATTTGCAAAACATAAACACTTTAATTACTTTATAATTCAATCACATGGAAACGAACAGTAATATACCATTGGTTTTGCGTTATGCATAACCCTATGATGCTTCTATTTGAATGTAGTCGCCTTTTCTTTCTTCTACACTTCTACTATATATAATTTAAAATCTGAGAATGATGATAAAACTTTTAGAAAATAAGTACAGGTTTAAATAAAAAAGATTTTCTAAATTTAATAATTATTATAATAAAGAAATTTTAGCCATCAATTTAATAATTATAATAAAGAAAATTTATTATGTTAAGTAAAAGAATCATTTAACATATTTTGAATTTTTATAATTATTTAATAAGTATAAATAATTATAATAAAGAATTATTTAGACTAGTAGAAAAATATTTTGTTTTTATAAAAATGAGTGGGTTAGATGTAAAAAGAAAAAAAATAATTATAAAAAATTAGGGTAAACAGTCAATCGACCGTGCAACATCACAAGCCACGGCTTCTTACAAGCATTAGTTGCGACAGACCCATGCTTCCCGAACCAAGCCGCGGGCTTTACTTGTATAAATTCGCCTCCTTCACCCTTGGAGAGTAACTAAAACATTCAATTAAAACAAATTTATTTTCCAAACTAGAGGTTAAAACTCTTAAAACATCATTACCAAATATAAATATCGAAGAGATCACCAGATGTACTAATCAATCAATTCACATCCGAACCATTGCGGATGGTCCAACTTATAACTTAGCAAAGAAAAAAACTTTTGACCATCTATGAACTATTTTAATGCACGAGAATAACGTAAAAAAGCTCTTGCTTTTCGCCTAATTTCATTTTCACATGTAATTTCATATCAACAAATTTTAATTACAACCTTAGTCCCTTCAAAACCACATTTAGCCGGGATATCAAAATTATACAAAACCAACACTTCCCCTGTGCATTTCCAACCGCCACTTCCACCACCACGACAACATGTCAAGTGTCAACGTCCATTTCGTCACCCAAACCGCTTATTACCCCAACCATCTAACCTAAACCCGACCCCGGTGGTCAATCTACACATCATCGGGTGAATCAAGAGGGAAACAAGTGTCCTCCCCACCAGTACTCCACAAGAAATGCGCGTAATTTGCCGCATAAAAAGAGTTGTTAGGATCAGCAGAAATCGCCTCCAAATACGTCTCCTCAGCCGCCCACAAGTCCTTTCTAACTTGCCATAAAAAGCTCGCGTATTTGCTTAGCGCCTCAGCGTCCTTGGCTCAACTGTAGAAGCCCGCTTGAAGTAGTCCTCAGCTCTGTTAAACAAACCATAAAATAAATACTTTACTAAAACTGTGCAAAATGTTAATAACAATTAAACTATAGACACCTAATTGCAAAATTCAGTTTTTCAATTTGTAGTTTTGTACCTATCGTAATCACGTGCAACGAGATACAGAAACTGAGCATAATTCGCCAAAAGTAACGGGTTATCGGGTTCTTGTGACAGACCCGTTTGGTAAAGAAGATCCGTTTTGAAGTAATCTGCAGCATCGTCTTCCTCAATTCTCACAGTCACCGGAGATACAAATCTCTTCATCGTCTCACGGTCAAGACCACCGTCTCCGGCCACCGTCTGCATTCTATCAGCTTCATCCACAGTCAAATTCCACAACTCCAATTCATCTTCTTCACTCGCCTGACCGGAAACCGACTCCTCACCGGTCCTCGCCGGAGCCCCAATCGCCGACGACGAAGCCACAGACCCATCAAACCTCCCGTCGCCGTCGGTACCACTCGCAACCACCGGCGATTTCCCACCGCCGCCGTTGTTTCCCCCAATTGACGTCGTCTTCCCACCGGAATTCGCAGAAAATGTCTTGATTGATGAAGAATCGAACTTTGTTTGAGTGTGGGTATGGTTGTCGGTGATGGATTCGACGGTGGCGGCAGGTGGCGTTGCGGTGGTGGCGAAGGTGGTTGACATTGAGTGGACGCTGTAATTGGCTAATAGGATCATCACATACACCATTAAGTTGGGGTTTGAGAGAACACCTGCTGGAACAACCATACGAAAGATGCATTCATCTCCTTGTGAACTCTCACAACAATATCCTGCAAATCTTCATAGAACAGAAGCTCTCTCATTTGCAGAGTGTAGCTTTGAAGCTCTCGGATGATGAACACCATAGAAGAGAAAGCTTTCTTCACTGAACAATAAGCAGATTCCCCTGCTTCTCGTATTCCATCTTGCCATTGCTTCTTCCGTTTGATGATTCTCAACGAAAATGGCAAATCGACACTGTTCGCCTTCCGTTCAATACTCGCCGGAATCATATCTCCGTTCCAATCAAACTCCGATTCCGATTCAACTTCATCGGAAACCTGAAACCGCAGAGCCAATTCATGAATCTTCTTCGAGAATTCCTCATCGGAAAATTGGGCATCTAAGCTAGCGGAAACAGATCGTCTGATCGGAAGAAGTTGTCTCGATGTCTCCGATCTGTTCAATTTCGCTCCGAATATCTCCGATCGGTGAACGTATCGATAAGCGAGAGCAAGGTGTTTTAAACTCCGGCGATTCGAGGACGGTGAAGAGATTGCAGAAGCTAGGGTTTGCAGTGAAGAAGAAGGAGAGTGTGGAAGAATCGAATGTTGTGAGAGATTCAAACACCGATTCGCCATTTTGGCTCTCATAGTTGCAGAGAGAAATCGAAGGTGATAACTGATAACAGAGTAACAAAGGTGAAAGATGAAAGCTTGCAGATCCAATAACAAAAAGTGATTAACTTTCCTTCAAACCTGAAAAGAGTAAAGATACAGCAAAACCCATGACAAATAGTCAATCATCTTTAACAAATCTCAAGAATACAATCATTACAGCACACATACGCACAGTAAAACACACACATAGTTTTGAGCATTAAAATCGGATCAGAATACAGAAACCAATGGGAATACAGTAATTCATAAAGATTGAATGGATCTACGAACCTGATGCCACCGGAGCTTATGGCGACGGTGATGTCTCCGGTGATTTTTCCGGCGACGGTGTCACTTAGGTAGGAGGTGAGGGGTGTGAGGTTTTTATATACATATGTGAATATGTGATATATCTCTGTATATAGGAGATACTACTATTCACACAAAAAAAATCTAGTGCAACATGAATCGATCACATCGTAAACTTTGTGTGTGTATGTATAATAAAGTGGTGCAATTTCAACCGTATGTATATGACCGTATATCAGAGCTAGGTTTCAGTTCAGTCCCTGGAGTTTATGTTTTGTTCAGTTTGGGTACCTTGATTTTCGGTTTGTGCGTTTGTAGCGCTTGAAGTCTTGAACTAAGTTGTGTCCTTATGCTTTTGTCTCGAACTTCGTTAATGCACAAAGAAGTTGAAAATCTAATTGATATAAATGGGTTTCTAATGATTAATGAGTCAGAATTGAAACTTTTTTATACGCGTGAGATGATATTCATATAATGAAACACTAATATGTATTTAGTATAAAAACATTTGATGACATGAGGTCTGATTACATTTTATCTAGAAATGTACATACAATCTTCATATAATATTATCCGGATATGATAGCCCTATGTTTGAATATAGTTACACAACGCAAGAACATATAATATTCAGTGGAGCAATAGGCTAATCGTCATAAAAACATCTGAAGCAACTAATACTGACGTATTAAAGTTATAACACTTGAATTTAATATTATTAAACTATCGTATGATAGTATTGGTCCATACCTATGGTAGTGCTAATTTATTACGATCCAATACATACAAGCAACAAACTGCAAGGCAAGAAGTAAGAAAAAATTCCAACTTCCGCTCAAACACTCTTACAAGTATTAGTTCTTACGTCGTAGTCCGATTGTTGACATAAAATCTTAGGTCGTAGTCCGATTGTTGACATAAAGTCCTACTATAAAATCGAAAACATGTGCCGTCAACAATATCAAACACGAACTCAAAATTATTATTAAAATTGTTAGGTTTTAACAAGTGTTGCATATATATTTGACTGACATAAAGAAGCTATAGGTTGAATTTAGAGGGATGTTAGGTGTAAAAAACGAACCACAACAAAGGCAGTATGGGGGTGGTGTAGTGGTTGTTAGAGTTCACGAGCATTCAGATCTGTGATATCGGGTCTCTCTCCTCATGCGACATGTGTCATCACCGACTCATCTACCACTTTTATGAAACTCACCCTGAATCTTGGCCGACCCGACTTCTCATCTAGTCGATATAACGGTGTTTAAACGGGTGACCCACCCAAAGTACCACCATCTCACAGATTTTCTTTTGAACTTGCATGAACATTTGCCATTTGATCATCATAGTTGCAAATAAAACTCATTTGAGTTTTATTGGAATTCTTTTGTTTTGGTTTAAATCACGCAAGAGTTTTGATTTATGTGTTTCCTGTAATCGTTATATGAAACAAGGTCGTTTGCGGATGGACAAAAATGTTAAAGCAGTGTCTAGATTCATTGTCTATATAGTATAATAAAACTCATAGAAAGATGCTAAATATCATTTATGAAGTTTTATACGATTAGAATAATTACAAACAAAACTTAATCAAATTAATGTTTTAATTTTAATTAGAGTGAATATTATTTTAAATTATAACTGACATATTTTTGTTATTCTATACTCTATAATACAAAAAAGTTTTGACACACATAATCTTTCTATGTCTCCTCATAGTTATTTTCTCATATAAACTCCAATATCTATTTTAGAATTTTGTTATTAATGTATAATTTTTTGTTAAATATTTTCTATTAAAAAAATTCAAACGCAAAGTAGAAGGTTTCTTGGAAAAATATTATGGGAACCGAAATTAAATTTGTATTATCTATTTATAAATATAATATTTTTTCTATAAAAAGTAAACTTTATAATTTTAAATATAATAAAATTATTTAAACACACAATTTAGAATTTATCTACATGATAGACATAATAATGAAAACACTTAAAATTGCCTTACAATATATATCTTCTAAAATAATTCATAAAACAAATATATAATACTAATAAAGTCACCCTACTCGCATGAGGGATAATCAAATCATATACAAAGTTTGTGTGTGATTAAATATGTCCTATCTATACTAATAAACAAAGTTTTTTTGAACTAACACAACACACTATATAATATCATATGGAAATGCACTTAATTACGAATTGCAAACATGTAATATATTACAAATGAATTAAATGGATTATAAACATCTTAAGCTTATGAAATATGTTCGTGTATTACTTATAAACAGGTTACTAATTCAACAGCTTTATTAGGCGGGTTAAAGGACAACTTAAATATGATATAGTAAGTAAACAGTTGCATATAAAACTAAAAATCTGTTTATTTTTGTGTCAATTTCTTTATCATATTTCATATTATTAAAAAATAGCAAACACATAAAAGGAAAAGAAAGGATTGCAAATGAAAGGAGTAGAATGAGTGATTGTGGACGAAATTGACCTATAAACAATATTTCAAAAATAGGGTTTTCAAGATATAATTATAATGTGGATTTAGACATGCAAACAACAATTCCACGCCATTTCCCCTATCTTCAAATCCCCCAATTTTTTTGCTTCTTTTATTATATAAAATATATTTTATAAGTTATAAGAATATATAAAATCTCCCCCTTTTAAAGTAGAGGGAGTCAATGCAGGAACAAAATCAAAGAGGCTGATGGGTTCTTAAACAATGGGGTTTAAAGAAGTAACTTCCTCTTGATGGGGTCCGAGTACAACGTCACTGGTAACGATGTCCAAGGGACAAAGCCCCGGGTCGGTTGAGTCGAGCTTTACTAAAAATGATAATTTTTTTTATTTTTTTGAAATTTCACATTTGAAACTCCAAGGTTAAAATGGTCAAAACTAAAAATGATAACTACGTATAGCTAGTCAGACTTCATCATCATCTTTTTTTTTCTCTAGTTCACCATTTTCTCACATGCATATTCTTCTTGGTCTTTTATAATTTTGATTGAAATTTTATGTGAATCCAAAATAATTTCAATTTAAAAACGATTTGTAACTCTAAGATTATCCCAGTTTGTGATTAGTGATGGATTCAATATCTCTTTTAACCAAGTTGACTTTTCGATGTTCAGATGGCTCTTCACTTGACGTTTGAGCTCTTGCTTTACGTCAAATCATGTTACATAACCATGCATATGATAAACTAAGGGCTACAATCATTTTGAGATAATCATAAACGTAAAAAAAGGTAAACATAGGTAATCATAACATTTAATAACCATTTAAAAAGAAAATTTGTACTTTAATACATTTTATACTTTTTTAGCCCTTCATTTTGTTTTTCAAATGAAACATATAGATTATATTTTATAAGCAAATAAAAAAATCTTACGGTTAGCGCTAAAAAAATCTCAGGATTTAATAAAAAAGGGTAATATACATTACATAAAAGAGAATAGAAAATATTGAGGACACCCTATGTACTAGATCCTTCAATTTTGTAAAGCCACAACAACCTGGTAAATGGGACCATTTTCTTAGAGTGGAGGGCATATTGGTAATTTCCAAGTTAAAATATCTAGCTTTAGTCGTTGTCAAAGTGACATAATAGTACTTGATGGATTCCACAAAAACTAAGAGAATAGTAATGGCCGTTCAAGTTTAGGCACAAAATACACCAACAACACGAGACAAAATGAGTCGATTCACAATGCGATGAACGGGAAGTCATGTTCTCACACGACCAAGTTGTAGGGTCCAACAGAATTGAGGGTGGAGCCGGCCATCACCAACACAAAAGTTGTTATCACGACAACTTGATCATTGATGTTCTATTTCTCGTTCTTTCTTATTCGTTCATTTCCACCAATCAAATACATGGCTGGATTGATAAATAGAACAAAACATCATGAAGCATTAACTATTTCGTGTAAATAAAGAAGATAGGAAAGTAGAGTGCATTTTATTTTTCTTTTTTAACATCAGTATTTACATATAATCATCAACTTTTTTTGTTACTTACAGATTTAAACTCATATTATTTTCATAAAAACATTTATTAATGACACTAGACTAAAAAATTATGGTAAAAATGAGTATAGTTAGATAGAGTACATTTCCTCCCAAATAATGATAAGTATTTTTTGAATGGCTAATGAATAATTTAAACCCGATCACCCCATAAACGCATTAACAAAAAAGTTACTCAAGCTCAAAAACACAAACAACACTAATGACTTGACCCAACCATCATTCTAGGGTAAACCCACCTCTAAAAAACGCACTATGTTAAAACCCGTGACACACTTGAAACATATCGCACCAAGTCAGACTTGACCTGTGGCTTTCAGTTTGAAAAATCAATCGGATGTGTTCTCACAAATCAATTAATCTAGGGCTTATTGGCCAAATAATGGCCAAATAATGATAATACTAATTAAAATATTGCATATTGTCAATTTAAGTGTGTTAAATGAATCGTGGTCAAGGATTGCTTGGTTGGACCAGATACATATCAGAAAATTTGACACTAAGCTAAAAATACGTTTAACATGAGAGCTCGAACACAACACAAGCTTTTATGAGTGGAAATAAAACATAACCTGTTTGACTTCAAATTTTATACTATTTTATCTTTTTACCTATCAATATTACGGAAAAAGATACAAATTTACAATAAAAGAATATTAAACATATAGAATTATTTACTTTTAAGTATTAAACCTGAATTGTTCTTTTCCTTTCGAATTTCGACCCAAATTAAGTTAGGAATAAAATACATAGTCTTCAAAAACAAGTATATATTAAAGTAGTTTTTGTAAACCTATCTATTACACGGTTGAATAAATAAAAATATTAATATAAAAAAATATTATTATAAAATGATACTTTAATATATGATATGACTGAAATTACGTATGAGAAATAAATTAACTAATGAAACAGTGATATCAACTTTTTTTTTAAAAATCAACTTTTTTTATAATAAACATTTTGTTATAAAACAAAACGTATAAAAATGTCATTTTTTAAAAAATTTCCTTACTATAACTCCCAAATTTAATTATTTTTGGTTTAAAAAAATTGAATTTTTAAAATTCCAATATTAAAATATATTGTATTTTTAAAAAAGTTTTATATTTTAGAAAAGTTTATTATTTTGAAATAATATTAATAAATAGATCTTTTTTTTAATTTATTAAATATAAAAAAATATTAAATAATATTATTAGTAATTAAGGTAATTATTTAAAAGCAATAATAGACAAGAAAATTTTGGTAGATTATTATGATGTTGCCACGTAACATTTAAAGTTATTTTTGTTAGAGTATAAAGATAAAGATAAAGATAAAGATGACTAACCCCTAATTTTCTAGTATGTCAACCTAGATTATTAAACTTGTCGACAGTTCTAACTCAAACTTGATCCAAACTCTTTTCCATTGAATCCAAACTCATAAATTATTGTTAGGTTCATGTAACAAATTCAGACCGCTAATCTAGCATTGCATCCGGAGTTGAAATATTAACAAGGCGGTTATTGAACATTTATTATCCGTCACTTTCATAGTTGAAATGAAGGACTTATGAAGCCGATACTTGTATCTCATAAAGATGCCTGTGAAATTATTTTGTTGTTTTTTTTACTAAAATTAACTAACATAATTTTCTGTGATTTGTAGATCCAAGTCTCATCAATGAATCCACCCATACTTTAGAGTTAAGAACACTCGAACTCTTTTCATTGAGACGACATCTTTTAAAGTATCTAGGTTAGATGCTCTTAAGTTCAAGTCTTATAAAATAAACAATTTGTTGTTTAAAAAACAAAATTTACCCCATCCCTTTAAAGAAAAAAGAAATTAAATAATAAACATTGTAAACTCTCTCTGTGTTCATTGATTGAAAGGCCCCCTCATTTTTGAAGTATAACTAGGTTTTCCCTTTCCTTTGCATGTAGTATTCCATCACAACCCTAAGTATCAAGGCAGACATCAAAACACATCCCAACAAACGTTATTCCAATGTAAAACCATAAGACATCAAGAAACGTAAAAAAGACATCTTATGATCTTCACATTGCCATATACATTGTTGTAAAAGTGTCATAATCATTTGTTTTAGGAAAAAAACAAAGGCAAAAGCAAAAAAAAATTATATGTACAAACTCTAATGAACCCTAAATTTGATCTGAAATGATCATTTTCAGAAAACAAAAACAAAACCAAAAAAAGGATTGAAAAATAAAAACAAAAATTCAGAAAAGACAAAAAAGAGATGCCGTCAATAGGATTCGAACCAGGCTAGTCGATAGAACCCATGCTACTTTCTAACAAACCAGAAAACTTTTTTGGTTACCAATACGAAAAGCACAACCCATTAATACACTTGTTAGCCGCTGAAGCTTTTAACTAACTAAGCTTAAAAGTTCATCAACCTCATTTTCTAATCTAATATACAAAAACAAATATATTTAACCTTTTTAAATATTACTGTAGTTTTGAGTGTTAATAATAGTATGGTTTATCTTAAAATGAATTGGTCGATATTTACCATTTAAGAAAAATGTTACATTCATAAAGTCTTGGACTTTGTTAAACATAACATGTTTCGATAGCACAAGCATATTAGATCAATTAAAACTCTACAATCAAGTGTGTGTGAGCAAAATTATACAAGGAGGGTGATTCTTGTAAAGTCCTAACATGACTGCTAAAAACAAAATCACACACCTTAGGTGGGTGAGAGTGCAATCGATAAAGCTCGTGATGGTTGAGGTTCAATGGTGTGGCACGACACTATAATGTACCGCCTTAGAGACAAGAGAGATGACACCCGTAAACCTTAGGAAGAGGGAGTGTACAAAGCACGACATGACATGACACAACCCAAGTGTAAACTCAATATAATGCAAGGCTACACCACCCCACTTGTTTGTCATGGGGTGTGGCGAGAGTTAGTCGATACTCTTGGAAGTTAATCCTAATTAGTTTGTATGTGAAAAATCAAGAAGGTTAAATGGTTAAATTGAAAGAAAAATAAAAGTTGATTATTTGGAAAATTATGACAACTTTGTTTTGAAGTAGTCTTATGAAATAATTTAGTTTGATTAAAATCTTAGTTTTATTAATTAGTATTTAATATTAGTTGAAATGTATAGAATTATCGGTTTAGTATTTAATTGTTGTACAAGTTTATCTAGTTATTTAAATGTTTAGAAAGTAAGAATTTGCGTTTGAGTAGATTAAGGTCCTGTCAAGTATAAATAAGGGTTAAGGTTAATGTATTCTACATTTTTTAATGTTTATTAATAAAAGGTTGTAGTTTGATTGTTGCAAAAAGATTGTAATTTGTTTTTAAAGTTTGATCTTAGGTCTGATTTCAACAATTAGTATCAGAGCTTGATGGTTCAATCAAGAAGGTGTTGGACGACCAATTCATATAAGGTAATTATAAGCAACATATGATTGAGCATGTTGGAAACAAACTAAACAAGTTTGGTTCTCCAGTGAGCAACAAGCAGATTGAAATTGATGGTAAAGAAAAACAACAAAACATCAAAAAAGTAAGTGAGAAAGAACAAGAATTCATTGTCAATTCATGTGAAAGAAAGTAAGGAGGAAGATAGATTCGGTCTTTGAATCCATGGGAAAGTAGGAAGAAAGTAAGAAAAAAAAGAAAAGAAAGAATGAAAGAGAGAAGAGAAAGAAAGAAGAAAGCAAGTAAGAAAAGAAGAAAGAAAGAAAGAAAACAAGAAAGAAAAAAATCAAGTGAAGCAAAAAAGAAAGCAAGAATTAAAAACAAGCAAGAAACAAGATTGATTAGAAGAAAGCAAGTGAAACATGATCTAATTATGATTAAGAGGGAATGTTAGAAGTTAATCGTAATTAGTTCGTTTGTGAAAAATAAATAAAATTAAAGGGTTAAAATGAAAGAAAATTGAAAGTTGATTATTTGAAAGATTATGGCAGCCCTATTTTGAAGAAGTCTTAGGAAGTATTTTATATTGATAAAGAATTTAAGTTTTATTAATTAGTATTTAATATTATTTGAATGTTTAGAATTATTAGTTTAGTATTTAATTGTTTTACAAGTTTATCTAGTTATTTGATGTCTAGAAGTATGGATTTGAGTTTGAGTAGATTAGGGTTATGTTAATATAAATAAGGGTTAAGGTTAATGTATTCTACATTTTTTGATTGTTTATTTATAAAGAGTCACAATTGATTGCTGCAAAAAGATTGTAACATGTTTTAAAAGTTTGATTTTAGGCCTAATTCCAACAGATACCCCCTCCCAAACACCAACATTGTACTGTCATTTAAAAAAATAATTTAACTTAAATAACTATTTACCTAAAAATACCTAAACAATCTAAACCATTTTCACATCAAATTCTAACTTATTTGTGTTGTTCATCCAAAATATGAAGCTATCATCCAATCATAGACGCATACAAAAGACAAGTTCAAGTTTTGGAAAAAGAAAATAAGCATGCACATAATTTGATATGCCATCTTTCAACCCATGTATCCTCTGATCTTTTACAGATCAAATAGGAACTTTAGATCAAACTTTCCATCAAATGAACTCAAGGTGAAAGGACATGAACACTAAACTCATCGATACATCTTAAACAATTTAATTATCCATTAAGTGTAACTTAACTATTCAATATATTCATCTATTCTTTTACCATCTTACATTAACTTCCAATAATCCATCCTATATATAAATGTTTCCACAAGCTAGCTTAACATATCTATATATAATTAATTTGCAGTTTCTTTTTCCAGAAACACTATAACAAATATGACGACATGAGAAAATGTGTGCATGTTATTGAGTTGTTCACCTATTAACTAAATACGTGAAATATGAAAGAAATATAAGAAGTCAATAAAACTTGAAAATCTTTTTATTGTGTTAACATCACCAATTCAAGATTGACTTGAAGGTCCATACAAGGTGCAGATCTGACAGAAACAAATAATAAACACAAATGAATACCCAAAAAGCTCAACTTTTAATCAAACAACCCCATCAAACCCCCCTCCTCCTCTGATGATTCTTCTGGTTCTTCCTTCTTCTGCTCCTTTTCAGCAGCTGCTGGTGCACCACTCGAACTAGCAACCACTGAAACTGGTGCAGCTGCAGCTTCAAATTTGCTTGGATCCTGCAATGAAAACATTTCTTTATACTCAAAACTCAAAAGGGTATTTGAAACAATTGAAAGTTAAAAAAAAAAACAATGTTGACCTTCAAGTATTCTTTAACTTTTTCAGCATGTTTGAATGAGTATTCAGTAGCTACAGCCATTGATAACAAGTTCTTGTAGCCATTGACAATCATATGTGGTGCTGCAGCTAGTGAAGGGTAGTTAACAGCTAAAGAAAGTGCAGCAACTTGAGTAAGACCAACAGCAAACTTTTCAATAAGATCATCTTCTGTGAGGTAAAGCACTTCTGGACTGAACACTGATCCGTTTTCGTATACATACTGAACGATAAGTCCATACGAGAAGGGCTTTCTTCCTAGCTTAGTGAGAAGGGCGGCTTCCGAAGAACCGACCTTTTCACCCTTTTGAATGAGCTCCACAGGGGTTATGATTTCCACTGTTCCTTTGTTAATCTTTGTAGGGATATTAAGCACCTAATGGTTCAATCATTTAAGGAATTGTAAAATAATTAGAGTTAAGTACATTTTTAGCATTCAAGGAGAAATAAAAGTATTTGAGAGAATATATTATTAGTTCTATAGATTTCTTTTGTAATTATCCTTAGTGTACTCATATGAATACTAGATTAATAGTACATATATAATGCCTTGCGTGTTTTCATAAATTATATATAAAAAGAACTAACCTGGAAAAAGGATGTTTGTGAAGGATCTAATCCAGTGTTTCCGGGTGGAACAATAACATCAACGGGTGCAACGAGACCAACACGTGCAGGTGCTGCAACCTGCAGTTAAGTCATACGTTCATTATATGTACCTTCAAATAATAAAAAAAAGAACGTACCCAATGCTTGACTTATACACAACCATGCGCTAGAGGTAGAAGCCTAAAATAACAAAGTGAATTTTATTACCTTATATTTTGCAACAACATCACTCACTTCCTTAAGATCTCCTTTAGTAAAAACCAATCCAACATTCCCCTAATTCAATTCCAATGCACATAATCAAATAATTAATCATCAAATTTATGTAAATAAAAAATATAGCAACAAGAACAACAATTAGGTCGATATCGATCGATCGATTACAAATTAATGTACCACAAGAAGAGGAATGAGGTTAAGAACATCCTTATTGCCAGTCTTCTCAGCATGTAGCCTGATGGTCCTCTTCATCATGGTATTCTTCCCCATTAAAACAATGGAGTCACCTCTTAGCCCTTGCCTTATGTTCTGCAGCTGGTTCGAACCCACGTTGTCGGCTCCAACGATTAGTATCTGCGTATAATGATCCAGAAGCTTACTGAGTTTGGCGTCGTAATTCATTTTCTTCTGCATTTTGGTCAACTTTACTGCCATCTTTGTGTGTGTGTGTGTGTGAATCTCAACAGAAGTCGATGAAAAACCCTAAAAATGGAGAAGAATGGTGTGCATTAAGCTGTTTTTGTATGTCAAAATGGTGATTCAGTTGTTTGAGAGAGATACGTGCTGTATGGTTGGACCGAGTTTCACTCTTTTTAGTAACTGTTTTGTTTAGTTATTCTTCATCTTTTACATTTTCTTCACCTTTCTATTTTTTGGTGTTCAGTTAATGATTCAAGGTGGTTACTAATACATCCAAATTCTTAATCCTTCTTTTTTCAGAAAAATATAATTTGAAACCTTGCATTTCACTTTACAGTTTACAACTAAATATACATTTAATAAAAAAAGACTCTTATAAACTCAATCAATTATATATCTACTCAACTTAAACTTTAATAAACTTTAATTGCATACATCAAGTTATAAAACTTAGTTAATTAATATATACTCAAATTGTATATAAATAAAAAATATCATCTAAAGGTAAAGATAAAAATGAAAACAACATAAAAACATTATTATAGAATATTAGTAAATAATAAAACCTAGAAAAGCTAGTAAAGAAGGAAAATAATAATTTTACAGTTTAATAAAAAATATTAAATATATGTTATCTAAAAAAATAATCAAATGAATAAATATGTAATATTTATGTTTAATAAAACGGATATATGCAATTACACTTTTAGTTTGAGTATATATGTAATTGACTAACTTTTAGAAAAGGATATATATATATATTAACTTTTAATTTGAGTATATATGTAATTAAATAAGTTTACAAGAGGATATATATAATTAAAAGTTTAAGTTGAGTATATATGTAATTGATCAAGTTTATAGAGGAATATACGTATTTCTCCCTTTAATAAACACTTATATATAAACTAGGTTTTGGTGCTGTGCGAGTGCGCGTTGCCACGACTATACGAGTTTTAACGTAATCATAAACCCCAAATCAAAATCAAAATGAAGGTTCGAAACCATAAAACATCAAAATACACTAAGTAAAACACACAAAAATCCCAAGTCCATAGACCAAAACATGCAGACCCAAAACTAAATCAAACCCAACACCATACACATAACAGACGAAAATCAAAACCACAAGAAGGCGACACAGTCCAAAATAGAAAACCGACGGAAATCAAAGCCCAAAGAAAACAAAAAAAAAAGGAAAACACAAACCTTAATAGCGAGCATCGTTAGGGTATCGATAACGAAAGAAAGAAAGTAGGAAACTGGAGAAAGACAACGCAAACAAACCCTATAAACGAACATAATCGAAACACACATCAAAGAGACGTGTCCAGACACCAAAAACCCACAAGAAAAACCCACCTCAAACCTCAAACACACCCAAAACAAACCCTATAAAAACACACACACAAAACCAAAAAAAAAATTCCCACTGACCAAATGGATTAATATTATATATAATGATTGTAATCACTACACAAGAAATCTCAGTTGAGAATCAAAAGAAGCGTATAAATACTTTTTTTTATAATCCTAGCTAATCATATTTAATGAAAATCGAGGATTTCACTGCTAGAATATTGAGTATTGCCGAAGGTAATATGCGAAAGAAAATGAGAAGGTAAATGATTAATTTGTTGGTAATGATGGATTTCAAAACTCATGAAGATGGGTTGACCACCACCAACAGTAACCCACCATCTGGTTGTGTTGTGTGGAAAACTTTTCGACAACCTAGTCATCACTAATACGATGGTGGTGTTAATTACAAATTTTCGTCTAGAGTTTTTAGTTGGTTGTGATAAGGATCTTATGACGACCTAGCCCCATGATGTGCTCTCCCATGGTTATTCTGCGTAGTTCTAAGCATCTTATACAATTTGTTACTAAAACTGCCATGACTTATTGTAGAAAA
This sequence comes from Flaveria trinervia, assembly GCA_025506515.1. Classification (NCBI taxonomy): domain Eukaryota; kingdom Viridiplantae; phylum Streptophyta; class Magnoliopsida; order Asterales; family Asteraceae; genus Flaveria; species Flaveria trinervia. The sequence goes on from CM046444.1 coordinate 15,113,854, forward strand.
CTCCAAACAACACTAAACTTAAACCATGACACTAAAATCCATACGTCATATGCTTAATTTGGTTACCATATAATCCTTTATATTCACATTGAGAAATGCCCCAAAAAGTGACCTCTTGATAGGAACAAAAATATAAGAAAACAATTGCATACTAGCTTTTATTTCAATGGAAAGGATAAGGCCCGATTCGAGAGGGGCAAGGTCTCCAAATACAGAATGATAGTGAAAAATAATAATCCGATGCCAGAACAATCAACTAGTCTGCCTATTTATGCTGATAATTGAAAAGTAGCTGATCCTAGAATTAAGGTGCAATTGATCCTAGAATTATGATAATTGATCCCGATTAAGCTCATTGCTAAATATAACCGAGTGGGTTAAACAGACTGCCAAAAATAGCATTGAATTGTTGGTTGTTCACAGCTGTCTCGTTTTGCTTCTTTTTCCTTCTAGAATAAGTCTTTAATGCCTGAGATTTACTTGGTATTGCAACATTACCTCCCTCCTGGAAATTTGCCTTGTCCTCAAGGCTGAAATTAGGGAACTGCTCAGCTAACAAATCGTATGGCTCCCAAGTGGATTCCTCAATTGGACGAGATTTCCAAGAAACCAAGACTTCCAAAACAGTCTTATCTGCTTCACTGTTCCAACGATGATCCGGAATGGAAGCTGGTTGTACACGTAACTCCCAATCGTTGGTGATAGGCAATGGAGGAGTTGGCGTGGAGGAAAAATCACCATGGGCCAGTTTAAGCATTGAAACATGAAAAATTAGATGAATCCGTGCATCAGAAGGGAGTTCCAGCTCATACGAAACTAGGCCAATGACCTTTTTGATGCAGTATGGCCAAAAAACCTGGGTGATAGTTTCTCATATTTCCTCTTAGCGAGTGATTTCTGTCGATATGGTTGTAATTTCAAGAAAACAAAGTCTCCAACTTGGAAAGAAACGTCTCTTCTCTTCGGATTGGCCTGGTTTTTCATGCGGCTTTGAGCTTTTTGTAGGTTGTCACGGAGCAGTATTAACATATGGTCCCGATCGATCAGTTGCTGTTCTAAATCAGCATTTGGAGTTTCTCCCATCATGTAAGGTACCAAAGTAGGATGTGCCTGCCCATACACCACTTCAAATGGGGTTGTGCCCGTTGATGTATGATATCCAGTGTTATATGAATATTCTGCCCAAGCTAGATACTCACCCCATCTCTTCGGCTGTTCACAGGCAAAACAACGCAAATATGCCTCTAAACAGCGGTTCAAAACTTCCGTTTGGCCTTCTGTTTATGGATGATAACTTGTGCTCAGTTTGAGTTTTGTTTGACTCAAACGAAAGAGTTCTTGCCAGAAATGACTGAGGAAAATCACATCACGATCCGAGACAATAGATCTCGGAAAACCGTGTAATCAAATAACTTCTTTGCAAAAAACAACAGCTACATGTTTGGCTGTGTACGGGTGTGATAAGCACATAAAATGTGCATATTTACTTAAACGGTCCACAACAACCAGGATGGTATCAACTCGGTTAGAAGGGGGTAAGCCCACAATGAAGTCCATTGACATATCTTCCCATATCCGCTCGGGAATGGGTAATGGTTGAAGAAGACCAGCTGGAGCTAGGGCTTGATACTTTTGCTGTTGGCACACTACACATTGTTGTACAAACAGACGGATATCATTCTTCATTTTTGGCCAATAATACCGTGTGGACAGCCTTTTGTACATTTTTAAGAATCCTCCATGTCCACCGCTCAGGGTATCATGTGCCTCCTGCAACAGTTTGAGACGTAGAGCTGGAATGTCGGGTATCACTAATTTACCTTGGTAGAATAAGAGTTGATTAACCAAAGTAAATTCAGTGTCATTATTCGGAGCCTCCTTTATCCTGCGGATCCAGCTGCTAGTCACCGGATCAATGTGTAAGCCTGCTTTGATCTCTTCAATTTCAACACAATAAGGAATTATCAGTGCTAAAAACTCTCCTGAATGTGGTCACCTTGATAATGCATCTGCTCCTTTGTTTTCTTTTCCAGCTTTGTGAACAATAGAAAAATCAAAAGGCATTAGTTTTAACAACAATCTTTGTTGTTCAGTGGTGGTAATCCGCTGTTCCAACAAAAATTTCAACGTGTAGTGATCTGTCCGAATAATAAAGTGGCGCCCTAACAAGTAATGGCTCCATTTTTGGACTGCCATCACCAGAGCCAACAATTCTCGATCGTACGCATATTTGAACTTGTTTGAAGGGGGAAAACCTTTGCTGAAATACGCCACCGGATGATCATTTTGGGACAGGATAGCACCGATACCATCTGAAGATGCATCACATTCAACCACAAAGGGTTTTGAAAAATCTGGTAGGACTAGGACAGGAGTAGACATTAGAGCATGTTTCAAAGCCTTAAAAGCTGCTAGTGTTGTGTCCGTCCACACAAAACCGTCTTTCTTGGTCAAAGCTGTAAGTGGGCGGGCTATGATACCATAATTCTTGACAAATCGTATATAGTATCCGGTCAGCCCTAAAAATCCTCACTTGTTTGACATTTGTTGGTATAGGGCACGACCGAACCGCTGCTATCTTTTCTTCCTCCACTTGTACTCCCATTTTAGTGATGACATGGCCCAAAAAGATAACTTGGTCTTGACCAAAACAGCATTTTGACATCTTGGCAAAGATTTGTTGTCTTGCAATAACTTCAATGCTTGGGCTAAGTGTTCTTGATGCTGCTCCATGTTGGCACTGTATATTAAAATATCATCAAGGAAAACAAGGATGAAACGACGCAAGAATGGTCAAAATAGGTCATTCATAACAGCCTGAAAAGTTGAAGGGGCGTTTGTTAGGCCAAAAGGCATAACTTTGAACTCATAATGCCCGGAATGAGTTCGAAAAGCTGTTTTTTCAATGTCTTCTGGTGTCATTCGGATCTGGTAATAACCAGATTTCAATTCCAGCTTTGAAAAGATAGTAGCGCCATATAACTCATCTAATAATTCATCAATATTTGGGATCGGGTATTTATCAGCAATGGTAGCTTTGTTAAGAGCCCTATAATCCACACACATCCTCCATGAATCATCCTTTTTCCTTACCAATAATACGGGACTAGAAAAAGGGCTTGTGCTTGGTTGTATGAAGCCATCAGTCAAGAGTTGAGATACCTACTTTTCAATTTCATTTTTTTGAGAATACGGGTACCTATAAGGTCTGATGTTGGGTGGGCTGGTGTTGGGTAGCAAGGAAATGGAATGAGTGTGGGAACGTGTAGGTGGCAGTTGTGTAGGTTCTTCAAAAACATCTCGATATTGGTCAACAACAGGCTGTAACTGGGTGTGTATTGCAGGTGTAGAGATGGGTTCAATAGCTAAGTGTTGGAAACTTGAAGACTTTTGAGGGCCTGATTCAATGCCGTGCAACTTGTATTTTTTTCCTTCAATCGTGAAAACCATAAACAATTCCTTCCAATTAGCTTGTACCGTGTTCAAAGTGGCTAACCATTGGATCCCCAATACCAAATCCGCCCCTCCCAATGAAAATGGATGAAAATCTTGGACAATTTTAAGATCATCTACCTTCAGTTTCAAACCTTTGCATATCTTACTACAATGGATGATATCTCCATTACCAATTTGTACCCCAAAGGGTGCAACAGGTTGAGTAGCCAAGTGGAGCTCGTTAATGAGAATATCAGAGATGAAGTTGTGGGTCGAACCCCCATCTACCAAAATCAAGACCTCGGTTGACTGTAACATACCTTTGATTTTCATAGTCGTGGGGTGGGTTTTCCCAATATAGCATGTAGACTGATCTCAGCAGTATTATCACGATCTGAGTCAGCCCCGACTTCATCTCCGCAAGTTTCTTCCCCTTCCTCTTCTGCCTCCAACACCTTGAGTGTTCCGGTGTTGCACCGACGCCCAGGACCATACTTATTGCCACACCTGAAACATTCACCTTTTAAAAATCTTTGTTGTTTCTCGGTGTCAAATATACGATTATTTCGGGCTGGAATGGTAGTCGGATTAAGGTTTGAAGGAGTCGTTGTTCGGGACTCGGAGTATGGAGTTTTGTTGTTGGTAGAAGTGGCTGTATTTCAGACCGATCGTGAATGAGTGAGTTTAGATTCAAACTCCAGGGCTAAACTCATTGCGTTGTAAACGGTTCTAGGTTTATGTATCCTCACATTAGCTTTTAATTCATCTTTAAGCCCATTTAGAAACACCCCCAATAAGCAATGGTCCGGCCAATTTGAAACTCGGGAAGAGCATTTAGCAAATTCTTTCCGATATTCATTAACCGTACCTGTTTGCTTGGCACTAAAAAGGTACTCGTCTGGATTTTGAAACTCGGCTGGACCGAAATTTTTTGTAAAAATTTGTTATAATTCTTCCCAAAAGGTTATGGGTTGGTCATTGGCAAACCAAGAATAGAGATCTAGAGCGTCTCCTTCCAAATGCAATGAGGCTACTTCTACTTTGTCTTCCTCAGGAATGTGGTAGAGCCTGAAGTATTTTTCCGCCTTTAATAACCAGCCGCGTGGATCTCCCCCACTAAAAGCAGGGAAATCAATTTTGTTGTATGGGCGGAAATGTTGCTTATTCCTCCGATGGCTTTCTCCTTCTTCATTTCGACTTCCTCCTAAGTTATCTCCTGCTTTCAGTGCTGCGAGGTCTTCTTTCATGGATTCTATACACTCCAACCGTGCTGCTATTTCGGCCAACTGTGCCGCTATGGAGTCTGGTGGTGGGTTAGTCTCTCCTGAATTGCCTCGGGTCTGAACCATCTTGGTTTATTCTTTCGTTTCCCGGCAATGGAACCAATTGATAGGAACAAAAAAATAAGAAAACAATTGCAGACTAGCTTTTATTTCAATGGAAAGGATAAGGCCCGATTCCAGAGGGGCAAGGTCTCCAAATACAGAATGATAGTGAAAAATAATAATCCGATGCCAGAACAATCAACTAGTCTACCTATTTATGCTGATAATTGAAAAGTAGTTGATCCTAGAATTAAGGTGCAATTGATACTAGAATTATGATAATTGATCCCGATTGAGCTCATTGCTAAATATAACCGAGTGGGTTAAACAGACTGCCAAAAATAGCATTGAATTGCTGGTTGTTCACAACTGTCTTTTTCCTTGTAGAATAAGTCTTTAATGCCTGAGATTTACTTGGTATTGCAACACCTTCACATTATCAACGTAAGTATGTTTCTTGGAATTACTATAATACCCTTACAAACTGAAACCTAGATTGAATGATTGATTTTAGGCCTGACAAATCTTTGCTTATTTTTTGTCATATCATCGTCAAGTCACCATTACTTTTTTTTTTATTAAAAACATAAGTAATGGTTGATGCTCTTATAATGCTATTTCATCATTATGAATTTGGTGAATTATAAGTTAGTTTGGACTCTGAATATAAGTGTTTAAGTTCATTCAGGTCAAGTATTATTTTGTGAAGGGTTTAGATGGGCAAATTGAAAATAGAAAATATAAAATTTATGAGTCAGGTTGGGCCATTAGAAAAAGAACGATGGGTGATGGGTCAAAATGGATTTGATCTTTTTTGCCGTATAACCACAACTCACCGGTGTTTTTGCCACGACTGCAAAGTGCAAACTCCACGATGGGTCAAATTGAATCGATCAATGATGTATGGTTCTCATATATGAGAACGTGGTTGATCATTTGTATGTTTAACAGGACACGTGCGATATAGAACCAAACTTAATTAGAGAACAACATGCACACTTGTATTATGCAGTGAACACTTCTCTACTTAAATTGGTCCTGCATCACTTTAACTTGCAATGCTAACTGCATTCAAACCTACACTTGCATAGATTTATAAGTGAGGTGATGAATGGACCTAAATTTATTTGAACCATAGAAGGAGCATGTTACATAGACTACCATTTACAGTTGATTGAATTGTAATACATGTAACTGTGAATTTGGGTCATTTAGCTTTGTAAATTCTTACTAGCGATTCCATACGATCCTTCACACCATGTACTTCTGGTTTATTCCGTACGATTCTTCACACCATGTTCTGGTTTATTCTATATGATCTGTCGCACCATAAACTTCTGGTTTACAAGTTACATGAACCAGGTTCGAGCTACGACGACATAAAAACTGCTAATCAAGCTACTGCATTTCCTACTGGCCTTAACTTGTTGCCGTTTGATGCATCTGTTACAACGGAAAAAGTTTAATAATAATAGGAACTGATAAATATTGTATATTAACAACTACAATGAAATCTAGAAACTACACGAAAATGACTAATTATGTGTGCTAATGGCATTGTTCGGTGTACTAGCTCACAAAAGAATGCTACCTTAAATTATTTTTGATGTTACATATGTATGTGAGATTCAAATGACACTAATCCAAATGATTTCGATTGTAATGAGAAAAATTGAGTTAGTGCACCAGCTTAACTACTACATTAATCATGTGAAAGAAAATGACGAATGATTTGCAAAATGAAAGATCCGATCTTGTAAGATTAATATTGAAATCAGGCCGAAATTAACATCGTCCTTATCCCTTAATTTATCATTAATTAAAGTTGCGATTGGCATTGCAATGATAATTGTTGAGAGTCGTAGGTTTTCTTTAATTAAGTTTCTGACGTCGGATTAATGCAATCTTATTGGTGATGACTATATAAATGATTGTTGTATCTCTTGCGGAGAAAAAGAATAACATAATAATGTTTCAAAAGAATATAGTTATAACATGACTTATAATATTAAAAGAAAAAGATTGTATTTTTTAAAATTATTTATTTATTAACTTATTTTGGTGACCCGATCGACCCAGCACCAGTAAATTTTGTAAATCAAGTTGATAGATATTTAAACACTAAAACATAGTGACACAAGTAAAAAGCATTTCTTGGTTCTACCACTGGTTAGTAACAACGCTACGCATAGAAGCAGTAAAACAAACATAGACCGAACCCTGTGTCGAAAAAAGTCTATAACACAAAAACAAAACTAATGGACTCACCAAACGGAACATGTTGAACGAAGAAGCATGCCCCAATAACTACGTAAGCAAGGGTAAGAATTACTCCTTTCAGATAGTGGGAACTTCCATCCTGCAAATGATTTACACAACAATAATTAAGTTAATTAATTTGCTTAGTTATTATCCAAACTTAAATTACATTTTCTGTAAGTTAATTAACAAATTAATTGAGTCTAATTTTCTTTCTCTTTTTTGGAACAACAAACTACATTATTCCTAAACTACATCAAACTAAACTACACCATGCTTGGGTTTGTGCATGATCAGTCACTTGCAGTCAAGCCAAAGGTTACTAAGACTGTGGAATTAATGTAAATAAAATAAAGAAAAAGGGGGGTACATGTCAAAACCTGTAAAGTGAAGGCTGTAAGGAAAATTGAGAATGCAAGACAACCAGTTTCAAGAAGTCCAAAATCAAGACTCATGCTTATTCCCATCATCCAAGCAATAATCACACATAGAGGAACCTGATTCAGTTTCGTATACACATTTGTCAGGGCCCACAATCGCATACACACATCAACGAGTTCAACGATACAACAATTTCAAGAATCAGTTACATGCTTGAATCCATGAACATTGATCAAATAGTTGTAGCATATAACATGTATATATATTTGTCACATCTTCTTACCACAAACAGCAAGATTTGAGACGCAGAGCCCATAGCGACACCTAGAGATATATCCTGCACCATTTGTCACACAGTTATAGACATCAATTAATAACATTGTGGGACGTTATTTGTTATACAGTACAATCCAACAATGTATCAAAGGGCGTTTGAGATGTGTATAAATCTCACCAGTTTGTTCTTAAAGGCGAATATAACAGATCCAGCATGTTCTGCAGCGTTACCAACGATTGGTAGAAGAATTATGCTGATAAAACTCACAGATATTCCCCAAGTTTCTGCTGCATCCTGTTACACAAATATGTAAAAACTCATTATCATTTTGAGGTAATATCCTATAACTTTTATTTTCATCTTTTAGACAATTACCTCAATTGTGCCCACAACGTACTCGGACAAAACCGATATGATTATTGTTATCAAGCATAACCATATAAATGCACTCCAAAAACCTATGGATGCTGTCTCCTTCTCATCTTCATCATCTTGGTCCTAATTATTTTTAATATTATTATATGAATAGGAATTCAGTTTGACCTCAGAATTTAATAACATAGTCAAATTAGTTAAGTAACAAACCTCTTGTGATTCAAAGAGTTGAGTGTGAGTTTTCAACTGAAAGAAGAGGTATGCTACATATGCAAGTAGCATCACATGCTGCTCGCCCTTGACAGTTGCAGAACCGCAATGCTATCCGATTTTGGTGGATCGATGCTCGTGAGATTAAACAGCAACGGTGCGATCTGGCATAGCAGCCCGAGCAACAGCAGCAAGGTGTTTGCATCTGCCTGCATCTGTGTTTAGACATATAACATGCAAGGAGATTAGTTTTTGTTTTTTCATGTCAATTTAAAAGTTTTATTAGAAGGTAGTAAATTACAATAATGGTCTACATGCATGTGTGTATTACAAGTTTGGTCCTTCCATGTTAAATTTACATATATGCAATGTATTGAAAATGGAATGGGTCATCCAACATTTGAACTGTCCATCACACTATTTGTTCGCTGGTCGGACCAGTTGAACCAAACTCAAAAATCGTATCACCTCGGGTGAACCGAACATAAAAATCAGATGGAGTCATAATTAATTTTAAGAGAATAAAAATTAAAATTCTCTATTGTTGTTTGTATTTAAAAGTATTTTAAGTATAAAAAGAAAAAAACATTGATTTTCCAATAGAAAAGATATTTTTTTAGAGGAGTGCCTATATAATTTTAACTTTCACTGTTTATAATAGATCTCAATTTCAATTTTCATAACTCAAAAGAAAATATTTTCTCAAAGAATCAGATGGAATCATAATTAATTTTAAGGGAATAAAAATTAAAATTTTCTATTGTTGTTTGTATTTAAAAGTATTTAAAGTATAAAAAGAAAAACATTGATTTTCCAATAGAAAAAGAAAACATGAAGAGATTTTTTTAGAGTGCTTATATAATTTGAACTTTCATGGTATATAATAGATCCCAATTTCAATTTTCACTTTCATAACTCAAAGGAAAATATTTTCTCAAAGAAAAGGCTTAATTAAACCGGTCGGTCCAACCACTGAACCGGTTCACCACTCAATCGTCATTCCAGTATTATACTGGTCGGTTGCGGCTAAGTGTCTGGTTCTCGGTCCAATTGGTCTAGCCGGTTTATTTTTTTATATAAATAAAATTGAATTGAATGGTGGTGGGGAAAGTAAGGTGGGGTACATGGTCAAATTGCTGTTGTTTGTTGAGGTTGGCAATACCACCACACAAGAGAGATGAGCCAAGAACAAGGAGGAGGTTTGAGATGATAGAACCCAAAAGAGAGTATTTCAACACATGAATCTTCCTCTTATGTAGAGCAAACATTGCTATTATCAACTCTGTTGCATTCCCACATGTTGCATTCACCAGCCCTCCCACTGTAATTAATTAATGTAAATATATATCACATTAGTTACTCTAAATTAGTCTATTATCACACAATCTAGTCTAGAGATAAAATAAATCATGATCAAAGTGATTACCTGTAGGTCCTGTGAAGTATGCATTTGCCTTTTGAGTTGAATTTCACCCACACACAATTCAAAAATAAACCAGAAGTTAGCTACGAAAACACATTCATAATTAATTACCATTTTACATTCAAAATAACATTAGAGCCAGGTCTCACCTACCAATATATCTGAGATTTTATTATTAGATACGTTTGTTTATTTACATTTATAATAATATATATTACATAAACTTATTCTACTAGAGAACTGAGATTTTATTATTAGATACGTCAGTTTAGATTTAAAATAATATGTTACATAAACTTACTCTGTTAGAAAACTGAGACGTTCTGCAAGTGGAGTCAACCCAAGCAAACTTAAACCAAATATCCAAGGCTACAAACAAATTAAAACAAGTGTCAATTAACATTTTTCAAAACACCCTCAAAAAACACCATCTATAATCTTTAATCTATAATTCTATATATATATATATACTATAATCTTTAATCTATAATTCTATATATATATATATATATGCATACTCTATTAAAACCATAATAATGAGCCACAAAGGCCATGGGAACCGCAGGAAAAAGCAGCAAAAGTTTAGTTCCAAACATCACTTTCCTCACATTGGCCACAAACTCCCTCAGAATCCGAAACCGAACACACGACAAGCCATTATCGGTCTCGGATCTTGCTCGTAACAAGGGGGGTTTGGCGGTCTCTAAGTCGCGATTATCCGACGAACCCATGAGGAACAAATTGACAGAGCGCCTAAACACCGAGCAACAGACACTAGCTTGTTGATCAGTAGAAGATGATGGATCTCAAATGAGAGCTGGGGATATATGAAGTGTTGTGTATATATGAATGTTGTGTATATATGAGTTAAAGATTCACCGATGGAGTTGATGATGAAATTTCTGGGAAGTTTCGTAGTGTTGGTGTTTTGTAAGGAATGGGATAGACATTTGAGCTCCACGTTATGTTGCTTGAAACGGCAAAGATGAAGCGTGGCTAATAAGTGCTGGTACACTGCTACAGTTGAAGGTGGCAACTAGTGCATGAAATTGCTCAAGTGTCTTTTCATCATTACATGAAAAACAAAATAATGAATATTTGTATTTAATTACAAGATTCAAGCATGTTCGTTTGTTTCGACTGTAATTAATTACATGTATCAAGTATTTTGTAACTTAAAATTAAAATCGTTTCGGTTTTGAGATTTCAGTTTGGATTCACGGCTTATTGGCTTTATTGGGTTATTTAACTATTTAGAAGGCTTTTGGGTTAGTAGCCCGGGAAATGAGTAAAAAACTTAAAAAGACTCTTTTAATCACTTATGTTTAAACCTAGGTAAATGCAACTTAGAGACTTGTTGTGACAAGTTTTGAATGATTAAGTATTGAATCAATAAAAGGTTTGACCCATTAAGTGTTGAACCATTAAGAGGTCTGAACTATTACGAGCTAATATATCATTTAACTATTCAAATATAAATGTCTGACAAATTCAGATAAGAGGTTTTAGCCATTCAACATCAAACATCTTAACCATTCAGCATTAGTATAATGCTTAACCATTCAGGGACAAATGTTTGAACTATTCAAACATTTGCTCATGAAACAAACAATCTGAACCATTAAGTGTCGAACCATTCAGACATCTAAACCATTAAGTGCCGAACCATTCAGACATCTGAACCATTAAATACCGAACCATTCAGACATCTGAACCATTAAGAAGCTGTCAAACAACTCCAAGGCTTTAAGATGAGATATTGCCATGAAAAAAGTAAACATCTTGGGAAATCTTATTTTTATAAAGTTTTTCCTAGTTTAATTTCAGTCTTTAAGCCTTTAAATAGTTTATTAATAATGGTTTCAAGCATGTTAGAAGTAGGGTCAGCCTCCCTAGGTCCAATGTTAGATTACAATCAAGTTTGGTATAATTACAGAGAATCACAATTCACATTGTTGATTTATAATATGATAAAGCAATTAGATTAAGTAGCTATGGTCATATTTGCACTAACAATATGGTGATATGAATTCGTCACTAATCATTTTGCTTAAATCAGTTGAACTTTCGTGCAATGTTGAAAGGATTAATTGCATTCAAGTAAAATTTTGTGGTGTTCTCCAAAGAGAAAACATGGTAACCTTGAAGTGTGATCCTAGCACAAAGAATATATATAGTGTACATACATTCATAGGCTAAGGATTTAAGAGAACAAGCCTCCCCCCTCCCCCTCCTCTCTCGATACATCAGTAGTGTTAATTTTTGGTTAAATTCGAGTGTGATAAAGATTTAAAACTATTATTATTATCATTTTGCATTTAGATTAACATTGGAAAGTACAACTTCAACACGTTTGGATCATTCTCCAACAGGTCAAATGAGGTGTAATAAAAAAATTCACTAAAGAAAATATAATCACTTAAAACATGGTGTTGACTTAATCACTTAAGAAAATATAATCACTTAAATTAAACTGAAAAAGTTAACTTTTATTAGTATAAAGGACATAAAACGTGATAAGTTTTAAAATAAAGGACACTCAATATACTTATTAAACTTTAAGGATAAGATCCATAATTTTAAATATACTTAAAGAACAAAATTTGTAATTTACTTTTTATATTTTTTATAAGTAAATACTATTTGAATTAAGTGTTATCTTTACTATTTTATAATACATCTTGTTGAATGAAATCTTGTTGAAGGAAATGGTGATTTAATGTAGTGGGTTAATGAGTCAATTGCTTGTTGATTTGTTAATTCATTACAATTGTGATGAGTTGTCAATTGCTTGTTGATTTGTTAATTCATTATAATTGTGATGAGTTGTCAATTTCTATAGTTGAAGGTTTAAAGTTGTCACACTACTTGTTAAGTTCAAGGGGTGTTATTGTCAGCTTAAAAGTTAGTATGTTAAAGTTAGTTGTTTCGATTGGGTTTTAGTCGAGAGTTCAGATCTTTGTACAATTTTTTATCATCATTCTCTTCTTTCAAAGTAACACATGTAATTCTGAATTTTTAAATTCAAGTTCATTTTGATCTTTAAATCCTTTGTTGTTTTTATCTCAATTTTATAACAATTGGTATTAGAGCTATGGATCGATTAACAAAGAGGTTTCATTTTCGATTCAATTGAGAAATTCGACAGTAAAAACGATTTCAGTTTCTGGCGATTGAAGATGAAAACATCATTGGTTCATCAGGGTGTCGTTGATTCGTTAAAGAAGGAAACCGGCTTACCAATGATGTTCGACAAAGAAAAGGAAAAGATGTTGGAGAAGGCGCACAATGCTATCATCTTGAGTCTTGGTAATAAAGTACTTAGAGAAGTCTCCAAAAGACAACCACTGTTGGGGTATGGACGAAATCAGAGGGTTGTACATGAAAAAGTCGCTGGCTAATCGGCTATACTTGAAGATGAGATTCTACATGTTCAATATCTCATCCAGTAAGTCACTTGAGGATCATATTGACGAGTTTAATAAGATTCTACTAGATCTTAAGAACATAGAAGTGGAATTGATGATGAAGATAGGGAAATTATCTTCTTATCATCATTACTGATCTCTTACGAACATTTTGTTGACACATTAATGTTTGGAAGGGAGAGTTTGTCCATGGAGGAGGTGCTATCAGCGTTGAATTCCACGGAATTGCATAAAAGAGTCGAAGTCAAAGAAGATAGCTCTAAAGGTCTAGTTGTGAGGGGGATATCAAAACAACATTTCGGTAAAAGCAAGAATGTTAGAGCAAGATCCCAGTCCAAGGAAAAGCTTAGGTGCTTTGTTTGTAATTCTAACAGACACTTAAAAGGAGAATGTATAGAATGGAAGAGAAAGAAGTCTAAGTTTACCAAGAACAAACATCAAGGGAACAAAGAAGTCTGAGTTTACCAAGAACAAACATCAAGGGAACAACTCTTAAGAAGAACATGTTGAAGGCTATGCGAGTGCAAATGTTCTAATAGTGACAAAGTTAGATACTAAATAGGTACAGATCCTAGAATCTGGTTGTTCATACCACATGTCTTTATATAAGGAATTCTTTACAGAACTAAAGCTACAAGATTATGGTGTAGTTCAGTTAGGTGATGATAGACCTTGTACTATAAAAGGAATGGGTGTTATATCATTCAAGCTAGAGAATGGTACTACCATTGACTTACATGAAATCAAGTACATTCATTAATTAAAGAGAAACCTGATATCTCTTGGTACCTTTGTAAGAAAGGGTTATCATATGACATTGAGGGATGGAACAACTAAGGTTGTCAAGGGATCCCTAATGGTGTTGACAGGAATAAGAAGGGATAATAACACCTATGCTCTTGATAGTCAAGTGATGAGCAAGCCTAATTCTATTGCTGATGTAGTTGAGGGCAAAAATGACTTGATGTGGCATAAGATAACACATGTGAGTCATCAAGGTTTAGTTCAACTAAGGACACAAGGTATGACTGACAGTCTTACTAATTATGACTTTGGCTCTTGTAAGCACTTTATAATAGGTAATGCAAAAAGATTCAAGTTCTGTAAGGGTACTCACGAGACCAAAAGGGTTCTTGACTATGTATATGTGGATCATGGGGACCTACAAATAACCAGTCTTTAGGTGGAGCTTCCTATTTATTATTTATTGATGCCTACTCTAAGTGTGGTTTACATAGAAAAGCATAAGTCTGAGGATTTTAGGAATTCAAAGAGTGGAAAGCCTTAGTAGAGAATCAAATAGACACAAGAAAATAAATAAGCTAAGAACTGGTAATGGCCTAGAGTTCTATAGCAGAGAATTTAACAATTTCTGTAAGTCATGTAGGATTGATAGGTGTTAGGACCGTGTACGTACGGAGTACTAACTGATTCTGCGTTATATCGGATCAAATAGTGCGGAATCCTATTTTATTGGCGATCCAATCAGTGAGAACGATTACCTGATCGATATAAGATTGAACTAAAATGTTAAGAACGAGTAGGAATCGATCAAGATCAAACTATGAACTTGGACAGGCTGTTTTGGAAGCTCTGGATGGCTAGGGTTTATGTGTATGCGTAATATCTCTTCAAGTGTTGTTTTTCCACAAATTAGGTGGTATTTATAGGTTATTGGTTTCCATTCATACGACTGAACATTAGGATGGTTCAGTCGTGCGACTGAATCATGCAATTGATCCATACGCACGACTGAAGGTTCAGTTGTGTGACTGAGTCAATCTTATGTCTCAATCATACGACTGATCTAGTCTCCTAGTTTAGTCATGCGACTGGTCCATAAGCATGATGTATTCATGCGTATGGTCCATAAGTATAGGCCATTAGCATGAATACTCATCCGACTATGTTGAACACATTACTCAATCATTATTGACTTAGAATTGAGTACAACAACCTCAAACCTATATAAGAAGTCATGCATATGAATTAAAGATAATAGACATCAAATCATATATCATATTTCATTACATTGTCAAATTACACATATGTAAGACATGAGAGACTTTTACATTTAAGCACATAAATTAGGTACAAACTCCCCGTTGGACCTAGTTTTCTCTATCGTCTAACATTCTTTACATGTTCTTGGAACTTCTTGTACTTCTCTTCTCTTGTGACTCCTGCATGTATCTCGAAAGCAAAGCAGAGTCGTATAACATGTTAGAAGTGTAGAGCTTGTACAATATCTTGCGTATCATAGAACAGTGGCCACTTGTATAAAGTATAGACATCTTCAGCCGACAAGTTAGTGAGCCATATTGGGTTGAATACCCTGATTGTCTCTATTTTTCCATCTCTGTTCAAAACAATGACCGCTTCCCCTGTCCGCCAGTCATAATACCACCATTTGAAGTGTGGAGTGAAGTCCTGAGGCATTTCTCGTAAGGGAATCTTGGACATTGTGTGCGGAGGACTCCACTTCAGCACTACTTTAGGCTTCCTAGATATAGGGTCCACTTCAGACTTATGAATGAACCTCTTCGGTTATTGAGGTCTGAAGTTTACCCACCTGGTGTGGTATTCCTTCTTTAATGAAACCTCAAACCAACCTGACATCTTTCTTGGATAAGCATACAGTAGATCTAAGCATGTCAGTCGGTTGAGCTTAAAACTAGGAAGAGTCTTCAGATCATGAGGATATCTGAAGTACTCAATCCCCTTTTTCCTTTTCACAGCATATACGTCCAAATCTTCAAAATATGCCCACGCTATAATCTTGCCTGACACTTTCTGATGTCGTTTGACTCTATAAAGCTTTGTGTAGGCATTCTGCTTTGGGGGCGCGCGTTGGGCTTTCATCTTTGTAAAACAAGCTGCTCATTCAACTTTTTTGATATCAACATTAGCATCCGAAGTTTAGGCTTGGCTTTCATCTTTTCCTTTCTCTTTTTCCATCTCTTCCAGCTTCTCAAATGTAGCACTGCCAAAAGTATCACCCAAGTTAGGGATAACATTACCTTCGTGGTCAGTGTACTCTGGATAATGCTCTGGTGTGACATCCTCGATCTCAATCTCATCTACATCGTTCAGCTCATCATCGCTCACAACATCAACTTCTGGAGCATCTTTGACAAGCTCGTCTGGATTTAGTCTGAATATTTCAGCGAGCTGCTCGTCTGTTAGATTGTGTATAATCTCTCCTTCCTCTGGAGTGTAGCTCACCGATCTGCTAACAATCCCTTGCAAGTCAAGAATCATGGTAAGTTGAGTCTTAACTTGCTGAATGGGAGCAACATCATATTCATCTATTTGTTGATCTTCATTTGTTTGATTAAACATTAAGCACATCACACATAAATCATTAATCAAGACATTTAAACATTAATAATCATTAATTACATTAGTGTAATACATAATTCAAGTAGAAAAGTTTTAAATACAAAGACATCTAATAATTTCTTTTGTCTTGATCTGTCATCTCTTCAGCTGGAGGAGCTGAGGACGAGGCTCCTTGATCTTGGTTTCGCTTTGTGCGCCTCTCTTGCGCTTGAGTAGAGGCTGATGCAGTAACATCACGTTCTTAATCGTCATCATTATCATCTTTATCTTTACCACTCGGTCCTCCTTCATCAACATCTTCTTCATCATCAGATTCATCTTCATCCTCATCATCATCATCGTCATTATCGTCATCATCATCATCATCATCATCACCATCCTTAATCTTTAATGGCTCATTCTTTGATCCCTTAAGCTTGAGCAAAATCTTCTTATTCCTTTTTTCCAAATCCCCTATCCTCTTTACCAAAGCCAACACCAGCTCATTTTGACTAGTAAGTGCATGGTGGGCTCGTCCTAGAGCTCTCTCATACTAGGCACTCTTCTCGCTGAGCTATACAATCTGCTTTGCCTAAGCTGCATTCACCTCCATCAGCTTGTTTAGCTGGTAGCCCTTAGCTCATCGATGGCAATCAGCCTTAGCATAATGCGGTTGAGGTTAGCAAGTTGTTCCTCTAAATCGATATTTAGGTAGAGTGGATCCAAGTGTAACTGTGGATTGGGTGGAGGGACAAGCCTAGTGAGAAGTTGTGGTAGTGGTGGATGTGGTGAAGATGGGAGGAGATGTGGGAATGGATTGTGGTGGAGTAGGTGTATGAGTGGTAGATAGAGTGGTGGATATGGTAGTAGGTGTGGTAGTGATGGTGGCTATGGCAGTGGTGGTGGCTGTGGTAGTAGTGGTGGCTGTGGCAGTGGGTGTGGCTGTGGCAGTTGTGGTGACTGTGGCAGTGGCAGTAGAAGAAGATGTGATCAAAGTAAACCTTGATCTCTTACTCTTCTTCCCATAGGGATGGGCCATTCTCTTTTTCCTTAAGCCCTTGGAGACCGAGGCTCCCCCTGAGCTGTGTGGTTGGTCTGGGGTGTAAGAAGGATCATTGACATCTGTAGAAGCACCCTTTGTGTAACATCCATCATTTTTCAAACTATAAACCCGAACCTGAACTCATTTTGAGTTTCTATTATTAAGTTATTTTAATAGTTTTAATGGATTAAATGCAACTTGCATTGTGATTTATTTATTTACTTATTATTTAAAACAACTTGTAATAATAGAGTTATACGTAATTTTTTTGTATAGTTATAAAGTGTTATTAATTATTTGATAATAAATAATTAAATGGAAAATTTTAATTACTTCAAATTTATTTAGTTACAAAATGACTTGTAACAAAATTATAAAATTTTATTTATGAATTTTTATTAGTAAAAAAATAAATAATCAAGTTATAAGGTTTACAAGCTAATAAAAGTTTTAAAGAATTATAACTAAGTAATTTGTTTTATTATTCAAATTAGTTTATACAAGTCTAGGGTTCACTTTGTAATTTTCAAAACTTAATTTTAAAGTTTTTACATAAAATAATAAACTTTCAAACATCAGGGACCAAAATTGTAAATATTGTTTAAAACCCAAACCACCCTCCCCCTTGCCCGCAAATCCGGCCGACTCGCCGGCAAACTTCGGCCAATTCTCCGACGAGGTCAAAAACCACATAAAAACCTCCCAACTTCGAACCCAAACGATCCCAACCGGTTCACGAAGGTGGTTCGAATTCAATGGTGATCTTTAATTGAGTTAATTAGGTGTTACAATCCTAAACAAGTCGAGTAACCGTCGACCTTAAATCATTGAGCCGTTCAAACAATTAAGGCTAATAAAAAACCAATTAATCGAACCAAAACGATCGTTTATCTATCTCTAAACGATTATCACATCTAATGTCACCTGATAAACACAATTTCATTGCAATTGATCACCACCTTCATCGTGACCTGCAACTTAACGGAGATCCATGTTCGAAGCTCAATTACACCAAATTAACAGAGGGCTTTGCTTAACATCGATCCTAAGATCTATCTGCAAAGTTAATTTGATTAACATCAACGTTTTCGCCTTGAATCAACATCCAAATAGTCGCGATCGTCTCTTCTCATTGCAACATCGATTCGAACATCTTTCTGGTAATTATACACACCCACATACTCGGTTTTACTCAAAGAATCAAAGCCCTATTCTTGATTTCGTTAACCACATCATTTGGATGTTCAATTTGATGCAACCCGAAACTAGGGTTCATATGAATTTGGGGATTTCTTGAACTACTGTTTTATAATGATTTAATACCAAATCTAAACGCGGCTAAGGCCTTGGTTCACTGGTAATATGCGTGCTTTGTGGACTTGAGGTCCCGGGTTCGAACCCGGGGACCCTCAACCCACTTTTCTTTAATGTTTTTTTTCTTTCTTTTCTTCTTTCAAATGTTTAGAATATATAAAATTTTTATAAATTATAAAAAATCAGTTTTATAAACTTTGGTTATTAAAAATTATCTAATTATTTTTGTAAATTATTTCTTTAAACATCTTAACAATTTTCATATGAAATATTAATAACAAATGTTATAATTAATTTATTTTATAAAAATAAACTTTAAATAGTTGAAATTACTAAGTTATCTCTAGTCATTACATTATCTTTAATTATAGATTGATTATGACTTTATTTACGTTTTATAAATCAATATGTTAAATGAATAATTATTTAATTAGTTATTTGGATAATTATTTAAATAATTAGTTACTTATCTATTCTTTTAACCATATTATATCATAACTAGTTTATAGATTTACTCCTTATACTATTACGTAAACTCTTGAAACTTGTAAAATGATATATTATACTTGTTACTAAAAGTTGTATTATAAGATTTTTATAATAAATCGTTTAGAAGTTCAAACTATATAAAACGATTTTAAATAATTTTAAAGTCATCTAAATAAATATTTAATTAAGTACCTTTATCAAATTTTTAAATAATTATTAAATTAATTATTTCTTTCCACACATCATAAAAATTCAATAATAATTATTAAATCATTCACTATAATTCTTATATTTAATTGATCGATTCCATCATTGAACCAAAACATAAACGGTTCATTATTTCATTTAACTATTAAAACCCCCAAATTCCAATTGAAACCCTAGTTCACGTTTCGTTATTAATCTTGGAACATATACGTTTAGGCAACTTGCAAGAGAAATCATTGGAGCCTCGATTTATTCTTATCATCATCTTATATTCATCTTGTGAGTATTTCTATACCCCTTTTTATATTTTTACACATTTGGGGTGAAACATGTTACATTATAGACTTTGCACTTGTAAACACGTTTGATTCTTGTAAACTTATGGCATTTCACCTGTATGTTATGGTTAGTTGAACTTTATAGCTACCATGTAATGTCGAATATATGTACAATCATTAACTATTGCTAGCCTAGCGAAGTCATAGATCTATGGGCCAGACAAGCCTGCTTGGTTGATCCAAGTACACTTAGCTAATCGTATATACTTGTAAACGTTTGAGACTTGTAAAACTTTGTCGAGATTTGATTGTGCATTCTGTATTACATCCCTAGTTACTTTGTTCTCTAACTCACAACATGAATTGCCATCTTTTATATACTTATGTATTGCAAACTATGAAAATCTCACCAACTTTCAAAGTTGACCTTTTATTTTCAACATGTTTCAGGTTTGCTACTTGTGGATTTCTCTTCATGCTCATATAAGACTTGGACCTAGTTTAACTAAACATGTTATTTCTTTGTTTGAAACTTTTGTATTGTATGAACTTATTTGTCTTGTAATGTATCATGAATAATGATATTTAATATTATTCAATTTAATTAGTTCCATGTGCTATGAGCAATCGTCTTCCATTCGTCCGCCCTGATGATTCCGCCGTTGGTCGGGGTGTGACACTTTGACCCAGCATGGTGTCCGCCAACTGCCTCTTTCCCTCGGTCAGTGGCCACAACTCGGCTCTTGACAGTCCTTACTAGTGGCTCTTCATCAGACTCTTCCTCTTCATCAAGCGGGAAGTCTTTATGGAAGGCAGCCTTCTCAGCTCCACCAGGTGTCTCGCCACCTTGACCATCATCATCGTCATCTTCTTCGTCCGTTGGTAGCTCAATCGGCTCAACATCTGAGCCACTATCATCGTGACGCCACTTCTTGTGAGAGGGCGCCACATAATCTTCATTAGTTAAATGACCAAACAGTCTCCTGAACAGGGGCTTCACCTGCTTCCCTCGGTAGACCTTCATCCGAACCAATGTAATATCATCCATAACCTCCAAAATCACAGTATCGTCTTTCTCCTTAGGCAGCAAAGGAAGCTTCTCGTCAATAATCATCTGTAGAAAACGAGGGTACATACAATAGCCTTCCTTGTCCTTAGCCTTAATGTTCTCGATCATGTAGGAGAACAGAGCAACATATGCATTCTGGATTTGATCAGACATCTCGTCAAACCCTCCCCTCCTAGACGTTATGCACTTGAGAATCACATGAGCTAAGTACTTAAACTAGAGGCACGGGTTGCTCTTGTTGAGCACACCTGCATTGATGTCCCTAGTGTACTTCATCCATAGAAAACATCCTCGAATGGTCAGAGGGTGTAGCTTGGTTGGGTGGGCACCATCCTCACCCAGATCTAGGGTTCGCCTTAGATCGTCAGTAGTAATGCTAATCTCCTGCCCGAAGATCGAGCTCCTTATACTGTGGGGCTCTGTGGATCTATCTACTGAGGCACCTTCCCAGAAGGTCTGCTGTATAGATCGGTAGGGTTTGCATGGAGCAAATATGGCCTTGAAGATCCTCGATCTCCTCAAAAAGGCTATGATCCCAGTAAACTCGGAAGCATTTCGAGTAGTCGCGTCTAAGTGAGCACGTATATTGTGCTTCGTGCTCATCGTCCATCTATCAGCCATGTTGCTACAACACAAGAAAAATATACAATATAGTTGTACATAACACAAGATCATAGGAACTTAAACTATTTTGATCAAAACTGGTTCAGTCGTGCGACTGAACCATATGACTGAGTTTTAGTCGTACGAATGAGTTCAGTCGTACGATTGAGCCTGCGGTTGAGTTCAGTCGTGCGATTTAGCCTGCGACTGAACTTAGTCGTATACTACTCCATGCGGTTTAGTCAGTCGTGCGACTGAACCCATACGCATGCTTCGTACGTGCAATTGAATCATATGCCTGGCTCAATCATGCGACTGAGGTTTATCAGCATGACCATTCGCATCCTACACTGTTGAACACCCTAGATTTGAATCTTTGTCAAAACTTTATATTAGACTTCGTGTTTAGACTCATTAGACTCGTAGAGACTCAAAATAACATTAATATCCTTTAAATCAACTTTTATGTCCAGTTAAGTGGTCTATTTTAGGTTTTAGTCTCGGTTTTAGGTTTTAGCCCAATCGGCCCTTAAAGATGCGATTAATTTGTTCATTTGGATCGATTTCAGTCGCCCAGTACATGTAGATGAGTCGAATAACTGTTAGAAACACAGATCAGTAGGTAAGAACAGGCAAATGAATTTGGGCAGAGTAGGTTTATGAGCGATTTTAGAGGACTTGAAGGGTGGTAAGAGTTACGACCGACTGACCCCCTTATTTATACTATTTTAAGTTTCAGTCGTGCGACTGGACCCAACTTATGCGCCAGTCATGTGACTGAGCCCATACACATGCTTCAGTCATGCGACTGGCTCATACTCCTTCATCCATTCGTAGGATTGGTTCAGTCTGGTAGTCCAATCGCATGGTTGTCCCATACTCATGGTCCAATCGTGTGACTGGCTCATACTTATGGTTCAATCGTGCGATTGGCTCATTCTTATGATTCAATCGTACGATTGGCTTATAGTTATGAGCTTGAACTCATACACTTTCAAACACTTAAAATTTAACCTTTGATATAACATTATGACCTTTTAACACCATTTGATCACCTCAGACATGATTCTTTTAATTTAAAAACTGATTGGTCACCTCAGACGTGACCCCATTTAGTAAGTGATTCACAGAGTACATCCAGTTGTATAGTCCGACATCTACACAACAAAAGACAAGAAAATAGAAAATAACTTAGAAATTTAAAAGAAAACAAGACATATTTTTGTTGTTTTGGGTTTGAGCAGAACAACTTCAAGTTGATTTGATCATTTCTGGAATGATTCATTATGGAATCATATAGGTATATCAGAATCTTTTGGGAACCCTTTTTTATTATGCACTTTGATGTTAGATTCTTGTTTTGTCTGAGATTCAATAACACTTTCAAGAAATCATACTAGGGCTATAAGATGCACACAATGATTTTAACTGTCAAGAACTGCAGCCACGATGATTGTCAGTATACTTGTCCACTTAAATCCATACACAGATTCTTGACTCACATTGGTGATGAACTAGGTTAGATTATTTCAACAAGCATTTATGGATCTCACACTTATATGGTAATCAACATTTCTCAGGAGATTTTTTAGCGGTCTACGGGTATTGGACAAGAAGAAACTATTCTAAGAGCTTTCAAAGAGATGCCAAGCCTCTGGTTAGTGTCATCGCACAGCAAAGAGGCACAAACAAAAATGAATTCTAGAATATTTAGGTTATGCTTATACTCAGGTCAGTGCCACCGCACATCAGAGAGGCACACAACTTATCTTCTTGTTAGAGCATTTATTTTTTCTTTTGCACACAACACACCAACAACATTAGTCATTAGCTTGATTGCTTTTAGCAGTTTTTCCATGTGCTTTGCTCATATTTATGGTCATCTGCATACATTTATGGCATTTATTTTGCTCGTCACCACTTATTGAAAATGCGTTGATTGTGTTAACCAGGGATAAGATGAGAACCCATAGCAAGTTGAACAGATTAGTTTGAATTTTAATTCACCAATGAAGTCTACTCATCTATTGTGTTGAATCTACCGACACATCATATAATGAACTAGCAACCTCTAAGTCTACTTTCTCTATATTACCTCAGTAGCAGACTAGTTTAACTATAATTTTTCTTTAGTTGTGCTTAGACTTCTCAGACTTGTACTTTGAATTTAGCATTTAGAACAAACTAGTTTTGAAGTCCCAAACAATTTGTTCCCTGTGTACTCTCATTTTTCCATAAACTTTGAATCATGATCACAGATTTGATTTCATTTCTTTCAGCTAACCTGCCCTCCCTCCTCATTTTTTAAGTAAATAAATACTGCAACTAATTAAATGCTAAACTAAAACTATTCTCCCCCTAAAATTCTAAAACCGAAAATCTGTTTGTGTTTTTGGATTTTAATAGACAGGAAAATAAAATAAAAAAGAAAAAAACTAATAAACTAAGAAAAACTAGTCAGGCTACAAACTTTCTTCTTCTTGAATCACGTCACTTTTTTTTCACGTCATTAACCTCTAAAAGATATAAAAACATAGGTTTGTCAAATGCTTTTGTGTAGAGGTCGGCGCATTGAGAATCAGTATTAATTTTAACCACATCGATTAATTGCTTTTTAAAACAGTCACGTATAAAGTGATATTTAATACCAATGTGTTTTGTTTTAGGGTGTTGGACCGGATTTTTGGTTACAGCAATTGCAGCAGAATTATCAACAAAAATAGGGGTGTTAGAAAATTGCAAACTGTAGTCGCGCATTTGCTGTTAAATCCAAATGATTTGTGAGCAGCAACTTGCAGCAGCAACGTATTCAGCTTCACATGTTGACAGAGCAATTGAGGTCTGATTCTTACAGTGCCAGGTGACTAAACGTCTACCAAAGAATTGACATCCCGTTGATGTTGACTTGTAATTCATCTTGCAACCACTGTAGTCTGATTCACTATATGCTGTAAGCTCAAAGTCATCATCATGAGGATACCACAACCCGAGTGTTGGAGTACCCTTCAGATAACAAAAAATCCTTTTAACCCCGATGAGATTATTTACTTTTGGTTTCGGCTGATATCTGGAACAAAGACACATGGCGTACATGATATCAGGACGCGAGGCTGTGAGGTATATGAGAGATCCGATCATTCCTCTGTATATGGTGGCATCAACCAGATCACCATTTTCGTCGGGTGCCACGTCATGATTTGTGGCAAGTGGAGTTCCAGCTGCCGAAACATTCTCCATGTCGAATCGATTTAGGATATCTCCTACATATTTGGTCTGACACAGGAAAATTTCCTTTGGTGTCGAATCCACCTATAAGCCAAGAAAGAACTTCATCTCCCCCATGGCACTCATCTCAACTCTGCTTTCATTACAGATTCGAATTCTTTACATAATTCTTCGTTTTTGGAACCGAAGATTATGTCATTAACATAAATCTGTACCAGCAGTAAATCTTCATCTTTTTTCATTGATGAACAATGTAAATTCAATAACTCTTCTGTGAAAATCGTGTCTCACAAGATGAGTTGAGAGTTTCTCATACCAGGCTCTAGGGGCTTGATGGAGCCCGTAAAGAGCCTTGTCCAGCTTGTAAACTCTATCCTGATGATAAGGATCCTCAAATCCTTTAGGTTGACTGACATAGACCGTCTCATGGATTTCACCATTAAGGAATGCACTCTTCACATCTAGTTGATAAACTTTAATTTTCATGTAGGATGCATAGGCTAGAAATATACGTATTGCTTCCATCCTTGCCACCGGCAAACACTTCATTGTAATATATGCCTTTGACTTGTCGAAATCCTTGAACTACAAGTTGAGCCTTATTCCTGATTATGACCATTTGGTCATCTTTCTTGCACTTCAGCACCCATTTAGTGTCATTCACCTTAGCACCTTTTGGTTTGTCCACAAGGGTCCATACTCCTAACTTCTTGAACTATAGGATTCTTCTTGCATTGCACTGACCCATGCCTCATCGTTTAAGGCTTCACTCACATAATTTGGCTCAAATTGAGACACAAAACATCAATATGCACCATCGTGAAGATATCCATTTTCCATTACCGAGGCATAATCATCTGAGTATAGCTGATTTCTTATCTGTACTCCCGATCGAACATCCCCAATGACATTGTCCAAGGGATGATAAACATTTAGCTGAGAT
The DNA here is from genome assembly GCA_025506515.1 of Flaveria trinervia. NCBI lineage: Eukaryota > Viridiplantae > Streptophyta > Magnoliopsida > Asterales > Asteraceae > Flaveria > Flaveria trinervia. The sequence goes on from CM046444.1 coordinate 15,139,458, forward strand.
TCGAGAGTTGTTGGAACAGCTACCTTATTATCCAGATTGTTAAACCCATGTTTAGTCTTTGTAGTTGTTGGAGTATGAGGTTCCGAATTGTCAGAGGCATCAGGATTTGATGCTTGTGTACTTTCATTGGTGGGAGCCTATTCCTCTTGGTCCACATTAGCAGTCTTAATTGCTTCATCATCAGAGGAAGACTCACTTACTTCAAGGTCTCCCCCTGAAGGGCTAGAAGAATCATCTAATGGACCAGTTGATGTCGAGTATGGTGGAGGAGTATTTAAAACGTCGTACATCATCCTAGCAGAAAGCTCGTCAGCAGTATGAGAAGGCGACAGATTGAAGGATTTAAAGAATTCATCATAGTCGAAGAAGAATGAGGGTCCTTTCCCAACATGGGGGTGGTGTATCTTTGAACGTCAACATTGAACCATACTTCTACCTGACCCGTTGAGTTGTTGTATACTCTCATGTCTGCTATTATGTATTCGAGAAAGATACCTTCTTCTGCCTTCTCACTAAACTTCCTAGTCTGAGTCTTCTTCAATAACGTGCATGGTGCGCCAAACGGTTCTAGATACTTTAAGTTAGGTTTACGTCGCTGGAGTAGCTCATAACATGTTTTCCCATGTCGTTTGACCACTAAGACTCGATTGAGCATGTAACAAGCGTTAGCCACTGCCTCATTCCAGAATTGAATAAGCAGTTTCAAGTCGGCTAGCATTGTCCTGGAAGTCTCTATCAAGCTCTGATTCTTCCTTTCAGCTACGCCGTTCATCTGTGGCGTGTAGGAAGAGGTGAATTGATGAAAAATTCCTCTTTCTCTACAGTATGCCTCCATCCACTGATTCTTGAATTCTGTGTTGTTGTCTGATCGAATCTGCCTTACTTTCAGCTTGTAGAGTGATTCCAATGTAGTTACCAGATGTTAGAATGATTCAAAAGTTCTGATTTGGATTTCAGAAACATAACCCAAGAGAATCTTGAATAATCATCTATTACTACAAAGCAATACAGATCTCCAGCAATGCTTTTTGTGTTGACAGGGCCAAACAGATCCATGTGTAGAAGTTTGAGAGGCATATCAATAGAATTAACTTTCTTTGCCATGTGAGCTTTCTTGGTCTGTTTCCCTTTCTTACATGCTATGCTGAAGTCCAGAAGCTGGAAGTTCTTGACAGTTACACCATTTACTAAATCATTCTAAACCAAATGATTCATCTTCCTAGGATTGATATGTCTCATTCTCCTATGCCATGAGACTGAGTCCCTCTCAGTTTCCTTTGACAAGAAACATTAAACAGTGTGATCGGTTGTGAAGGCTTTTGAAAGATCCAAGACATACAGGTTGTTATATCTTGAAGCTGACATAAGAACTTTATCATCCTCAATCACATAGCCCTTCTTCAACATGTAGCACTTCTTGTTGTCAAATACAACTTTAAATCCTTTATCACAGATCTGGGAGACTGAAAGTAAGTTGTTCTGTAGTTGTTGAACGTAGTTGACCTTGTCGAACTTAACTTTCTCATTTCCCACTTCGCCTTGTGCGGTGATGTAACCTCCTTTGTTTCCATCAAATGACATGTGTCCCCCTTTAATTTGTTTGATGTTAAAAAGGAGGGATGAGTTCCTTGTTATGTGCCTGGATGCCCCACTATCAATAATCCAGGTATTAGTGATAGCGCTGTAACGGATACCCTACACATTCAAAGAAACTTATTAGTTCAGATTTGGGACCCAAGCCTTAACTAGCTTGGGTGACCTAGAGGAATCACACATCATAAAATCAACCCATTGCCCTTCAGAGGATGAGAGCATATCTTTCTTCTTATTGTCCTCACTATCAGACACTATATTTGATTTTTCTTTCCATAAGCCAGTTTTGTGTAAGTCTTGTTTGAGGTAAACAGAAGACTGACTTATGGTTTGAACTTTAGGTTCACTAACACTCTTAGGTGGAGTGTTAGATCTTATTTTAGAAAAAAACTTAGTTTTGCATCATAAAGTTCAATTTTCTTTCTGGGTGTCTGATAATAAGGACAGTTAGAAGAGATATGTCCTTGTTTTCCACAACTGTAGCAAGATCTTGCTTCTATAGATTGAAGAAAACTTTTATGTGATACTGAGTTTAGTGAAGGTGTAAGGTGTGTCTGGTTTGGTTTTGTCACTTCTCTTTAAGATGTTTCAGCCTTATTAACAAAATTAATTGTTTTAACGTTAACATCTTTAGCTTGCACTTTGTTTGGACTTTGATGATTTACACATTTTTTGTTAACTGGTTTAGTCATTTTGGGTTTTGAAATGAACGTTGGTGAACCCAACCTTAAATTAACCCTTTTAAATTCATCATCCAAATTCTCAACTGGTATTTTGCCTTTTGATTTTAAAGTAGACTCCTTCTGTTTAGTGCCAGATTTCATAGGCTTACCTGTGGAATCAAGATCACTAACTAGAGGAGTAGACACCACATGATCCTTAACTGGGTTGTTAATTATAGGTCTACATATTGTATTCAAGAGGATCTCATGTGGTGGTGGAACTACTTTGTAACCCAAACCTTCCCCATTATTTCGTTCTTTCACTAAGTTCTGAACTATATGAGAAGAACTAGCCCAACTATGCAATTTTTGTTTTAAAGAATTAACCTCGACTTCTAAAACTGCTTTCTCCTTTTTAGTTTCTTCTAAAGAATTTAAATAGAACTTTATATCATTAGATTGATTTTTGGCAACAACCTTAGTTTCCCTTAGTTGTTTACCTAAAAGTTCTATCTTTTCTTTAAAACTACACTCATTTTGTTTTAATATACAATTAGCTTCAGTGTAGAGTTGTAAGTCATTTACTAAGTTATCATTGTCTTCTAATAACCTAGCAAATTTCATATCAATGCTTTCCCTAAATTTTTCACATTCAGAACAAGCATGTTTTGCAAATAATTGATCTAAAGAACTTACCTGTGAGGAGTCAGTTGAACCAGCCATCAAAGCAGAGTTAGACTCTTCTATTGTTGGAGATTCAAAACTTGTTGCTCTGAGATCTTCCTCAACCAAGTGATTTACCACGTTCACAGCTTCTTCTGAATCTGACAGCGCTCGCTTGCTCAGCTGCAATCTCACTTTCACTTGCAGACCAATCATCTAATGCTTCGACAAAGGCACTATTTGATTCTCTAGGAAAAACAAATCGGAAGGACCAGTCTTGTCCTTTATCACCTTGAGCAGTTAGTGCCTTTGTCTCTTTACTTGAAGAACTAGTTCCAGTCACTTCTTTGTCTTGATGGTTGATAGTAGGAAATGGGTTACAATTTCCAGTTTTCTTGGGCTTCACACATTCATGTTTAAAATGCCCCTTTTCACCACAGTTGAAGCAGGTGACCTTGGGTTTGTCAAAACCAAAGGTCGTATCTTTCGTGGCTACTAGATTCTGCCCCGTCTTCTTGACAAACTTTTTAGCTCTTCTAACTGCACTTGCTAGAGCCCACATGATGTCCATTCTTTCCAGCTCGTTCTCATCAACTTGCTTATAGTCTTCATCTTCAAGATGACAATTTCCAATCTTCCAGCAACTAAACCATCATAGGATTGAACAACTGCTGCTAGAAGATCCATGTGCTCCTTTGCAACTTCCACTGTGATATTACCGAGATTCTCGGTCTTCAACTTTGTAGTATTGGATTCAAGCATTATGTATTGGGTTCCAGATGACCCTGACATTTCTGGCCCTGAAGCAGTGGTTTGGGAAGGAGCAGATGAACTAAAACGAATGTTGTTTGTAATGGTGCTCTTGAAACAGCTAGAGTTGGAACTGAGTTGTAGAGCGAAGGATTCTGAACGTAGGATCCTTTCTTTGACTTGTACTTCATTCTCAGTTCTTCCTCACTTAACTTCAAGATGAAGTCATTTATGTCTAATGTCGCAAGAATGTCGTTCTGTCTCAGGTTAGACAAAAATGAGTCCCATTTCTCAGGCAAACCATCAGCAAAGCTTGAAACTTTGTCTTCCATTGATGTGGTTACGCCATGAGTGTGCAGCTCACTCATCAGATGATAAAATCTGTCAATAATATCATCTAAGCTCTCATTCCCTATCGAATAGAATTTATCGAACTCCTTCTTGAGATCCTTAGCCTTCAGTGCCTTTGACGTCATGTTTCCATCATACTCTTCTCTAATGCCTTCTATAGCTTTTTGGCCTGCTTGTTCTCAGAAAAATTATGAAAGATGTCTTTCGGTATTGACTGAGTCAACAGGGCATAAACTTTCTCTCAGCATTGAAGATTATCTCTAAGCCTCGCTCATTCCACCCAAAGTCAACTTGACTCCATTTGCACTGACTGGTACCGTGTAACCAGTCTCTATAGAAGTCCAAAGATTGGAATCCACTCCATTTAGGTAAATCTCAAACCACTATTTCCACTAAGGATATTCATCTAACGTTAACAGCTTTGGCAATTTATTATGATTACCAATCTCATTCTCCAGAAGCAGTAGGTTCCGGATGCGTGAGTTCTTTTATGCAGTAAACGCAGCAAACGGATCTTCCATTTCTATAAACTTGGTACTTGAAGTGCAGGATAGCTTTAATCATGCAAATGGGCAATGCGTATGGATCACTCATGCGAAAGAAGGGTGCGAATGAATTCAATTGTGCGATTGGATTCACTCGTGCGTATGAACAGGACGATTGGAAGCACACGACTAGAGTTGTTCAATCGTGCGAATGAGCTATGCGAATGAGTGTAGTCGTACGAATGGAGTGAATGAATGAGTTCAATTGGAAGCAAACGATTGTTGTTTTTGCAAAATCAAAGATTTTGACACTTTGACACAAAATACGATTTTTCTAAGAACCCTAATCTGCCGTATAGTGAAAAATCGAAACTAATGCCTGAAAACTTCAAAAACACCTATTGAAGCAAATGTGGTGACTTTTTTGATTAAAACTTAGGTTTTGAAACCAAACCTAATTGAATCAAACACAAAATCAAGAACCAAAGCTCTTATACCACTTGTTAGGACTATGTATGTACGAAGTACTAACTGATTCTACGTTATAGCGGATCAAATAGTGCGTTATTCCATTTTATTGGTGATCCAAGTAGTGAGAACGATTACCCGATCGATATAAGATTAAACTAAAACGTTAAGAACGAGTAGGAATCGATCAAGATCGAACTATGAACTTGGACAGGCTGTTTTGGACGCTCTGAACGGCTAGGGTTTATGTGTATGCATAATATATCTTCAAGTGTTGTTTTTCCACGAATTAGATGGTATTTATAGGTTATTGGTTTCCATTCGTACAACTGAACCATTAGCATGGTTCAGTCGTGCGACTGAATCATGCGATTGATCCATACGCACGACTGAAGGTCCAGTCATGCGATTGAGTCAATCTTATGTCTCAATCATACGACTGATCCAGTCTCCTGGTTCAGTCGTGCGACTGGTCCATAAGCATGATGTATTCATGCGTATGGTCCATAAGCATGATGTATTCATGCGTATGGTCCATAAGTATGGGCCATTAGCATGAATATTCATCCGACTATGTTGAACACATTACTCAATCATTATTGACTTAGAATTGAGTACACCAACATCAAACCTATATAAGAAGTCATACATATGAATTAAAGATAAATAGACATCAAATCATATACCATATTTTATTACATCGTCAAATTACACATATGTAAGACATAAGAGACTTTTACATTTAAGCACATAAACTAGGTACACATGTATCTACAATAGGCACCTAACAGTCCCTTACTCCTCGGCATAATGGGCTAGTTGAACATATGAATAAAACTTTATTGGAAAAGGGTAAGGTGCCTGCTGATTGGTTTAGGTATTCCTTAGAGTTTCTAGGTCGAATCATTAAAGACTACAATCTATACGGTGGACATGACTCCTCCATCGGGCACTGGAATGGTGCTACATTCCTTGCACTGTCCCATATAAGAAATGGATAATAAAGAATGACTTTGGTAATGTTTATGATTTTGACGAGAGATACAATGTTTTTGAGGTAACTCCAATTATTATTCATGTTTATATGAATAATAAAGAATGAATTTGGGGATGTTTATGATTTTGACTTGAGATATAATGTTTTTGAGGTAACTCCAATTATCACTTATGTTTTGTTCATCATTTGTACTTCTAATGTTAGTGTACCTATTATTATTATTGTTGTTGTTATTGTTATTGTTATTGTTTTACTTGTGTTTATTATTTGGGTGTTTTTGTTGTTGTCTTTTTAACGTCTCACAATACAGTTAGAAATATTAAGCCCATCTAAAAGTATATCTTAGTCATGTCTATGTTGTTCACATTAACATTTATATTGAAACATTAAAATGCATTTTCCTTCTCCAACTATTGCGATAGTTGAAGCTGTAGTCTTATGCATGCAAGTGATAAAGCAGTGCAAAAGGCATTCTTGACGAATCTATATTGCAAAAAAACATTGTTGCAATTCACGGTTTCTATATACACTTGGTACACATACATTGACATTCTCAACTTGATACCAATTGAATGTCTGAATCTTGTTTACTTTAGTTCGAGTGTAAGACTGTATTCACACCCGTGGCAAAGAGAAAGCATCTTTACTAGTTTTGTTTAAATACTTATTCGTAACTTTCTTGACATAAGAAAATTCAATTCAATGGAATTCGATTATATTATGTAGTAGTCCATTTAAGAAAAATATATATGAATGATCAAATTGAGACAATTTTAAAAGTTTGTTACTATTCTATGTTATTTTCTCTTATAATAATAATAATAATAATAATAATAATATAATAATAATAATAATTTGTGTTGCTTATTTAAATTAACATATATATTACTGGGATTCTTTTTTCTTAGATTTAATGTTTGTCTTGAATTTTTTTTGTCTTATTTGTATGATTTCTATCTCCCCGTGAACATCAAATAGAAACTTGACTAAAATTAAAATTTTTATTGGCATTATCATCAAATGACATAAGAGAGATGATTTAAGTTTAGAAATTTTAAGATCTTAGATTCAAACCTGATTTAAAGAGGTTTTATGTAATGATAAGTTTCTTAATATTAGGTTTAATTGAGGGTCTCTTATATTTTCAATGTGAAAGACAAACTCGTGTTAATAAAATATATGAATCGATTGTATAAAATCACTTTAGCCGGTAATTATTATAACTTTCAAAGATATTTCTCTTATCATGATAAACAGAAGTAAAAAACAATCAAAACACCCAATGAATGAAAAAAATACAAATATCATAATTTTAGCTGCAAGTTATGGATGAACTCTTAAATTATTCTTAAAAATCACTATTTCACCACCATAATACAGATAAAAAAAAGAACACCAGATAAACCCATCAATTCATATGCATTAGACTTGGCAAACTTGACCCATCTGTATAGTTATGGGCTGATTTGGACTTTAGAAAATAAAGCTATGGGTTGTTTTAGGTCAATGATAGTAATCAAAGAGTCAGGATGGACAACTCTTAAGAATAAACATAATAATTAATGAGTCAAGATGGGCTCTCTGAATATAACTAATGGATCAAGATGGGTACCCTAGAAAAGAATAAATTCTCATCAACCCACCACAAAGTCCAGCCTTGGTGCTTTTAAAGCATAATGCTACATCAGCACCTCACCTGGCAAACTTGACCCATCATAAAGCACAATATCATCATCGATCTTAGAAGTCTAGAAGAGTTGAAGATGTTGAAGTTTGCTGCCCATCGATCATCGCGGGTCAGGAAGGGCTCCCTCTTGTAGTTCGCTGCCCATCGCCATCCTCAATTCGTCATTGCCAAATGCATAAAACAGCCCTTCACCATCGTCCTTCCCTAATTCACCATCACAAGAAGCAAGATCTAAGAATTTATGTTCACCATCGTAGATTCCCATCGCAGATTCATCAACAGCCCGATCGCCATCGCCATCATCATTAGCATCGATTTGTGTTCACACTCCATCGCCATCTCCAAATTCGTAAGGTTTGTCTTTTAATTTATAGTTAGTATTTCATTGTTCTTTTGATTTATATTTTATGGATGTTCAATTGTTTATGTGTGAGTTTATGTATAAAAATGTGGTGGATCTTGGTATTTGAATCAAGGAAACCGTTGAAATGTGTAAACTATTGAAATGTGTAAATTGTTGAATTTGGTCAAAGTAGTGTATCATTTGTGATGTACAAGTATGCACACCAAGTGTTTGTTTAAATGCCTGTGTGGGTTCTTGGTAATTTTCACTCATATAAATGCATATTTTCACTTCCTGATGATTGAAGTTATTTTTGCTTTTAGATACCATTATTGATGGTTAAATTTGGGGACATTTTGTGTTTCTAAATAGAGCATGCTAGTTGGAAAATTAATGGACTTGTATCATTTCATAGAATTTAAATAAACTAGAAAGGTTCCTCATGCGCGTTGCACGAGGAACTTGATGTGATAGTTGAATCGCAAATGAAATGTTAAACGAATATTATCTTACGTTTCACGACTTTATCAAAGTTACACTGCATGCAAGAATATGGTATGATTATACTACCCAGTCTATGTAAACCTCTTCAATTTAATAACTTTTGTTATTGTTGAACCATTTTTTGAAATCTTTTGCTCCATGTAAAATAGGGAAATGAACATGGAACACAAAGTTAAGTATTATTAGAAAGAACTATTATGCAATGTTAGAGAAGTGAAAGAATTAACCGACCAATACTCTCTTTGGAAATCAATCCTTGGTTTTGTAGATTCCTATCCATTAATCTGTAAAGATGAAGACATAGACATACTAAGTGGCAGGTCATATGTTTTACACCTACAAATTCATATATTCTAAATAGATGACATAAAAACATAGGATTTTCGATTTCATAACTTGAAACAAATTAATTGGATCTTAATTTACCTTTTGCAATACACAGAAATACTATTTACCATTTTATGTACTTCTAGTCTTGTTATGAGCTCATTGAAATCTATAATAGATGTTTGAGAATAATAAGTTATGTAATATGAAGACACTAATTAAAACAAAGTATATATACTATGTCTATGTACACAGAAAAATATAGGGTCGCCTATAGTTCCTTATTGATCAAAGCTTTCTTGAAATTGAGTAGATACTTTAATGTCAGTGTACAATCAGTCTTTCACACGAAGAAATATATATGTTATTTGGAGATAACCATGGTAGATTAATTATGCTGCACATGTAGCATATGCAATTACAAAAAGAAATCAAAGATTAGAATTATTCCTTTTGGTTAATTAACTACAACCAAAGTTAGTAAAGTTATTAAATTCCCAACTCGAAACACTTACAAGAAATTAAGAATCCTACAATATTACTCCCATATGAATGAGTTAGTAAAACAATTTATAAATAAAAACCAAACAAAAAAGTATTAGAAATTAAGAACCCTGAAATATTACTTTTCAATGGGTGTTTGAAGTCCGTTGTTAATTATTTTCCTAAATTCAACCCTGGGTATTTTATGAAATTCAAGTAATAACATTGATATACTTTGTAATTTTAGCAAATTATTAACATTCTGTCTAGAGTTAGATAAGTTAATCTTCAATTCTAAATACTGAAGCAAAAAAACGAAATGAATTACAATATCATATGATTCAATCACTTATTAAAGTAAACTCATCTTCTTGCAGTACATATGAACTCAAGAAAACTTTAGATTGCAGCATATTTTAGAATTGGAAAAAAATATACCGGTGGTTGAGGAAGGAGCTAACCACTCTAAGAAACCCTAAGAATTTAATACTCTCATTCTTGTTCTAGATATGCTAAACTTTTATAATAGATATAGTATTATCAATGTTATGGTTTATATATTTGTAGAGACATCGAATATGTCAAATAACACTGATTTTGATAAAGTAAGTTCTTTTAGTTCGAGTAAGAACCATTCTATAGTTTGGGATTATTTTGAAAAATTACCGGTTGGAGCTGATGGGGATAAAAAAGCAATATGTTGTCACACCCTCAAAATCCACTTGCGAGGTTTTACCGCGAGGCGTGTGAACAAACCAGGATCACAGTCAATAGTTACTCAGAACGACTCTATATGCCATAATTTAAATAAAATCCACCAAAGTACAAACTTTAAACTGTGCGGAAGCGTTATGTAAACAACCCAAAGAAGTAAAAATGTATACTATGGCAAAACATGTGCCAACCCAAAAAGAGTAAACATTAATCATTAAAATACTAAAAATATCTGAAGACCGAGTCTTAGAATGCAAGTGAACCATGTAGTGCTCCTATGGCAAGCAAGCTAATGACCTGAGAATAGCATACTAAGATGTCAACACAATGGTTGTGTGGTTCAAGAGTGATAATCAAACATAAACAGTTTAATAACATAGATATAAGAGTTAGTGCATTAAACAGATAGCTAGGCATTAATAATAAATATTAATTCATAGTGATTTCGCAATTGAAGCTGACTGTGTTACGTTGTTGCCTCCTGTCATGACTTAACAGATCGTGACAATGTTCAATAGGACAACTTGCACCCAGTTGACCTTGAGTCACACAGGTGGGGCCGTCAGACCCAGTAGTACTACTACCCAAATTTCCCCCGCTACAATATTAACAATTCGAAAGTGTGAGGACTTTTCCATGATATCAACACTATATTAATATTATACACAACTTAAAATATATAAGCGTTTGTGATTTACCAGTATGCTATCTCCCCCAAAAGAGATTAAATAAAGAGCGGGCATGAACTCACCTCATACGTGTGATAGACACTTAGAGTTTTACTTGACAAACAGAATGGACAGACAACCTTCAGAGGTTACCTAGATCATATAAGTACATGAGTACGTGTAAAAAAAGAACATGTGAAACCCTAAGTACACTAAAACCAAGGACTCAAGATTTCAAAGAACATACACGTTTGACCCAGTTGACCCGTTTGACCCGTTGGTGACTTTATGTATTGTAAACCATTCAAGTGATCATACACATATATCATACATGGTTAACATTCAAATAGATCATATGTATGCTATATTATCCAAGTGTATCACTTGATCATCATACAATCAGTATCATACAAGTCATGCAAATCTAGAACTTAACATATCCACTAGTATAACACAAACAAATATCACACAAAGATCAAATCACACACCCATGCCATGTGAAGCCACTCAGACTTCACATCCTAAACCCTGCCAATCCTACCAAGTAGGGGCCTCAGATTCACACGCGTGTATGATGATCATAATCATATTCATTAGCCATGTACATGCATTCAACAACATCACAAGAATCAATTTCCAGTCCCAAACATGAATCCTAACTACTAACCAACATCAACATCATACATGATAATCAAAGTCCAAACATCACCCATGATTATCCAAGCATCCCATACAACTAATTTAACATGTTCTATCACATTAGGATTCATCCATGAACTTACTAACATGCTCTAACATCCCAATCATGTTCAAACTATCATCTATCAAACTTTGTGCAAATAAAGTTTCCCTTTTGGGAAAGCACATCCCAAAATCCATCAAACATCCAATGCATTCATGATTCATTAATAATATACCAATTCAAGTTCATATCAACATCTAAGCATGATCAACAACATCCAAACATCATAACTCATCAATTCATATCCTAAAAAGTTACTATCTTTAGTAATGTATGAACTATAACATGTGTTCTTGAATTCCCAATGATCATAACAACAATCTAACATCTAATCATCATCACCATGAACACATCCATAACATCAATTCATCAATTAATTCAACATTACATGCAAAATAAAGTTACTATTATTAGTAAGCTATGAACACCAACTTCAATTATCAATTTCTTGCAAGATCAACGTATCCTAACATTCATACAACCTAAAAATCATCATACATTCATCAAACAATCATCAACTTCTCATAATCATGCTAATTTCGAATTAGGGTTTGCAATAAAACTAAAGTTCATGATCAATCCACTAGAAACATACAATTCATACATAATTACGTTAAACAACATGTATTCAATCAACTAACATATAACATCATCAATTAACATCAATTTTGACTCCATGAACACCCATTCACGAATTTAGGTTCGGCCATCATGAACAACTCACAAAAACTTGAAAAATCTAACCTTTAAACGTGTGTTAAACTTGCAATTGATGATTCCAACGTGTTGTATGCCTTGAAAGAACCAAACGATGCTTTGATGCTTGTTCTAGGTCGAAATCGCAAGGGAGAGGGTGTGTGAGGTGAAGTCGCAGCCGAATGGGGTGGGCTAGGGTTTGGGATTGTTTTGTTTAATTTTAATTTCCATATTTACCTTTTAAACCTTGTAATTTGTATTTTATAAAAACTAGGCTTTAAACTCTTTGTAAAGTGTTTTTAACTTAATAATATAAAGATATAAACTAATGAAAATTATTATATTATTATCTTTATAAAAAAACACAAGACATACGAATAAATAAGCACGTTTCCGCGTTACGCGATTAATTTTCTAATTAACATTAAAACATGCAAACACATAACATAACACAATAATCATATAATCAATTAGATTATCAATAATTTAAAATTATTCATTATTAGGTCACCAACGTTAACGACAACTAGTTTGTGTTTACGACACGTGTATGCAAGACTTAATGGACTAACGGAGTTTGGTAACAGAAATTTACTGGATGTCACATTATCCCCATGTGAAAGAATTTTCGTCCCGAAAATTGCGTTACAAGGTGAGAGTGTTCCATCACTGGTCTACTGCATTGGCACACAGAAATCAAAATCGAGTGAGTTTTGGATGAGTTGTCACATCATCCCCATGTTGAAAGAAATTTCGTCCCGAAATTTAAATCAATACCTTCATCTGCTGGCATCGTCCTTTCGAATAGTTGAGGGTACTTAAGCTTCATTTGATCTTCTCGTTCCCATGTGAATTCCGGTCCACGTCGCGAATTCCAACGGATTTTGACAATGGTTATCTTGCTTTGCTTAAGTGTTTTCACCTCACGGTCCATCACCTCGACTGGTTCTTCGATAAAACGCAATTGTTCATCCACTTGAACTTCTTCTAGTGGTACGACCATTGTTTCATCGGTTATGCACTTCTTCACGTTTGACACGTGAAATACATCATGGGTTCCACTTAGCGAATTAGGTAGGGATAGTCGATAGGCCACTGGACCTATTCTTTCCACTATTTCAAATGGTCCAATGTACCTCAGATTTAGTTTCCCTCGCTTACCAAACCGAACTACGCCTTTCCATGGTGAGACTTTCAACAAAACCTTGTCACCAACCTGAAACTCTAAAGGTTTCCGTCTTTTGTCAGCATAACTCTTTTGTCTGTCTCGCGCTGCAGCCATACGGTTCCGTATCTGTACAATCTTCTCGGTTGTCTCATGAATTAACTCGGGACCTATTAGCTGACTATCACCAATTTCTGCCCAACAAACTGGTGATCGACATTTTCTCCCATACAACGCCTCAAAAGGTGCTGCCTGTATACTAGTATGATAACTGTTGTTATAAGAAAACTCCACCAATGGCAGGTGAATTTCCCAGTTATTCCCGAAGTCAATCACACAAGCACGTAGCATATCCTCCAACGTCTGTATGGTACGCTCACTCTGGCCATCCGTCTGTGGGTGATATGCAGTACTCATATCCAATCGTGTACCCAAAGATTTCTGCAATGATTGCCAGAAATGTGACGTGAAACGAGCGTCGCGGTCGGAAATAATTGAGATCGGTACATCATGTCTCGAAACGATCTCTTTAAGGTACAGTCGAGTTAATTTCTCCATCTTATCCGTTTCCTTAATTGCAAGGAAATGAGCAGGCTTTGTCAATCTATCCACAATAACCCATATCGTGTCACAACCGGTATTAGTCTGGGGTAACTTAGTAATAAAATCCATGGAGATCTGTTCCCATTTCCACATTGGTATCTCAGGTTGTTGTAACAGTCCGGATGGTTTTTGATATTCCACTTTTACTTTTGAGCAGGTCAAACACTTGCTCACATACGTAGCTACATCCGCATTCATGTTAAGCCACCAATAGTGCGCCTTTAGGTCATGATACATCTTGTCGGATCCAGGATATATAGAATACTTAGATTTGTGTGCCTCTCTCATAACTAAATCTCTCAGATTTCCATAGACAGGCACCCAAAGTCTATCCATGAAATACCGAATTCCATCCTCTTTCACCACTAGCTGTTTATCCATTCCCCTTAATGACTCAGAACCAACATTTTCTGCTTTTAAAGCTTCTATCTGCGCCTCCTTAATTTGTTCGGGCAGTTGGGTACTGATAGTAAGCTGTAAAGCTCGCACCCATCGAGGTTTAGCTGTTTCCTTCCTGCTTAGGGCATCGGCAACTACGTTCGCTTGCCCGGATGGTACTTAATAGCGCAATCATAATCGTTTAGTAATTCCACCCAACGTCGCTGCCTCATATTCAACTCTTTTTGCTCGAAGATATGTTGAAGACTCTTGTGATTGGTGTAGATAGTGCACTTGGTACCGTACAAGTAATGTCTCCAGATCTTTAAGGCAAAAACCACTGCCCCCAATTCCAAGTCATGGGTGGTATAGTTCTTCTCATGAACCTTTAGTTGTCTCGAGGCGTAGGCTATCACCTTATCTCGTTGCATCAAGACACAACCCAATCCTTGAATGGATGCATCGCAATACACCACAAAGTCATCTGTTCCCTCTGGTAATGCTAATATCGGGGCAGTACAGAGTTTTTGTTTTAGCAATTGGAAAGCTGATTCTTGACTCTCACTCCATTTGTATGTCATTCCTTTGTGGGTCAAGGCAGTGAGAGGTTGTGCGATTTTAGAAAATCCTTCTATGAATCGTCGGTAATATCCTGCCAATCCTAGAATTGTCTTACCTCACTCGGCGTTTTGGTGTAGTCCAATTCTTTATCGCCTCAATTTTGGCAGGATCAACATGTATCCCTTTCTCATTAACAATATGACCTAGGAATTGCACTTATCCAAAAGTCACACGTTGAGAATTTGGCATACAGCTACTCATTTTTCAACAGTTCCAAGATCATTCGTAAGTGTTCTTCATGCTCCTCCTTGGTCCTAGAATATACCGGTATATCATCGATGAACACAATGACAAACTGATCAAGATAGGGTTTGCATACGCGATTCATGAGGTCCATGAACACAGCAGGTGCATTAGTCAACCCAAAAGGCATGACCAAGAACTCATAATGACCATAACGAGTACGAAACGCAGTCTTGGGAATGTCTTCTTCTCGAACTCCAAGTTGACGATAACCAGATCTCAAGTCAATCTTCGAATAATAGCTTGATCCTTGAAGCTGATCGAACAAGTCGTCGATACGAGGTAAAGGGTATCGGTTCTTGACTGTTATTTTGTTTAACTCTCTATAATCGATGCACATCCGGAATGTGCCATCCTTCTTCTTAACAAAAAGAACAGGAGCTCCCCAAGGTGATGTGCTAGGTCGAATAAAGCCCTTAACTAAAAGCTCTTGAAGTTGTGATGACAACTCTTGTAGCTCGTTTGGTGCCAATCGATAAGGTGCCCTAGCAATCGAAGCTGCGCTGGGAGTCAACTCAATCTGGAATTCCACTTGGCGGTGAGGTGGTAATCCAGGAAGATCCTCTGGAAACACCTCTGGAAAATCGCGTACTACAAGAATATCCTCCATTCTCCTTTCTTCTGCCTGCTTATCGGTTACAAGTGCTAGAATAGCCACACGACCCTTTCGTAATAACTTTTGAGCTTTCATGTATGAGATGATGCCTATCACAGCACCACTCCTATCACCTCTAACGGTAAGGATTTTGTCATCAACAGGGATTCGTATGATCTTCTCATGACATATGACTTCCGCTTGCTTGCTAGAGAGCCAATCCATGCCTATCACAACATCAAAACTCCCCAACGTAACAGGCATAAGATCTATAGCGAAAGTATGACCAGCAAGTTCTATCTTACAGTCTTTAAGGATATGAGTTACATGGATCTGTTTACCATCGGCTAATTCCACAGTGTATCTAGATTCTAAAGCAGAGGGTATATCACTTAAAAGACTACAGAACTTTAAGGACACGAAACTCCTATCGGCTCCAGTATCAAATAGTACCGTAACAAAACAACCATTAATAAAGAACCTACCGGTAACAGTTTTGGGATCATTTAGAGCCTCACCTGAGCCAATGACGAAGGCTCTCCCCTTGGCTCCATCTTTATTGCCGCCATTACCAGTACCATTTCCACCGTTGTTGTTATTACCGTTGTTGTTGTTGTTACCGTGGTTGTTGTTGTTGTTGTTATTGCTATTACCATTTCTCCTTAGTTGTGGACAGTTCCGCCTATAATTCCCTTCTTTCCCACATTCAAAACAACCCTTGGGAGTTTCTTGAGGTTATTGTGGCCTCCTTACCAGCTCACCACAACAATCCTTAGCAGCGTGTCCAATTTTTCCCAGCGTTGACACTTGAAGCTATCACACCTTCCCACATGATGGTAATTACACCGAGTGCACTTCGGATGTATACCACCATAACCACTGGGTCCTTGATTATTTGCAGGCGTTTGGTTGAAGTTGCGGTTATTGTCGAATCTCCGTTGCTGCTGAACTGGTTGTTGTTGCTGTTGAGGTTGAGGTTGACCGCTAGAAGATGATGATGCTTTGGTGTTGTTGGCATTATCCCACTTTCTTCTGTTTCCGGGAACGCTCGCCACAGCGCCCCGTTTGGGTAGACGTCCTTGCTTCACGACTTGGTCAGTTAGCCTGTGAGCTAGCTGGATGGCTTGCTGAATTGTGGTTGGGTTGGAAGCAGTTACCATACTTTGGATTTCGGGTACCAATCCCCGTATGTAATGCTCTACCCTTTTATGCACCTCATTCACCATTCCCGGGCACAAAGTTGCAACTTCATGGGTTCTGGTGGTGTAAGCCTCGATTTTCGAGCCCTGCATCTTCAATTGCTAGAACTCCATCTCTAACTTCTGCACTTCGTTGCGAGGACAGTACTCCTCAGTCATCATTGCTTTGAACTCATCCCATGGAAGTCCATTCGCCATCGCTTGTCCTAGCATCTGGACTTGCGCGTTCCACCAAGACAGAGCAGCACCCTCCAAAGTGCCGGTGGCATACTTCACTTGATCCGCAGGTGGACAATTACATTTGGAGAAGACAGACTCAGTCTTCTCGAACCATCGTACAAGCCCTACAGCACCTTCTATACCGCTGTAGGTGTGTGGTTTACAGTCCATAAAGGACTTGTAGGTACACATTGGTGGTCCTGTTTTAACACAACACACATTAATCAGACATCCCCTACAGTTATGAAGGATATCAGATTTATCTTTCTATCATTGTTTACCTGCTAGCTGACCCGCGTGGGCAGCAGCCACTGCCGCCTGCACATGCTCATTAATTAGAGCAGCTAATTCTGCGGGGGTCATGTTAATAGCACCACCGCCCTGTTCTCCGGTGCCACGTCCACGTCCGCGTCCACTACCACGTCCACATCCACGTCCACGGGCGTCCATTCTTTTCACTTTACATTCACAAATACAATAATGAGTAACATCAAACACATTTATCTCATTGAAGCACAGTAAACAATAAATAAAAGAAATAATGAATCATCATAACCACAACATTCATAACAAAAATAATAACCAAAGTAAATAAATTGTAAATGAGTCACAATGTATTTATCAATATCAAAATTTAAGTTTGTCGTTCGTGTAGGGAAACAACCCTTCCCACATAGGTTTCAAAAAGAAAACACTACGTAGTCTAAGTCATATAAAGAAAATCAATCGACAACATCTGACCCATCACTGTTATCCTCCATCTCCACCGGTTCCTCCTCTTCGAGTCCCTCCTCGGGATCCTCATCCTCAGGGTCTGCTGCAGGAGTAGGAGCTATAGCAATCTGAAGTGCTGCTAGTTGAGCTTCTAAAATAGCAATCCTATTATCGGCTACGGAGTCCCGTTGTTCACGAGCAGTCACACGCCCTTGGAGTGCCATGAGACCATCTTGCATATGGTGACACCCATTTAGGGTCTTCCCGTGTTGTTCCTCGAGTTCATCCAGTTGATGTCTCAGTTTGTACACCTCTTGCTGCAGTGTACAGACATCACCCGTGAGCCGCCTGACTCGATGCTGCTCAGTGTCCAGTGCAGCAATCAGTTGCTTGTTGGACTGCACCGTCCGTGGGAGTGAAGGCATTGGTTGGTCGGCATTGTTCCTAGTCCTGGGCCTCGGGACAAGTACGTGCTCCCTAAACATAATATGATCAACGAATCTAGGATAGAAACTCCAGTCTCGTGGAGGGTCACGCTTCATCAATGCAAAAGGTTAATCCCAGCCAATCTCCTCTCGAGGATAAGCTAGTCGGGGCCAATCGAATCCATTGTCAGGTACAGGTGCGGGAGGTGGGGATTCAGATCATGAAGGTGATTCAGGTCGCTTACCCGAAGCTCTCAATGACGATGCCATGCTGCTGAGAGTGTGACGTGTATGCCAATGAGTATACAGTAGATGAGAATAAGGCACATGTAACTAACTAACTGTGTGCGGTTATAGTCTAGTGTGTATGCAACCTAGTTCCCTATAACCAATCGCTCTGATACCAATCTGTCACACACTCAAAATCCACTTGTGGGGTTTTACCGCGAGGCGTGTGAACAAACCAGGATCACAGTCAATAGTTACTCAGAACGACTCTATATGCCATAATTTAAATAAAATCCACCAAAGTACAAACTTTAAACTGTGCGGAAGCGTTATGTAAAACAACCCAAAGAAGTAAAAATGTATACTATGGCAAAACATGTGCCAACCCAAAAGAGTAAACATTAATCATTAAAATACTAAAAATGTCTTGAAGACCGAGTCTTAGAATGCAAGTGAACCATGTAGTGCTCCTATGGCAAGCAAGCTAATGACCTGAGAATAGCATACTAAGATGTCAACACAATGGTTGGTGAGTTCAAGAGTGATAATCAAACATAAACAGTTTAATAACATAGATATAAGAGTAGTGCATTGTAACAGATAGCTAGTCCATTAATAATAAATATTAATTCATAGTGATTTCGCAATTGAAGCTGACTGTGTTACGTTGTTGCCTCCTGTCATGACTTAACAGATCGTGACAATGTTCAATAGGACAACTTGCACCCAGTTGACCTTGAGTCACACAGGTGGGGCTCGTCAGACCCAGTAGTACTACCCAAATTTCCCCGCTATCCAATATTAACAATTCGAAAGTGTGAGGACTTTTCCATGATATCAACACTATATTAATATTATACACAACTTAAATATATAAAGCGTTTGTGATTTACCAGTATGCTATCTCCCCCAAAAGAGATTAAATAAAGAGCGGGGCATGAACTCACCTCATACGTGTGATAGACACTTAGAGTTTTACTTGACAAACAGAATGGACAGACAACCTTCAGAGGTTACCTAGATCATATAAGTACATGAGTACGTGTAAACAAAGAACATGTGAAACCTTAAGTACAATACAACCAAGGACTCAAGATTTCAAAGAACAGACACGTTTGACCCAGTTGACCCGTTTGACCCGTTGGTGACTTTATGTATTGTAAACCATTCAAGTGATCATACACATATATCATACATGGTTAACATTCAAATATATCATATGTATGCTATATTATCCAGGTGTATCACTTAGATCATCATACAATCAAGTATCATACAAGTCATGCGAATCTAGAACATTAACATATCCACTAGTTATAACACAACCAATATATCACACAAAGATCAAATCACGCACCACATGCCATGTGAAGCCACTCACGACTTCACATCCTAAACCCTGCCAATCCTACCAAGTAGGGGCATCAGATTCACACGCGTGTATGATGATCATAATCATATTCATTAGCCATGTACATTGCATTCCACAACATCACAACAATCAATTTCTAGTCCAAACATGATATCCTAACTACTAACCAACATCAACATCATACATGATAATCAAAGTCCAAACATCACCCATGATTATCCAAGCATTCCATACAACTAATTTAACATGTTCTATCATATTAGGATTCATCCATGAACTTACTAACATGCTCCTAACATCCCAATCATGTTCAAACTATCATCTATCAACTTTGTGCAAATAAAATTTCCCTTTTGGGAAAGCACATCCCAAAATCTATCAAACATCCCATGCATTTATGAATTCATTAATAATATACCAATTCAAGTTCATATCAACATCTAAGCATGATCAACAACATCCAAACATCATAACTCATCAATTCATATCCTAAAAAGTTACTATCTTTAGTAATGTATGAACTATAACATGTGTTCTTGAATTCCCAATGATCATAACAACAATCTAACATCTAATCATCACCATGAGCACATCCATAACATCAATTCATCAATAATTCAACATTACATACAAAATAAAGTTACTATTATTAGTAAGCTATGAACACCAACTTCAATTCATCAATTTCTTGCAAGATCAACGTATCCTAACATTCATACAACCTACAAATCATCATACATTCACTAAACAATCATCAAGTTCTCATAATCATGCTAATTTCGAATTAGGGTTTGCATAAAACTAAAGTTCATGATCAATCTACTAGAAACATACAATTCATACATAATCAACGTTAAACAACATGTATTCAATCCAACTAACATACTAACATCATCAATTAACATCAAATTCGACTCCATGAACACCCATTCACGAATTTAGGTTCGGCCATCATGAACAACTCACAAAAACTTGAAAAATCTAACCTTTAAACGTGTGTTAACTTGCAATTGATGATTCCAACGTGTTGTATGCCTTGAAATCAAACCAAATCGATGCTTTGATGCTTGTTCTAGGTCGAAATTGCAAGGGAGAGGGGTGTGAGGGTGAAGTCGCGGCCGAATGGGGTGGGCTAGGGTTTGGGATTGTTTTGTTAAATTTTAATTTCCATATTTACCCTTTAAACCCTTGTAATTTGTATTTTATAAAAACTAGGCTTTAAACTCTTTGTAAAGTGTTTTTGACTTAATAATATAAAGATATAAACTAATGAAAATCATTATATATTTTATCTTTATAAAAACACAAGACATACTAATAAATAATCATGTTTTCGCGTTACACGATTAATTTTCTAATTAACATTTAAAACATGCAAACACATAACATAACACAATAATCATATAATCAATTAGATTATCAATAATTTAAAATTATTCATTATTATTAGGTCACCAACGTTAAACGACAACTAGTGTGTGTTTACGACACGTGTATGCAAGACTTAACGGAACTAACGGAGTTTGGTAACGGAAATTTACCGGATGTCACATATGTACTGGCTGTGAAAAAGTGTAGCTAATCCAAAATCAAGGACATCTAACATGAAGCGACATATTTCAAAGTGTTTTGATCTTGATGAACCTGGTCAACCAAAAAAACGTGCCCCTTTAGATCAAGTTATGTATAGAGAGAAACTAGCATATTTGATCATCAAACATAACTACCCGTTTAGTTATGTTGAACACGAGGCAACAAGAGATTTTCTTAAGTTTTTGCATCGTGATGTGAATCCCATAAAAAGGAACATTGTGAAGTCAGATATCTTAAAAATTTATGATAGAGAGAAAGCGATTCTCAAAGATGAGTTACAAAAGATGTCACACCCCAACCTTGACGGCGGAAACGTCAAGGTGTGAGGGTTGAGATCGTTCACAGTCACATAACACTATTAATAACCCAAATATATATTAAACATAAGTTCCAATTGTACTATTACAATCATAAGTCTCAAAGAAATTAAAAGCATAACATAAGATGTAACAAGTCATTTTATTTTCTTTATTTAACTCGGTCCATTCCTAGATGTGTAAGCTTCAAAGAGTAGAAATCAAGCTTGAGTATTTCCTAAAACACGTTAAAAATAAAATGTCAACAATAATGTTGGTGAGATTTCTATAGTTTGCAATACATAAGTATATAAAAGATGACAATTCATGTTGTAAGTTAGAGAACAAAGTAAACTAGGGATGTAAGACAAAATGCACAATCAAACCTTGACAAAGTTTTACAAGTCTCAAATGTTTACAAGCATATACGATTAGCTAAGTGTACTTGGATCAACCAAGCAGGCTTGTTAGGCCCATAGATCTATGACGTCGCCAGGCTAGCAATAGTTAATGATTGTACATATATTCGACATTACATGGTAGCTACTAAGATCAACTAACCACAACATACAAGTGAATTGTCATAAGTTTACAAGCATCAAACGTGTTTACAAGTGTAATGTTTATAAGGTAACATGTTTCACCCCAAAGTGTAAAAATGTCCAAAAGGAGGTATAGAAATACTCACATGATCAAATAAGTATGGAAAAACGATTAATAAGAAAATATAATAAGCAACGTCAACGTAGTTCTTCACAAGGTACCTAAGTATGCACATTTTACAAGGTTTAAGTTTAAGGGTAATAAGTTTAGCGAAGTAACGAGGGCTAGGATTTTAAATGGATTTGGGCATTTTATAAGTATATATATATATATATATATATATATATATATATATATATATATATATTCTTTATATGTCAAAATATAGAGAAATGTGAAACTAAATCATTTATAATAATTAATAAAATTAGATATAATATTCGAGTAATTATTTGACATAATCATGTTTTAAAAATATTAAATGAAAAGAAAATTTAAACCAATAACAATTTATGAACTATTATTTAAAATCCATTTCTTTTAAGACGTTAATCAAAAATAATCTTTGTTAAATTGTTTTATTACAAAGATATTTATTTAATTAAACTTAGAAGATTTACAGAAATTATTTAATGACCTTTAAAAATATTTGAAGTTTATAAAACCTATTTTTATATTCAATAATATTTTTCTATAATTAAATTAAGGCTAAAAAGCCTTTTTTTTAATAAGAGGGTGCCCGGGTTCGAACCCGGGACCTCTAGGTTGACAAGGTGGGTGATTAACCAATAAACCAAGGCCTTAGCTACGGTTTTATTCGGTTCCCAAATCTTAAAAACTCCAGTTTCAAAACAGCCCCAAATCGAATGAACCCTAGGTTGATTTGAACCAAAATTGAAGTTTAAATCAGTGTTGATAATGATTTGAATCATAGGGCTTTTGTTTCCCACATGATTTCGAGTATGTGTGTGTTTTTAATTACCCAATATCGAAGCTAGAAATGTCCAGAACGATGAAGAACAAGCCGCGACCACGTAGCACCGGTTTGATGCTCAAATGATGATGGTAATCAAATTAACTTGATGTGAAGCTTCGAAGGGCAATCACAAATCAAAGCCCTTAATCAATTTCGGATTTGGAACTCCAGATGTTGGTGTTCGACTAGTTGCAGGTTAGCGACGAGAGGGTGATCTAATTTGATATTTGGGTTTGTTTCAGATGTAATTGAATGTTGTATTCGATTAGTGATTGATAGATGATTATTTAGGTGAGTTTAATTAGATTATTATTAGGTGTTAATGCACGAACGGCTATGGAGTTTAAGATGTTTCGGTTATGTACTCGATTCGACTAGTAATGGATGTTTTAACTTGATTAAACGATGTATACCGGTTCAAATCATATTCTAGAACGGTTTGTGAGCGGATTCGGATCAAGAATGGATGGATTTCGGCGGTTTTGGGCCTTGCCAGAGCCGCGGCCGGCGGTTGGCCGGACATTGGTCGGAAAAACGAGGGGGTAGGGGGAATTTGGTTTGGGTTAAAAAATATTACACATTTAGCACCTATAGTTTTCAAGATTTATTATTTTATGCAAATAACTTTCTTTTAAGTTTATAAAATAACAAAAACAACCCCCAACTTAAATAGATTTTAAAGATTTTTAAGTTAATACTATGTTTATAAGTTATTATCCTTACTAGTATTATTATTATTATTATAGTTATTATTATTAACATTATTATTATTATTATTATTACTATTATTATTATTAATCTATCAGTAATATTATAATACACAATTCAATAGATTAATTATTAGCTTTTAAATAAAAGGAACATACTTAATGAATTCAAAGAATCAAGCATAAATAATCCTCAAGTTTCATATTAGGCAAACATGGTCCTTAAAAAATTAACAAAGTTAACTTTAAATTAACCAAAAATTACAAGATGTTACAAAAGATAACAAGTAGAATATGTCTGACTTCTGATTATGGAGTTCTATAACAACAGATGGATTTATGGCACTAACGGCCCAATATGTCGATGAGAATTGGTTTTGAGGAAAAAAATGTTGAACTTTTGACTTATACCGCCTCCACATAGTGGTTTAATTTTATCAGAGTACTTGATTATTTTTTTAGCAGATTGGGGCATTAAGAAAAAGATTTTTACTATCACACTAGATAATGCCAAGTATAATGATGTTTTAGTAGAATATCTAAAAAGTCATTTGCGTCTAAATAACACATTAGTTTGTGATGGAGTGTAACACCCCGAAATTTTCTATTTAAACGAAAGGAAAAGGAAAGTAAATAAAAAGAATAGAAACTTTGCACAAGTGGAAGGGGAAAAAGTGTACAAAGTACAAATCTTATTATTTTAAGATTTTAAAGGGCATGGTCGCCCATATCAAAGCAGAAAGTTGCTTTGCTCTCGGAGGAAGAAGAAGAGAGAGAGAGCCCGGTTCTAGAGAGAGAAAGAGGAAGAAGAAGCTGAAAAAGGTAAGTCTTCTCTTGTTTGAGCTCGGTTTCAGCTGAGTGTTGAGTTCTTGACCAAAGTTCTCGTTGTTTAGAGTTTGTTTTCGGGATTCAAAGAGCTGAATCGAAGTGGGTCTTGAACTGGAAGAGTGCTGCTCAAAAGTTGCTTAAGGTGAGTTTCTAGAACCCCTCTTTTACTGATTTTCAACTGATTTGGGGCTATTATGCATACGATGTAAGCATCTTTTAAAGAAACCGTGGGTTACAGCCTTATTTCGAATGTTGTATGTATGTATGCATGTTATAGTGTTGATTATGGGTTAGTGATGATGTTTAGCATGCTTAGAGGGCCTTAGTATGTTAGATTTGCGTTTGGGTATGCTTAGAATGGGAATCAGGTGAAATTGGTAGTATAGAAAAGATTTCAAAATGTTGATGAGCATGAAGAGTGGTTCATGCGCCCAAACAGTTGTCCATGCGTCCAGCATGAGAGACCAGACGCTCAAGTGTTGGCCATGCGCCCAAGGGTGGGTCATGCGCCTAAATAGTGGCCCATGCGCCCAACATGTTGGCCCATGCGTCTAAGTGTTGGCCATGCGCCCAAGTGTTGGCCATGCGCCTAAACAGTGGCCCATGCGTCTAAGTATTGGCCATGCGCCCAAGTGTTGGCCATGTGCCTAAACAGTGGCCCATGCGTCTAAGTATTGGCCATGTGCCCAAGTGTTGGCCATGCGCCTAAACAGTGCCCATGCATCCCAGAGAATGAAACGGCTAAGTATTGGCCATGCGCCTAAACAGTTCCCATGCGCCCAAGTGCTTGAAACGGCTAAGTGATTGGTGATGCGCCTGAACAGGGCAGAAACGCCCAAACAGTGCCCATGCGCCCAGACTTTTTTATACTTAGAACTTTTATGCTCATGCGCCTGGAAGGTCCCATGCACCCAATTTGGACTTGAGGTTTTCTAAGTGGATTTCAAGGGGTAAAATGGGGAGATAAGCCTGGTTATGATGTGATGGCTTATGTTTGATGTGTGTTATGTATGTATGATGTGCCTGTATTGGTGATGGTGTATGTTTATGTTTATGCATGTTCATTATTATGTATGTATGTCTTCCCTTGGCTTTGCGTTGAACGTTAATAAATATAATGAAAGTATTATGTAACGTAAAGTGGAAGATAATGAAAAGAGGAACGTAATGAATGCATGCATAAATTAATGAATAAAGAGAGAAGTACGGAGAGGCTTGAAAGTAATATGTACAGAGGTGCACGGCTCTAAATGCCTTAAGCTCTACCACGTGAGGTTCAACAAATCTAAAGTGTGCACGCAAGGGTTCCAGTCTTTGTGACTGACCTTCAGAGGTGTTACCCACTTTGGTGGGGGTGTTGTTACCCACTTCGGTGGGGGTGTTGTTACCCACTTCGATGGGGGTGGTGTTACCCACTTCGGTGGGAGTGTTGTTACCCACTTCGGTGGGGGTGGTGTTACCCACTTCGGTGGGGGTGTTGTTACCCACTTCGGTGGGGGTGTTGTTACCTGAGTTATGTATAACTTCGGGGGTGTGGCATAAAGCCAAGCATAGTTATGAGATGAGCGACTCTGTGTTGGAACAGACTCGACAGAGGTCTTTGACCATGAGACGAGATAAGAGGTGAGCAACTCTGTGTTGCAACAGACTCGATAGAGGTCTTTGTCCATGAGACGAGATAATGAGGTGAGCGACTTTGTGTTGCAACAGACTCGGATGGAGTTAAATCCCTGTGATTCACTCGTATGGGATCTTTGTCGCGTATCACGGTGCTGTGTCAGTCTTCGGATATGAGTCGGGGGTTTGTGAGCAGGCCCCGGCACAACATCAGTCTTCGGACATGAGATATTGCAAGAGACAAGATTCGAGTAATAAAGAGTAATGAACGAAAGATCACGTATGAAAGAACGAACGTATGAATGAACGTAAATGAATTATTGTAATAATGTACTGAACAGGATCCTTGTCATTCGACCTCAGTAATTGTGGCTGAGTGCTACGAAGAGGGTAAAGTCTGACCGGATCTAGAAAAAGAAATGAACGATAATGTAATACGTTGAACGAATAAAGCTAATGAACGTAATGATGAGGATAATAATGATATTATATGTATGTAAGTATGATGCATGATCACGAACGGTTGTAAAGTACAGTATGTTTTGAAAAAAAAGTAAAGAACAATTTTAACACATAAAAGTATGTTTTATTATAAAACTAGAACTCACTCAGCGTCGCTGACTTTTGTATGTATGATAGTTGGCAGGTATATGTTGATGCTGAGGAGTTGCAGGCATGGATGCATAAGCTACTAGGAGTATTTTGAGGCTGGCATCCGTATTTTGACATGTCTTGTATTTTGAGATAGAAACAAATGTTGTAAATGACATGTTTTTAGTTATTAATGAATGTTTTAAATTCCGCTGCAAAATAATGTACATTTTATAATGTTTTAAGTGCAATGAATGACTAGCTGTAAGCGTCTGGAAACGGGGCCTTACATGGAGATTTACTCATGTGCGTTGTTCTGCACATGTATTAAATCTTATTGTTCAAGCCGGGTTGAAAGAATTGAAGGAGCCATCGAGAAGGTTCGGGAGTCGGTGAAATATGTTCGAGGAAGTACTTTCAGAAAGCATAAGTTCGCGGAATGCATACAACAACTTTCATTACAATGTGGGCAACATGTGCGGCAAGATGTCATAACAAGATGGAATTCAACATATCTTATGCTTGATAGCGCATTGACTTATAAACGGGCTTATGCTCGTTTAGCATTAGTTGATTCAAATTATAAGTGAAATATCCGATAATGATAATAATAATAATAATAATAGTAATAATAGTAATAATAATAATAATAGTAATAATAATAATAGTAATAATAATAATAGTAATAATAATAATAAAGAAAAATAAATATTTACAACAATCAAACTTTCAACTCTCCACATGTGTACGAATTTCAAGCTTTAAATTTTCATTTGAATTGTTCTTCTAGAAGGCCTCACCCCATCCAATCATATCAATTGGCAACAACACCTAACTTCCAAATAGATCGGGATGATAACGTCTTCTTGAACACGTCTCTTCATTATGTTAAATACACCTGAAAGCCTTCGATTAATTCATGTAAACATTAACAAATATCATCTCTCGCTCCCTTCAAGTTGTTGCTGCAATTACCAAGCCGCCCGCGAACCACCATCGAAACCAACCTTCAGAAATCGATGATTCGTTTGATTGGTTGTCACTGCACCGTCATCGCGACGACCACCGTTATCGTCATACAATTGCTATTCGGCCATCCATACGATCAGGTACTATTATACGAGTATATTCCTTCTTTTGAGTTCTATTTTTATGAATCTTTAATTGAAGTTATTTCTCTTTCGGTAACACATGCAGCCCCATGTCGACATCGTTGCTGCCTCATCGCCGTCGTTAGCCATAACGTGTTGGATTCTGGATCATCTTGTTCGGTAATTTAACTAAGGTGAAAATTTGATGCTTTTTTCAGTTCTGAATGTTCTTAAACCGACGACTTGTTTTGGCAAGCAAACCTCTTTGAAGTTTAGTGATTAGAAAGTTTGAATGAAAGAAGATGACTACGAACACGAACTAATTTCCCTGGCTTGGGTTCATTTATATGTGTTAATTAGTATATGTTTAAAATAATATTTATAAGGATGTTAAATCAAGTGTCATATTCATACATATGTGTGTGTGTATATATATATCATTGTGAATAACTCAACACCATCATTACTAAATATAGGAAGTGATACAGTGGAAAATAAAATAAAATATGTGATGTTAATAAATATATCATAAAAGATGCTTATACAAACTTGTCATGCACATTGAGTTATTACAAAAAAAAGAAACAAATCAAACCAATTGCTATGAGATAAATGAAAGTTTATTAAGTTGGACTTTTATCACAAGTTATACTGTAAATGAATAATAATGACATTATATATATATATATATAAATGTATATATATGTTTGAACTTGACAATTGGTTTTATACACATGGGTTAACGTAAGTTAGGCAAAATAATCAAATACTATTGAGTTTAATATTTAATAAATAAAAAAATTATAAAATAAGTTTTATATTAAATTATTAAAATACTCAATTAGTAAATTAAACATTTATGGCCTTATTCAACAAATCTAATTTGGATTTTAAATAATATGCAGGTTCTTAGGCGTTGACATTCGTTCAGTTTACGTATAAGTTAAGGTACGGATTCCGACCCTTCCTTTCTCGTAGCATGAATACCTCCCGTTCGTGATATCTATCTTTAAATTTGTGACTTGATATGTAGTTATTGAAATCTATATTGTTGTTACAAGTAATGAATCATATAGTTCACATCGTTTGCATGCGATAGGATCTATTTGCTTCGCATTCATTGTCGCATGCTCCCTAAATTATGGATTATTGGTATGACAAGTAACATTGATTAGAGTAACTTATTGCATACTTTTGACTTGTTCGTATTGTATTATTGACCTCTATACCCGAGCACATCCACCTATGGGGACTTAGGGCGTCATTATGACACAAGTGACGTGCTCTACCTGTGGCAGAGCGATTTGACCATAACGTCTTTACATTATAGTTATGTGCTAAGTTGTTGCACTTATTGATTAGTGTTAAAGGAGGCGTATGGATCGATCCTAGGATATCATTGTTATTGTTTTTGATGTGTGTGTGCCCACATTCCTATCTCACATGTTGGTGCATTAGAACTGCATCTAATGTACATATTGTTAATTGTTTATTGTCATCGGCTCATATGGTATTCCTTCTTAGATGATCATTATTATTTGATTTTCAACTTGATCATCTTATTATCATCGTTATTGATCATTGTATAGCTATTGTTTACTTCCGTTACTGAGCATTTTTTGGCTCAGCCGTGTTTTCTTTTGTTGTTTTCTCTTACGTCTATAGCAGGTACTCAAGGGGCTCAAGGGGACGAGTGAAGAGAGTTAACTCAAGCAGTTAGAATGAGAACATTTGGATTAATAAGACTTAATAGTATTTTAATTCTTAGACCTTATTTAAATAACTTGGACCTATGTAAGGATTTGAATGTTCTTAGTACTAAAATTTTATGATTCATGAAACTCTGATTACTGTTTATGTGACACGTCAACCCTACTCGGGTTGAGGTGTTACAATAAACTTTTCTATCAGAAAATGAGTGGACAATAATGGAAAGAATCACAAGATTTTTGAAACCTTTTTTGACATCATGCCATTATTTGCCGGAAGCTCATATCCTACTTCCACTTATATTTTCGTAATGTGTGGTGAATTCAATCATTTATTAAAGAGGAAATTCATAACATAGATCATGTTATAAGTGATATGGCGAAAGATATGAAAAAGAAGTTTGAAAAATATTGGGAAAGTTATAGTGTGGTCTTGTCTTTTGCTGTTATTTTAGATCTACGGTATAAGTTTAAGATTGTTGAGTATTGTTTCTCAAAACTTAACATGACAAGTAACATACGTGAGGAGAAGTTGAAGAGCATTTATGATGGTATTCATAAGTTATATGATAAGGAGTATGATGTTCGTTTAGAGATGCACAATTCTTCATTGGCTGGAAGTTCGAATGTTTGTGTTGATGTATTTGATGAGTTGGATGGGTTCGAGTCATTTTAAAGCCAATTTAAAAGTACTGAGAGAGAAAAGTCACACTTAACAATGTATCTCGAGGAAGGTATCCACGATTGGCTTTAATGGCTCGTGACATTTTGAGCATTCCAATCATGAACGTTGCTTCAGAATCATCTTTTAGTATCGGCAGCCAAGTTATAAGTAAATATCAAAGTTCACTTGTATCTTCAAATGTCGAGGCGTTGTTATGCACGCGTGATTGGTTGTTTCATTTAGAAGGTATTATTGTTAATTTATTCTATTTGAACTTTAGATTGCATAAGCTTTCATGTTTATATGTAATGTTAATAGTACATCATACATTTTTTATTTTTCATATATTCAGATGAGAAGGAGAATGGAAACGAGATGAAAGAAGAAATTGTAAAAGATATTGAAGCATTGATTCTAACTTTTGATAATAACAACTTTTAGGTAATATCCATATTCATTCTTCATACAAATCAAATATTATTAATTCGTGTATTGAGGTTTCATTAATTTTCTTGATTATAGTATTGTCCATGGAGCTCCAAATGGGTGTAAATACATCAACAACCTTCATCTTTGATTTGAAGATATTTGAAGTGGTTATCAATAGTTAAAATTGTGTCTTATGTTTCTTCTTAGACGTTACTAGTTTACATGGGGGTTTTAAATGTTGAATTAATGTTTGAAATAACTTCTATTTGTAGTTTATATGTTTTTATGGTTTGTGTTGAAAAATTGAGAATTTTAATATAATTGGATTTGACCGGTCCTGATCCGACCCATCCTGACCCGAACCCATCCTGACCCATTTCTTACTTGAACCCATTCTGATCTGAACCCGTCCTAACTCGAACCCGTCCTGACCCGACACCTAACCCGACCCGACCCGCCCATTTTTCCAGGCCTAATATGCATATTAAATAGATCAGACTTTTCGTTATAGTTTTAATAAGATGCAAAGGCAACCCTATTTAGTTTCAAATAAATGTATATTGTTGGGCTAAATAGGGTAGTTAGTGGCTTTAATAGCAATTGAATAATCGACGTTGCACGTTGAAAGAAAATATTAGTATTACTTGGTCGTGCATAATGTGGAAAACAAACTAGGATGGAAATGAGTCAATGACATTGGTGCTAACTTCCTACATGGAAGCTTTAACAATAATATACAATCTAAAATCTACGAAACTTGTTAACCGATATGAACAACAAAACAGTCATAAAGTTACAAAAACACCACCAAAAGAGAGAGTGGATGGTTTAGCTAAAGCAATATAACACCAACAATCCCTTCTTGGTAACAAATCACTAAGGGTGTAAACAAGCCAAGCCGGTTCGCAAGCTACTCGGGATCGGCTCGAAAAAAGCTCGAATCGAGCCGAGCTTAAATGAGCTCGAGCTCACATCATGGCTCGTTTACTAAACGAGCTCGAGCTCAGGCTTTTAGATTTCGAGCACGAGCCGGCTCGCTAGCCTAAACGAGCTTTTTGTTTTATATAATTTTTTTATTTACATATAAAATATATATATATATATATAATATATGTACATAAATCATAATTATTATATATATTATTATGATAAAATTAATTAAAGAGTAAATTACTCTATTAGTCCCTGTGGTTTGGTGGTTATAATGTTTTTCATCCAATAGTTTAAAAACGTCCTATTTAGCCACTGTGGTCTGAAATCTGTCACAATCACCTCCCCTGCTATAACCTGTCCAGTGTTGTTGTTGGTCAACCCAAATGTGCCCCTCACATGAGGGGCATTTTAGTCTTTTTCTCTTCACATTCTTACATGTTTTCATAAAACCCTTCTATCTTCTTGTTATATCTAAATTTCATCATCTCTTTTCTTCTACTTCATCAAAAAACACCATCGACCTTTCATCATCCTAAACCTCAAATTGACGGTCAAAAATTATTAGAGAACAAGTTGCAACCTTCAAGCATTGATTATTGAAGACGTTTGTTGCAATGGTGCTCACGCTATGGTACGTTCGTCCTAAAGGCGAGCACGTTGATCCTTACGAATTATATGGTAAGTTTTTATGTTTCACTGAAGTTTCTATTTTTTCTAGGCATTCTAGTTTACATGCCTTATTTTAAACTTTTGTTTGATTTTGCATTTACGTGGAAACCCTAGTTTGTTTTCACTGAAGTTTCATCATGGAGGAAAATTCACCAAGGCCCCTGGAAGAAAGTATATCAACTGCCAAGTAAGCTATGTTGATTTGGTGGATTATGATGAATTTTCTGTTTTTGAGATAAATGCAATGATCCAAGAGTTAGGGTATCCGCATGATGAAGTCATATACTATCATTATCTGATTCCTGAGCAAGATTTAGACTTTGGTTGACAGCCCTATGAAATGATAGTGATGTGCTCAATTTTTTGAAATATGTTGAGAATTTTAAAGTAATGGACGTATACACTGAGCATTGGAACACAACTGTGAAGACATATTTTATGTCACGTGTGAAAAGTAGAGTTGTCATTCAGAAACTAACTGAAGCAGGACCTTCTGAGGTAAGAAGGAATACACAAGAAATTACCCAAGCTTGTAGGAAGAGGCTAGCATTAGAGTGGCATGGTGAAGAAGGGTCAACTAATTTTCTAGTTCAAAATGAATCATGTATAGAGGGGTCAGTTAATGAATCATTTGTAGAAGGGTCACGACATTTACCTCAAAATAAGACAATTGAAGATGATGTAATTGTGTATGATGCAATTGAAGATGAGAATGTAGAGCATTATGTCCATCAAGATGTAGATCCATGAGGACGTAGTTAAGGATGCAAGTGAAGATGAGAATGTAGAGCATAATACTAGTGAAGCTACTGAAGATGATATACTGGAAGATGAAGATGAGGATTCAGATTACATAGTTGACACAGAAAACATCATTGATGATATTGGAGTTGATGTGGAGGAACATAAAGCATTTGTTGACAATGACATTAGGGATGGAGAACCTTTGGGGCAGGAAAGTGAAGACATTGAAGAAAACATTGTTGTGGACTTAGATGATTTTGATAGCCTAAGTGATGAAGACAACAATGAACCTCCTTTGAGACAAGCATTGAGAAAATATAGAAAAAGTAAGAGTAAAGGTAAACAAGCAGTTGATGAAATTTTCTATGTTGGGAGAACATTTGGGAGTAGGGATGAGATAAGGGTAACGGTGAAGAACTATGCTATTTCTAGTAGAAGACAACTAAAGGTTATAAGAAATGACAAAACAAGATATCATGTGGTGTGTGAGGGGTTAAATCCTTCATTTGCAGGAGGTGCCTCCAGTGAGGGCAAGGATGTAAATTCACAAGAAGCAAGTGGAACCAAAAATCTCAAAGATTCTGATGTTGGTGGGTCAAACAAGAAACTTTGTACACCTAAAAGAAAGAAACCCTTTAAGACACCCATTGTCCTTGGAAACCGCACATTACAAATCATAACAAAGAAGAAACATGGATAGTGAAGACATTCATAAATGCTCACAACTATCTTCAAAGTAGAGAGATTAGATTGTGCACAGTCAGTTTCCTTGCCCGGGAGTTGGAACCAACTCTTACTGTGAACCCGACCATCCCAATAAAGGTAATCCAAGAGCTAATTCACAGAAAATTACAAATTCAAGTATCAAGACAGAAGGTGTCCAGGGCAAAGAACATGGCAATCCATAAGATTGAAGGTGATTACAGAGCTCAGTATGAATTATTAAGAGATTATGCTGATGAACTCACCAGGGCAAATCGAGGTACCACAATTAAGATTGATGTTGAAAGAGAATGCAATCCATCTAGTGAGACCAGATATTTAAGAGGATGTACATATGCATAGGGGCTTTGAAGACAGGGTTTAAGATTTGTGGGAGGGAACTACTAGCGTTAGATGGGTGTTTTATGAAAGGTCCATTCCCTGGACATTACAAATCATAACAAAGAAGAAACATGGATAGTGAAGACATTCATAAATGCTCACAACTGTCTTCAAAGTAGAGAGATTAGATTGTGCACAGTCAGTTTCCTTGCCCGGGAGTTGGAACCAACTCTTACTGTGAACCCGACCATCCCAATAAAGGTAATCCAAGAGCTAATTCACAGAAAATTACAAATTCAAGTATCAAGACAGAAGGTATCCAGGGCAAAGAACATGGCAATCCATAAGATTGAAGGTGATTATAGAGCTCAGTATGATTATTAGAGATTATGCTGATGAACTCACCAGGGCAAATCCAGGTACCACAATTAAGATTGATGTTGAAAGAGAATGCAATCCATCTAGTGAGACCAGATAATTTAAGAGGATGTACATATGCATAGGGGCTTTGAAGACAGGGTTTAAGATTTGTGGGAGGGAACTGCTAGCGTTAGATGGGTGTTTTATGAAAGGTCCATTCCCTGGAAAAATC
This sequence comes from Flaveria trinervia, assembly GCA_025506515.1. Lineage (NCBI taxonomy): Eukaryota > Viridiplantae > Streptophyta > Magnoliopsida > Asterales > Asteraceae > Flaveria > Flaveria trinervia. The sequence goes on from CM046444.1 coordinate 15,174,379, forward strand.
TTGACTACAGTTGGGCTGGATTCAAACAATGGAATTTACCATATGGCTTATGCACTAGTAGAGGCTGAAAATACAAACTCTTGGACATGGTTTTTAGAATGTTTAGGTGATGACCTAGATCTGACATCCAACTCCAAATTCACTTTTATAGTGATAGGCAAAAGGTAAATACTTGTTTAACTTTCTTATTCTAATATTCTATTTATTCAACTCTAATTACCTACTTACATTATCTATTGATATGCTAGTGCATCATACTAGCTTTGAAAAAAGTATTTCCTAATGCTGAACACAGGTTTTGTCTAAGACATATACATGAAAACATGAAGTTAAGGTGGAAGGGCCATTTGTACCAAAACATGCTTTGGAGATGTGCTAGTGCTACAACAGTACCCCATTTTAATAAGGCCATGAAAGATGTATACAACCTAGATCCTGCTTTACATGAGTGGTTGAAAGAAATACCAGCAAAGCATTGGTCTAGATCCCATTTTAGTGCTAAGAACCCTTAATTTTATTTACCTATTACATATTGCTAATAACAATGCTAATAATCCTTATTTAACTTATGCAGGAAGGTCAACTAGTGATGTTCTTCTAAATAATATTTGTGAAGTATTCAACAGGCAACTAGTAGGGGCTAGGGACAAACCTGTTATTACATGTCTAGAGTTGATCAGGGAGTATTTAATGAGAATGATAGTGGTTGTGCATAAGGTGATAACAAAGTGTGAGGGGCCTTTGACTCCTAATGCAATAAAATTGTTTGAAGCAATCAAGGCAGAGGCTGTAGAGTACATAGTAATATGGAATGGTATGAGCAAATATCAGGTGAGTGGGCCTGCACAGAACCAATGTGTGGTCAATGTTGATGAAAAAAGTTGTTCATGTAGGAAGTGGGAGTTAACAGGCATGCCATGTAAGCATGTAGTTACAGTGATATGGAATATGGCACAAAATAGAATGGAGGTTAGTATTCCAAAGAGTTGGGTGTCTAAGGTGTACTGGTTAGACACCTGGAAAAAGGTATATGCAAACATAGTTGACCCAATTAATGGAAGAGATATGTGGACTCCCTCTACTTGCCCCACAAAACTGACTGCACCAAAACATCATACACAAGTAGGGAGGCCAAAGAAAAAAAGAAAGAAGAGTTTAGAGGAGTTAAGTCAACCAGTTGTTAAAGGTGGAAAGATGGCTAGAGTTGGTAACACAATCACATGTGGAAAGTGCAAGAAAAAAGGTCATAACTCAAGGTCATGCAAGGGACGGGAAAATGATAGTCAACCTTCTTCACAAGCAGCTACTTGACTGCTTGAAATGGTTGTATTTTGTGGGTCAATGGTTTTCTTTTGGGAACATGGTAGACTTTTATGTTTGTAATAGTTTATGAACAATGCACTTTATATTTTGTTTTGGTTATGGTAAACTTATGGTTGTAATTCTGAACAATGTTTTTTGGGTACTACAGTTTATGGTAATGGTCATGTTGTTTACCAACTTGTTATGGTTATTTTTTTCACAACTTGTTATGATTATGATTATCAAATAACTTTGTTATGTATATGTTTACCAAATAAGCTTGTCATGGTTATGTAATATAGTTTGTAAGATAGTGAATTAACATATGGTTAACCAATCAAATATTCATTATATTGCCCAAATAAGCTAGTACATATGAAAATTAACGACCTTTACAAGCATTTAGGTCATTTACATAACAAAATACATGATGAACAACACCCAACTAACAACTAAAACTAGTTTCAATTTTCGATTTTGACTTGCATTTCTTTTTGTTTTTTCTTCCTGCTTGTTTATGTTCCTCAAAAGACCAAGTATGATTTCAACTGCTCTCAAACACATTGGAGGATCTGCCCATGCAACAAATCTACAACTTGAACCCTGGATAATTACACCAAAAACAAAAGTTAATGGGGCTCAAATAAACCCTAAAATAGGTACCTAAAAAGATGAATCTACATACCTTGCTTGCACAGCAGTAGAAACGCCGACCAGGGTTTGCTGATGACCATGATGTGCGAACATCAGTTGGAGAACCACAAGAACACATAACCACTTTGTGCTTGTCCATTGTTCTTTGTGCACCAGAGAGGAGAGGGAGAAGCTGATAATGGATTTGATTAAAGACTTGGGAGAGAGAAAGAGGTTGAGGAATTAAATATATGGAAACATATAAGAATGTGAAGAGAAAAAGACTAAAATGCCCCTCACGTGAGGAGCATATGTGGGTTGACTAACAGCAGCACTGGACGGCGTTATAGAGGTGGAGGTGATTGTGACAGATTTCAAACCACAGTGGCTAAATAGGGCGTTTTTAAACTATTGGATGAAAAACGTTATAACCACCAAACCACGGGGACTAAAAGAGTAACTTACTCTTAATTAAATAATATATATTATGTTAAATATAAAAGGTTTCATTATAAAATATATATATAAGTAATTATAAAATATAAAAATTTAGTAATTTAACAATAAACGAGCCGAACTCGAGCCTGATAATTTTTTGACGAGCCGAGCTCGAGCTTTAAAATAAAACTTCAAACGAGCCGAGCTCGAGCTTTAAAATAAAACTTTAAACGAGCCGAGCTTGAGCTCGAGCTTTCTAAGACTAAAACGAGCCGAGCTCGAGGCTAAGTGAGCTCGGGCTCGGCTCGGCTCGTTTACACCCCTACAAATCACCTAATAACTATAAAACACCCATATATAAATTTTCAGTTCACGTTTTAAAATAGAAAATCTTTAAGGTAAAAAAGTGCCAATTTAAGGAAGTATAGGGACTACTTTAGTAAATTTAATCACCTAAGATATTTTTCGCTTTCCGCTACGTGACCCAATCACAGACCCAATTAAGATCGATACGACTTTTCAACCTTTAACCTCACCGAGCGTCACCTTTCTAAATCACAAAAAGAATCACACACGTTCAATCCCTTTCATCCGACGGTTCTCATCCACCGTCACCTACCGAACCATAGTCCCACCGTCACTTTAGCAGAAAGTGCACAAAATTAATAAAAAATGCCGCCTTTTCGACACAGTCGGTTGTTTATTTCCATTGGCGACAACACCCATCAGCAATTGTGATTTGTAACACAACTGTGTGCGTGTGAAGGTGTACGGACAAATGGATTCCTCATCGGTGGTTGAGGAGGCAAATTATCCGGCGAAACCGAAGAATTCCGTCGACAAGACGACGGTGAAGCGGTGGTTGGCCGGAGCGGACGGCGGCGACGGCGACGGCGGCGATGAGTGCGATGTGGAGGCATGGGAGACGCTGAATAAGGGTTTCAAAGAAGCGCAATCGGTGCTAGATCAGAACCGATTGTTGATTCAACAAGTGAACGAGAATCATCAGTCGAAGATCCCTGACAATTTGGTGAAGAACGTGGCGTTGATTCAGGAAATCAATGGTAATATCTCAAAGGTAAGCTCTGTTTACTCGAATCTATCTGTCAATTTCTCCAAATTCGTTCATCAGAGACGCATCAAGAGCAAAAATGATAAGCTGGAGCTCGCGGATTCGTGATTTGCGTTGTTTCGCCTAAAATTTGATTCTATTTGGTCGCCTGATTTTAGTAAAATTATCCATCGTCTTTTAATAAAGGTTTAAAAGGATTTGTGTGGTGTCATCTATACTGCTTCTGCATGGTGTGTGCTCTTTGATGACGTTTGTGGTTTGTTGTTGTTGTTGTTGGTCGTATTTTTAGAATGAAGTTGAATGCTTAACGAGTTTTTCGTTTATGTTTGATGATTAAGGTAGATTGATTGCTGCAAGCATGCCAATCGATTTCTACCTGTTAAAGCGATAAGGTATATTATATGTTCTCTTTTTTCTTTCAATTGGCACTGCATATTTCCCCCCAAATTGAGAAATTTTCTGATTATATGCTATAAATTTCGACGAAATTAAGTAAATTTTAGAGCCTAAAATGGGTTCAAGATCATCTTTTTATCAGATTTAATGGAGATACACTTCATTATGTCTTCTTCTTGAATTGACGTTTAATCAAACACCGTTCAGGTATATGTAGTCTGCAAGTTTTAACCTTTTTATAGCTAATTAGTTTAAAAAGTTAAGTTAATTGTTGATTATGGGAAATTTAAGGTGAAAAAACTTGATAAATTGGTAAATTATGGAGCACTTATAACATTTAATGGGAAATTGGTTTCATCAGTTGATGCTATAAACTGTAAGGATTTTTCTGACTTTTCATTTTAGTTGTGTGTATGCATGTATGCTTGTCTTTGCTTTTGATTTTGAGCATGATTTGGCAAATTAATCCAAAGTTCATCAACATTTGGTGTGTCTGTAGCTGGTTCTGGTTTCTATATGTTGGTATCATATGTGTAACATGTATACCAGTTTGCATACTGTACTCTTGTGGAATCATATAGCTATACCGGGTCATAACTCATAATAGTGTTTTGATGTTAATATAAAAGATTATGTGGTAAATGTTGTCATCTTTATTGACAACTGTGATTTACATTAGTATAGATTGTGGGTGTCAAATTAATCTGTTGAACAGGAAAGACTTCTGTGGGACATAGTTGTCAATAGCGAATAGCGGTAAATAGCGACAACCCACCTATATGCTATGTAGCGAATAGCGGTAAATAGCGACCGCTATTTCGTGTTTAGCGATTAAGTAGGATAATATGTAAGAATGCTTTGCATTCAATAAATAAGCATGTTTAGCAATAAAGTAGTAGAAAATCTAAGCAAACACCCCCAAAATAACTAAAACACTCTACTACTAACCATCTAAATCTCATATTTACCCAAAATAAAATTAAAAAATAAAAAAAATAAAAAAATTCCGCTATGCGGTCGCTATTTGCAAATAGCGATGGAAGGGCGCATCGCTACATAGCGGTCGCTATAGCCGCTATTGACAACAGGGCTGTGGGATGATCTAGGTGGCTCTTGTATCATGTTAAATACAGATGAATTAATTCAACTATGTGTTTTTGTTCAAGAATGAAATCTTGATGTTGTCGACTTTGACTGATAACTCGCGAATGTGAGTCATGTACTATGGCTGCAGCTGCCCTGTACGGCAAGGCATAATTGATATCAGTGACACTAAACTGACTTTGTCGATTTAACATCATTTTGAGTGTTATTCTATCTTCTAATATCAAACCTAAACCTACATTTTCGTGGCAAATAACTTTGTTTAGTGGGAAGTTACACTCTCCTTCTGTTTGGCATAGCAACCTATGTCTAAATAGCTGCCTAAAGTAGAAGAAATTACATGTAACTTGTTATGTATTATCTTTTCCATCTTCCATTGATATGTATTTTAATCCTGTGTGACTGTGATCAATGTCCCTTCAAACGCACACCTGCTTCTGCTATGATCCAGATCACTCATGTAATTGTTAATGCTAAAAGCTCTGATCCAGGCTAGCTGATTTGGCACGCTGTGCTCCAAGCTGCTAGCGGCGATCATTGTTGCTTACTGCTGTAGGTTCATAAATCATACAGTTTATTTTTCCAGGCTCCCCAATTCACAATAATCAAGTATATACATTTCTGCATATAATTTATACTTGTTAGGAACCTCTTCTTAAACAACACCAAGGAACGCTAGCAAAAAAATTTGAAGTGCAAGAAATGAACATGAGTAGTATCTTAATGATTTTGATCTCCATACAAGATATACAACTACATAGAGTTATATGAAAGGTGGATTAGAGTTGATCACTTCTTTTTTAAGTTGACACAACCAGCTTAATCGCGGCTTGGAATACCATACCATACGGGTTAAATCCATAATTCTAAATTTTGTTTCACCAAGTTGGGATACTGTGAAATCTAACTTCTGGATCTTCGGTAGCGATTGGGGTCATCATTTATGAAAATGTATAGTTAACACTTATTAAGTTATTTTCATACATGCCTTCGTTTTTTTAAACACACAAACACCCATTATTGAATTAAATAAAATAAATAAATAACTACGGAACATTAGGGGCCCAGAAATGACCTTGGTAATAGGAAACTTTTATGATAAGAATCAAGATTATTTCTATTTTGAGTTTCTGACCCTTCGAACTTGAAAACTAGAAAGTGTTAGGTTAGAGTATTAAATATCAAACAATGCCTTGGGTGCATTCAATGTTATAAGTTACTTGTTTCAACTTTTATTTGCTTTTTTTATTATAACAGTGAGGACCTCGGTATATATAAAAATCTAGAGTAAATTACGCTTTTAGTCCTTGTGGTTTGACAAAAATTGTTATTTCAGTCTAATAATTCGTTTATTACTCTGACAGTCTGATAGTTTCAGACTTCGTTTTAATTTCACTCAAGCTACTAACATCGTTATAATTTTTCTGTTAAGTAGTCTGAAATGACCATATTACCCTTGTGATTGAATAAAAAAAGCTTTTACTCTTCAATATTATTAATACTTTAAATTTAAATAATGTTATTATACTCATATGTCATCATCATCTTCATAACCACAAATGTGTGCAGTTCACCACCGTCACCAACCTCCACCCACCACCACCATCATTCCTTATACCCTTCAATCTTCCAGAAATCCCCAAACCTTCATCACACTCCCTTTTGATTTGGGGGTTTTATCTTCATCGCCACCTCTCTTTTTCACTTTCAGTCAAACACCACCATTACGAACCACCACCACCCTTCTCCTTCACCGCCGTTTCACACTCCAAAGAAACCTTACCGTCGACACCTGCCCACCATCGACATTTGAGAAAACCCTAACATGTGAGAAACCTACCAGATCCGTTCGAGGTGGTGGTATGGTCTTTCTCAGTTTTTGCTTGACTTCGTCCAAACAACGAGATAGAGATCATGAGAGTAGTGGAGGTGATCAGCATTGTGTGGTCTTTCTTGACGGTAGAAGGCTTGAGAAGGTGGGGCAATTTTTTTCCGGTGGGTTTAGAGAGAGAAAGTAGAATAGAAAGTGGTTTGGGGGATAGGGTGGGTTAGGGGGTGTGTTTTGTGTCCGATTTGATGGTGGCTTATGGACTTTCGCCGGTGGTGATAAGCTATGGTGATGGTTGTTGTCTTTGGAGATGGTGGTGTTGTGGAATCTTAAGAGAGACAAAAGTGTGGACGTATGAGAGAGAAAAGAGAAAATAGAAAAGAGATAATGTGTGTGAGAGAGAAAAGAGAAGATAGAAAAGAGATAATGTGTGTGAGAGAGAGAGGGAGATATGGGTGGGGTGGGAGATGGGAGGGTTTTTACTTAATTTAAGGGCATAAAAATCTTTTAACATTGGTTAACGGAATAAATGCTAACGGTGTTAGTAGCTTGGGTCAAATTGAAACAAAGTCTGAAACTATTGGACCGTCAGTGTAATAAATGAACTATTGGACTGAAATAATAATTTTCGTCAACCTCAGGGACTAAAACAGTAATTTACTCAAAATCTAATATTTGATACCATATTCATGGAAAAGATGTGGTTAACATAAGTACATAACACCTCTCTTATGGTTATAAAGGTGAATGCAATGAGCTTAATTAATGTTTGAATCAGTGTTTTTTAGACCGGGTCGGACCGGCCGGTCCGACCGGTTCGACCGAGAATCAGTGTCGTGTCCGGTTCGGTCTGGTGTGAATCGCTTTTTAGTGGTCGAACCGGCCATTTCGTCCGAACCGCTGGTCGGACCGGTTTTGGTTTTTTTATTTTAATGGGTAAAAACGATGTGTTAAACCATAAATTAGTACGTCGGATATACAAATATAGTTAAGTTTTATATGTAACGATAAAATATATATATATCATATATAAGTTACTTATATTTAATTACATATATAAATATAATTAAAATATAGTTAAATCCGGTCCAATCGGTTCGACCGATCCGACCACCAAACCAGTAAGGCGTCCAGTTCGACGTCCAATCTGGTTCTGAAAACATTGGTTCATACACATCTTTTCCCTAGATAAGCTAATAATTGTGAAATTAACACATGCTATCTTCTTAAATCTTCATTGTTTATCGTAATTCTTTTTATTAAAAACAATCTCAATTGATTTTTTTAGAATTCTAGTCTGGGTTCAATCGAATTCACTATCAAAAAAGTCAAATTATATAATCACATTTAAATAACTTGAAAACCGATTTGATGAACATCCTTACGACAACACCAAACACCATTATCGATTCTCACGCTGGTAGCCCTCAAACCATCAGCAAAGGTACGTTGTTGGTTGTGATCGATGTTGAAATACCAATCAAATAAGATGTAAAATGTGTGTTGCTATTCACCTTAAACTAGTTATGGTAAGTAGGGTTGTCGGTCATCAAGGAATTAGTCATCTTCATGAATTCGGCAACAAAATCATATTAGACCATGATTGATGGATTGGAATGAGTTGGAGGAGTGGAAGAAACCTTAAGAATCACCAAAGTTTGTCACTTTCTGCTCCCCAAGGGAATTAGGGTTTCTAGAATTAATAACCCTCCTTAAATATGGTCAAGATCCAGGGAAATTAGTCAACCCTCGTAATACGACGTAAGCTACATCCTTAGGGACGTAACTTACATCCTACATCCACTCATACATCCTTGCTTACTATCCTACATCCTCACACTTGTTTCTTAGAGCATCGACGTAGCTACGTCATTAGGGACGTAACTTACGTCCCTTGATGAAAGTCCATTCTTTTTCTTTGTTTTCTTCATATTCTGCACCTGCAATCCAAAATCATACAAATTAACCGCATTCGATGGTAATTATATACTAAGGACACATATTTAACTACCTAAAACAAATGTACATCATGAATGCATTACATCCCCATACTTGTCATTTGATTCCCCCCAAGCAAACTTACTCATGACACCACAACTATCATTAGACAAATACAATCCAACCATAACCTTCTTCTAGCTAAGGTCCCAAGTCATACCCAACTCATAATTTCTTATATGAAGTTATAGCTTTGTAATCAAAGATATTACTCCTTGAAATATGATATTTTTAACCAAGTCCAACAAGCTTTGTAATCTTCCGTATGCATGTAATCACACCTCTCACAGATTTCACTCTTCTCGGTTTAGTATCTGGTTTAGCAAAAAGTGTGCTAGTATATCAGTGTAGTACTCTCAACCAAGAACGACTCATAATTACCATAGCTTATATAATGATCAAAACTCCACCAACTAACACAAACCATGCACATATCAAAAGGTCTTTGAACGGTTGTAATATAAGGCTTAGGATTTGGGTGCGGATAGAGAATGTGATGTGGCTAAAGGTGATGAAATTCAAATGATAATGTTGAAACATAATGAACAATAAAGCGACACTACATAGTGAATTTGGGTAAACTTGACCCGTATTCACAATTTATTACCACTGAAACATAGCATTGATATTGCTGTCAATTTGACCCATTATTTCCTCATTTTTTAGTAATGATTATATTTAACCACTTCACTGCTTCTAACAATGTTATATCAAACATTCAACCAATACTTATTAGATTTCATCACATGGGCTTAAAAAGTAAAAAAGTTTGAAAAGACTATTGGGTTGATTCGGGTTTAAACAAATAAGAGGTTGGGGCTCAAAGTGGAAACTAGGGGATCATTTTAGGGTTGGATAATACAATTGAAAAAAGTTAATAAAACAAAGGTTCATCCTAATGCCTTAATCATATATGTGCAACAGTTTGGTTCATGATTTTGGAAAGTATCAATTATACAAGTTTTAGAATAATGCAATCGTTCTGGTAAACACACATGAAAGGAAAATGAGCAATTAACCTATTGATGTTCTACACTCATGTATAGGCTCAATCCTCATAGAAAAACGATAGTAAGCAGGTTAAGGATGCAAAAACATGCATAAAAAAGTCCACTATCTAGTTTGTTACCCCAGTTAAAAATATCTATCAATTCTCAAAAATTGGTTTTTACTAGTAAGATAGCCATGACTAAGGACCTTTGCTTGTGCACAGGTTAAACATACCTTCCCGATTTACATTGAAAAAAATTAAGCTTTCATGCATAAATAAGTCACTTTAGGGGCATTTTGGAAACTTCTGTTCAATCAATTTTTCTTAGTTTTCAACCTTCCCCTCATCCCTACACTTAAACCTTAAATTGTCCTCAATGTAAATTTCAAAATTGTTATGCGAAACAAGGGTAATCTTAAGCATCCTAACCTTTACCCAAGTGACATTATAAGGCTAACTTTACACAAATGCACCATACCTACCATACAAAATCCTAATTAAACACATTCCCTTAACATAACATTTAACACACCACCAAGTACAAAGCACCAAATAATTATTCCTAAATTATCACACACCACCTACTAGTAAAACATCACACATAGTTCAACAATATTATTAAATAGGAAAGAGCACGTGGACCTGATTGTGGGATTAGCGAGTGCATCAATAACCACGAGATGGTGGCCCTGGGTATGGCTACCCAAAAATGCTCTCGAAGAATCCTTTTCTGACATCTCCCATATCGAATGCGTCTGCCCGGTTTAAACTCGATCCACTTGTTTTGTCAGTTGGTGGTGTGGTGGTTAGAAACCACACAAATGGTGTAGATTGCGAGTAAAATGGTGTCTGCTAAGTCCGATTAAAAGGCATGAGATCTGGTGACTGCCACTCAGTAGGAGGGGGTGTCATTGTATACAACAGTCCCTGCATGTAGTCTTCTTGGTGGCGAAACTCCTCTCTGTACATATAAGCCTGATACTAGTATAACTCTTAAGAATACATCATATGTTGCATGTACAACATGTTTCTCTCTATTTCCTTTGTTTGTCGATCAAACATCCTCTGTTCTAGCTCTGCCCACCTTATAAACCCCATAGGATGAGCTTGCACCACTGCAACTCTCATCCTACGTTGATACACATTATTATCCTCTTCCATTTCTTCTTTTACTGGAATCTATATGTGCCTTCCTTCTTCCAGTAGAGTGTCACCCTCTTTTATACCTAATATCCCATCTATCACCACTAGATATCTCTCACTTTTTGTGTCAACTAACTTATGCACTTCTCTTGATCGCTCATATGACCATCCCCATGGCAAATTGCTTATCTTGAAAGGTACATGTATTACCTTCTTGTTTGTAGCTCAACTTGGTAATACATTTTGTTTTTTAAAGAATTTAGCCAACAACTAACAATGTTGAATAGGCTTTCTGTCAGACTTGTCTTGTGATTCCCAAATACCCCAAAGGATTAGATGCCTTACAGACAAGGCCGGTTTCCCAGTGACTAATGCATGGAGGACCATTACTTTGTACAATCTTACTTTAGGCTTGTCACTTAACCGAGGTAACACATTTTGATTCAGAAAGATTAACAACAACTTTGGAAGAGGTTTCAGATTTGCCCGATCAAGTGACCATCTTGCAACATTCGTTCGTTGAGGCACTTGAAACATCTCATGGATCATATTTCTCCACACTTCTTAAGCTACCTTGCAAGCTAGCATTGCATCATATGGATATGTGTATGGTGTCCTATCAGATGTCCCTATGTCAAAGTTTGCAATCCGATTTAAGTTGAAGAATGACAGACTCATTGTTTTTCCATTTACCTTTCCTGTGAGTTAGGTGGTAGATGGAGGGGAATTTCCTGGCTCTTTTCTCAAAGTTAACATCAACTCCAAAATAGCATTCACATAATGTCTTCAATGCCATTATTGTTGAAGCTTATATGTTGTTCCTAACCCAATCGTGTAAAACATTCAACTACTCCAAATCTTTTGGAATCAGATTGGTAAATTTGGCGCTCGCATATCATAAGTTTGTCAGTTAATATTTGACTCTTTTTCATCTTCTTTAAATACATTTCTGCTTAACATCCTCCTCTTGAATCATAAAAGGCGTCGGTTCTTCTGCCAATGGTAAGACCATCATCCTTATAATCTTCCTCATTGGATCCACTTCCCCCGTAGCTTCAGTGTCTGACTCTCCCTCAGACCCTAGCTCCTGCATTGCTACATCTTCCTTTTTGGATTCTTCGTTATAAGTTACCCTTGCTTTCTTTGATCGAGATGAGGATGCAACTTCCTTCCCCTTCTCCCTTCCTGCTGAAACATTGGTTTGCACCATCAATCCTACAAGAACACAACTCAAAATTAGCATATTATCACTGACCAACACATATGTTCCTATAATCCCAAGTGTATTACTTTTAACCTTAATTGTAGTTCAAAGATGTTAATTACACGATTCCACTCATATCATAAAATACATTCAATCCATGTAAAGAAAAACTTTGATCTATCCACCACACCTTCTTAGTCTCAAATCCATACCCTTTCAATATACATTCTCACTTTGATTCACTCCCACCCATAACTAAAAGTATATGATTACCACCCTACCCTTTAGGCACGTTCACCACATCTATCCATACAATCATGTTCACGTAAGCAAATAACTAATAAATAGAAGCATACCTTAGTGCTTTAGAATGTGTAAGGCGACAAAAATAGAAACTTGATTCAAATTCCCCAAAACTACCTCACAACTTCGTAGCTTTTGCCTTCTCAAAACTCACAAACGACATCAAATCTCAAGAAATTACTCTGTGGGTTTTGTAGCTCTCGAAAAACTAAGCAAAAACATATAAAACTTGCTTGAGTTGGTTAAGGATAGAAGGAGAATTGGTTGATAGTAAAACTAGGATTTTAGTGGGTTATGGTGAAGAAGATGAAGAATGGTGAGAGAGTGGAAAGAAAAGGGGTGTAATTGTTGGAGATATAGGTAAGAAATTGGGATTTTGAGTGGTTGGGGTGATTACACAAAATTTGGTATCAAAATAAAGACTCTTAAAAATTGCACGTGAACCGACGTAAGCTACATCCAAAAAGGACGTAACTTACATCCCCTTTGCAACTTAGCTTCTTTTGTTTGCGGACGTAATACATCGGTTGGGACATAAGTTACCACGAGGACATAAGCTTACATCCTAATGGACGTAAATTACGTCGATTTGTCATTTTAAATTTTTTTTACTTCGGTTTAACTTGTTTTGTTTACCTTCACCCCCTCGTAAAAATTAAAGTCGCCATCGACTTCGCTTTGTTCTAAGTGTACCATGAGGATGTGAAAACGCGTTAACCCAAAACCAAAATGATGATTAAAATACACAGTAAAATAATAAAATTAAATTAAATAAATTAAATACTAGACTTCGGGTTGCCTCCCGCAAGCACTAGGTTTTGTAAGTCATCAACCGGGCTTCTTGAGATCTTCACACATTTGACTCAATATTGGTGAAATAAATACTAACTTCACCGATTTTTCTAAAACCGGGTTTACATCTCTATCTTCCAGATATGGTTTCAGATGATAACCATTCACGACATGCCTTAAATGATCATCGAAGTCCTCAATCTCGATATCACCATAATTCCCAATGCTCTTAATCAAATAAGGTCCAGTCTATTTACTTTTAAGCTTACCTTGAAAAGATTTCAAACGTGAGTTAAATAGCCAAACTTTTGTCCTACCTCGAATGTCGTCTGCTTCAATTTAGCATCATGAATTCTTTTCATTCATGTCTTGTAAGAGCTAGCCGTCTCATACGCTTCATTCCTTAATTCCTCCAATTCGACCAAACTCAATTTCCGTTATTTACTCCAACATCATAATTAGCATTAACCTCTTTCATTGCCCATAAAGCATGATGAACCAACTCAACAGGTAAATGGCATTCTTCCAATAGACCAACCGGTAAGGAGTAGTACCAATAGCCATTTTATATGCGGTACGTTACGCCCACAACGCATTGTTAAGTTCTGTGGACCAATCCTTGCGGTCGGTACGTACCGTTTTTTGTAAAAAAAAATTAATTTGCCTATTTGATACTTCCACTTGTCCACTTGTTTGAGGATGATACGATGTTGCAATCTGGTGTTCTACACCATATTGTTTAAGAAGTTTTTTAAAATTGAAGTTGTAGAAATATGATCCCTTATCACATATGATCACAAGGGGAATACCAAATCTTGAGAATATGTTGCTTTGAACAAACTTACAAACAACACTATGGTCATTTGTTTTAGTGGCAATCACTTCTACCCATTTTGACACATAATCATCTGCCACTAAAATATATAAATTACCAAATGATTTAAAAATGGGTCCATGAAGTCAATTCCCTAGACATCAATGATGTCAACAACCAGAATGGCTGAATAGACATCTCATTTCTCTTTGAAATACTACCCATCCTTTGGCAATTTACATAATTCTTAGCAAACTCATAAGCATCCCGAAATATAGTTGGCCAAAATAACCCAGTAAATAAAACTTTGTGTCCTGTTTTCTGTCCACTAAAGTGACCTCCTCATGCGGATGCATGTACAAGTCCTAACACATCTTTTTTTTTCAAAATCCGAGATACATCACCTGATAACCTGATCAAATCCCATCTTAAAAAGATCTAGGTCATCCCAAATATACTGCTTAACCCGTGCCATAGACTTTTTCCTTTTTCTATTTTTGTCAATATTCTGGAATAGCACCTGCATCATAATAATTAACAATATGAGCAAACCATGGCAACTCGAAAATAGCAAACAAATACTCATCCGGAAATGTCTCATTGATTTCCAAAGTGTTGTCCATGTCGGTGTTGACAATCCTAAGTGATCAGCAATCACGTTTTCACTACCCTTCTTGTCCTGAATCTCTAGGTTAAACTCTTGCAACAATAAAATCCATCTGATCAACCTTGGTTACACGTCTTTCTTTTTCATCTGATCAACCTTAGTTTCAAAGTACCAATCAAATAAGATATAAAATATGTGTTCCTATTCACCTTAAACTAGTTGTGGTAAGTAGGGTTGTTGATCCTTGAGGAATTAGTGGTCGGTTATCGTAATTGAATTTGTAAGATAATGATTGAAGTGGTAATTTACTAAACTATTTCCTCTTGGTTGTGAAACATGAAATGTGGAATAATTAACAAATTAACTAAGAAAATAACTTTCAAGTAATGAAAATTGATTAGAAGACGATTATGAAAAAAATTAATTCACACCGGGATTCAGGTTCGGTTTGTGGTAATTGCTTAGTTCAATTAAAAGGAAAATCCTTAACGTGGATTCTATATGTGTAATGATTAAGTGATAGTGATAACCAAGACTTAACGGCTTTTAGTACACAATACCAATTGAATTAACAACCAAAACCTTGTAATCATACAACTCTCGTAAAATTATATGAAATTCAAATCAAGATTCACTAAAACAATTGTTTAAAACAATCAAGGCACAATTAAACTCAATAAAGAACTTAACAGGTTCTAAAGTTTAATTCCAACACAAAATGAACACAAATGAAAACCTAATAACACGAAACCTATTACACGAGGTAGATCACGAAAAGTTTAGCCTTGTATCTTCATGAATTCCGCAACAAAATCGGATTGGAACATGCTTTGATGGATTGAAATGAGTTGGAGAAGTGAAAGAAACCTCAAGAATCACAAAATTTCGTCACTTTCTGCTCCTAATGTGAATTAGGGTTTTTAGAATTGATAACCCTCCTTAAATATGGTCAAGATCCGGGGAATTAGTCAACCCTCGTAATACGACGTAAGCTACGTCCTTAGGGATGTAACTTACGTCCTACCTCCACTCATACGTGCTTCTTAATGTCCTACGTCTTCACACTTGTTTCTTAGAGAATCGACGTAAGCTACATCCTTAGGGACGTAACTTACGTCCCTTGATGAAATTCCATTCTTTTTTCTTTGTTTTCTTCATATTCTGCATCTGCAATCCAAAATCATACAACGTAACTGCATTCGAAGGTAGTTATATACTAAGGACACATAGTTAATTACCTAAAACACATGTACATCATGAATGCATTAGGCTGCCTTCTACATACAACCCCCTCTTTAGCGCTTGACTATTGCCAAACACAATTTACCTCATGAACTACACATCCTTTTGATTGCTTGTTCTTGCACCCAGCTTTAAAGGATTAACTAGGAACATTATTCTTTCATTTTTTTCGTATATGATTTTTTACTCTCTATCACTATAATGTTACTATATTTGTATGCATATTAGCTTTATTGTTACTACTAAAATGACGTGTTCAATGCTTAACTTAATTCATCGTACATTTTATGTAAAAAGTTGTTTCTTAGAACTAGAACCCGTAACATCAAGGAAGCAATGCAACAACCTTATCAATTGTTTTAATATCCACTCTTTTTTATTGCTACAACTTATAATAACTGAATTTATTTTGATAAAGGAGAAAGTGAATTTAAGGTTGTTATACATAAGTGAATATAAGGTTGTTACACATTCAGGTTTACATGTTAAACGCTATAAAACTAAAGGATATAATCTTGATTTGTTCATATTTAAATGGTTTAATTTGATCAAAGCAAAACATGTCAAGGAATGAAATCAAAAGTTTGGTTTAATTAATTACTGATTGTAACACCCAGCCTCTCACACCAGCAATATTGTTGCTTCCCTATGAGTAGCTCACGGATTTGCTTTTGGTTGCCCGGGTGAAAACTTCCCTAGGAGGTCATCGATCCCTAGATTTTTGTCACCTGAGCACGCTTAACTGTGAAGTTCTGATCTTATCCGCAGCCAATACGTCCAAAACACGTTAGTGATATTAGAGAGCAGATATTCCTTATGAACCAAAAATCTCTCATGTCCATGGCCGATGTAGATACCAGACATTCCTTATAAACCAGTAATCTTAATGTCCACGGCCGATGTGAGATTTGCCTAGAGTGTTACAGTAATTATTGGTTTGATAGGAGTAGATAAGTATTAGTTTATCTTTTTGATTATTTAAATAGTATTTGAGTTAGATTATAATTTGTTTGTCTAGTATAAATATAGAGTTTTGTATTGAGTTTTATAAGTCGAGTTCAAAAGAAAGAAAAAAGTTGATTTATGTTACTCTAAATATGTGTTCATGGATTAACGAATGTATAAAAGCTCTATTTGCCTCTACATTCTATAAGTCTCTTTCCTTTTGCATATGGCATCGTCACTCCCTTTGACAGCATCCACTAATTCAGAACTTAATTTGAAAGCCATATTTTGACCCAGACAATTTTGGGATGCCGCTAATAACCAACGAATGGCAAATGCTTTTCCTTGTGTAGATCCTATTTCAACGAGAACTTGATGAGTCGATCCACCTACACTCTTGCTTTTTGTTGCTATACCCAGAGTTACTCCATGTATTGCTTGATGTAAAAAAGATAGTGGATTTGTTTTTGTCTTTTGTTGAATCTTTTTCACAGATCGATAGATAATTTGATAAGCCAATGATTTTTTTTCATGTTTCAGAATAAGATTAACCAACATGTTAACTAATCAATTATGATAAATTAGATCGGATTTTGCACTTTTTCTTCTGCGGTACCTCGACGTGACATGAACATGATGGATTCAAGAATCAGTGTTCTTTTAATAAGGGCTAAGATCACTTATTTTGACTTTTTCACCCTATATTGTAGGGTGGATCTCAAAAGATATGAAAGATCTCCCTCCAAGTTATACATACGACTTTTATCGAATACGGCTTTCCGCAAAATTCTATATCTATTTATGAGATCGAGTATGGAATTCTGTTTAATCATTTTAGATTGAGTATCTGTTTCCCTCCTTTTTCTACTACGATTAGAAATCCTGTATTTTACATATCCATACGATTGATTCCTTGGGTTTCTGAAATTGTGTAAAAAGAAGTGTTTCGAATCATTGCTATTTGACTCGGGCCTGTTCTAAAAATTCAAGGTATTTCGAATTGTTTGTTGACACGGACAAAGTCAGGGAAAACCTGTGAAATTTTCTCAATATTGAACCTTGGACATATAATAGTTCTGAACTGAATCTCTTTAAAAAAATACCTTTTGTCTCATGGTAGCCTGCTCCAGTCCCCTTACAAAACCTTTGTTATTGGGTTAGCCATACACTTCATATGTTTCTAGCGATTCACATGGTATCATTAAAGGATACAAGTCTTGAATAAGAATCTACAACGCACTAGAACACCCTTGTTGACAATCCTTTACTCCAATGACATTTAGGGTTTCTCGAATAATGTGATATCTTATAATGGGTAAATCCTTAACCCTCCCCCTTCTTACTAAGACTACAAAATGTTCTTGTGAATTATGACTAATAATGAGTATATAAGTAGTGATTTCAAATCCAGAGGTTAATCGTACTCTGGCAACTTTATGTAAGGCAGAGTTTGGTTTTTTGGGGTGATAGTGGAAAAGTTGACTTATAAGTCACCCTTACCGCCACTCTACAGTACCCTACATGAGATTTTCACCTCATACAACTCCTGTTTAATTCTTTCAAAGTGATTGGATCTTTTTCCACGTTCGAGAATCCCCTCCCTTCTTCCACTCCGTCTCGAAGAGTAACTAGGACCAATTTAGTCATGTTTTTATGTTCCAATTGAACACATCCTGTTTTTTATTATTCTCAAAGGAGAAGATTATTCTATTTACCAAACATATATGGATTAATCATGATCTTATAATAAGAACAAGAGATCTTTCTCGATCATTCTTCAAGAATCAGAAAGATCCTTTTCAAGTTTGGATTTGTTTATTTGGAATCTGAGTTCTTCTACTTCATTTTATTTACTTATTTTATTGGTTTTAATTTATTTAATATGAGTATTTTTATCTCTTTTTTTATATTATTTCTTAAGTCCCATAGGTTTGATCCCTTAGAATTGGACTCGTTTTCTCATTGAGCAAAGGGTACAAAATAAATCAGATTGATTAAAAGCACTATGTGAAATATTCGGTTTTTTCCTCTTCGTCTATCTTATAGGTAAAGTGTTTGAATCAATCGATAACCTTTTCCTCTATCTGAATCAATATTATTCCATTCTAATTCCTTCCCAATACATCTCAAGGAAAATATCGAATTGGATCCTAAATTGATAGGCTAGTATGAGCTTATCCATGAGGTATGCACTCTTCAAATAAGAATCCATTATCTGAAAGATCTTGGCTTTTGTGCTTTGGTGGGTCTTCGAGATCCTTTCGATGACCTATGTTGTGTTGAAGGGATATCTATATAATTCGATTGATTGCGCAAAGCCCACGATAGCAGCGGAACCAGGGAAAG
>CM046444.1:15198536-15306036 GCA_025506515.1 Flaveria trinervia
GAGGGTAAATAAGGAATATAATCTTGATATGTTTATAATTGAAGGGTTTAATTTAATCAAAGTAAAACAGGTCAAGGAGTGAATTAAAAGTTTGGTTTAATTAATTAGTAATTATCGGTTTAATAAGAGTAGATAAGTATTAGTTTATGTATTTGATTATTTAAATAGTATTCGAGTTTGATTATGATTAGTTTGTCTTGTATAAATATAGAGTTATGTATTGAGTTTTATAAGTCAAGTTCAAAAGAAAGAAAAAAGTTAAATTATGTTATTTCAAATACATGTGTTTACATATATTTTCGGGTTGTACGTCATTTCAATTTAATCAACATCAAAGCTACATAGATTTGTTAATTGGTGAACACAAACCTCTATTTTGTGCTTACTATACTCCTAAAATTACGACATTTGCAATCTGGAGATTTAAACCTATAGACTTTTGGTTGGAATTTCATAAAATTTGTATGTTGTGAAACTAAATATAAACTCAACAAAAAGAAAGAAAAAAAAGAGAATAAATTGAAGCAACCCATGTGTCATAGTATTCATATGAAGCTTCATTGGTTCATCCACTTGGGCTCTTTATGTTTCTGCTTTGATTGTATTTTTTAATATTATTCTGAAAAGCAAATCAAGGGCATCTGATCTGATCGGATCCGGCATATTTATAATAATAAATTGCTGAAAAACATGATGAAATAAATTTGTGAAATTAAAAGCATATGTTAATCAATTAAAATTAGGGAATAATGAACTGGTAGATAATGCGTTCAAAGCACTGGTACAGTAAAGTACGGTTTATTATGCCTTCCTAACCTTTATTTTTTAGTTTTCTATATAAACTTATGCTCGATATCGATCATACTCCTTTTATATGCTATCTTAATTAAAAGTTATATTAATCCATTCATATTCATATTGAAAAATTTATCCAAATTGAAAATCTGTTTTACATACAATTAACGTGCTAAATATTATTTGATTCGTTCCAAATCTACCTTGAACTAGGGTGGCTTAATAGTTTTGGGGTCCAAGGTGAAGTAAGAACAAGGGGCTTTTTGCAAGTATTATCATTATAAACTGTGATGATTTTTAGGATGTTTTTTTTGTGAATCGGAGTAAAAAAGGGATTAACTAAAAGTAAGAGTGGGCAATTTATGATAAAAATAAATAAATAAATAAGGCTCATTTTTATGTTGAAGTGATATCAGATTAAATTGGAAATTTTTAAAGGTAAAAAAATCTACATTGATGGATAATCTCGGAAATTAAAAACATTTAGGATGAGTATTCTAGTATGCTACCTGGTGTGATTGTGTTTAATGATTTTCATGGGTGTGATATAGTTATGATATTTGGTGATGTTTGTAACATATTTACTCTTATGCATTTTTTCTCTTGTGTGTATATAAATATATACATATATAAGTATATTATATGAGGATGAAATGTTCCTTATATATCTTATAGATTTGTTAGAAATGTGGTTGGGTATGGATACTCTTAAGTCCATTATTATACCCATGGACCAAATGGGTAATGAGTAACGGGTGGCTAACATGAATATATCTTATCTTACTATTTTAATAATAGAGTAAATGTGGGTGACATGTATTAGCATCATAATCATTCTCAACAAAAGTTTCACGTCTTTCTTTCCTATTAAATAATTACCTTAATTACTAATAATATTATTTTAATACTTTTTAATCTTATCTTACTACTCTAATAAAAGGATAAATGTGGGTGACACGTATCAGCACCACAATCATTTTCAACAAAAGTTTCCCGTCTTTCTTTCCTATTAAATAATTACCTTAATTACTAATAATATTATTTTAATACTTTTTAATATCTAATAAATCAAGAAAAAAATATATTTATTAAGGTTATTTCTAAATATAATATTATTTTAATACTTTTTAATATCTAATAAATCAAGAAAAAAATATATTTATTAAGGTTATTTCTAAATAATTGATACTTTTAAAAAGTTAATTTTTTAAAACAAAAATAATCAAATTTGAGAGTTATAATAAGAAAATTTTTAAAAATAACATTTTTATACGGTTGGTTTTGGAACAAAATGTTTATTTTTTCAATAAAAAATTTAAAACAAATTTTTAAAAAGTTGATATCATTGTTTATCATTTATACTCATTTCTCATACGTAATTTCAGTCATATCATATTTTAAAATATCATTTTATAATTAATAAATTGATTATAGTAATATTTTATGTATTCAACCCGTGTAATACACGAGTTTACTAAAGCTAGTGACACGATATTACAATCAGATATGAGACTTAGATTATCAGTAATAATCTAATCCAATTCAATGGTTAAATTGACGGATAAGTTCAATACGATATGATTGGATAATTAACACTAATATTAAATATAAACTTGGTTGCTACACTTTATTTATTCCTGAATTTGACACCATGTTTTTGTAAGTTTACCCATTCATATAACCAATTAATCATGCTCGAAGAACAAGGAAGGTGTGGTGTTCCTCAACAACAACATATCGTAGAACAATAAGGGGAACTAACTTCGATTTCTTCAACATGTCCCAAAGCTCAAGAAGAGCAACCATGGTATATGTTGGTGAATCTGATGGATGCCATTCTTGACGCAAAAAGGGTTATCGTGTTGCAAGATTGTTACCGAGGTTCATTACTATTGTGGCTACGATAGAGAAACCTCAGGATCTGAGCACGATGGCATTCGAATACCATGTTTCAATCTGTTATCATTTGACTAACCTTCCTGTATTTTAGTTCTACCATAATTTAACTAAATACCTTTTAATATTTCAATTGCTTATAACATTTTTAAAATATTAAATATTAATTTTTAAAATAATAGTACAAACTAGGTTTTGAAATGATATATTTGAATATAAAATAGGTCGGAAGCTTTGCCTCTCTTGGATAACATTGCAGAATAATTACTCAGGGGATGTTTGTTTTCGGCTGATAGGGTTGACTCGACTGAACGGCTGACTCGGTCGGTGGGTCAGCTCGTTTGATTTCAGCTTAGAGGCTAGTTGATTGGGCCTCCATTGCTGACCCAAACCTAGAAACAAAAGAAGCTGATCGGTTGACTCGTAGGTTGTCACCCCCTCGCGACCCGCAGACCCGCACCGCCTTTGGTTTCGGATTCGACTCTCAGTCGGTTTTGTGGTGCGGTCGGAATGTGTACAGTGACAGTGGTGCTGTGGTGGTTCCGACCGGTGACTCCAGTGGGTTTTGTTACTTAATTACTGAATCAATTTATTTTTAGTCAGATACTGAATCAAACAGTCAAGTTTCAGTCAAATGCATACCCAGTTAGAACTTTTAACTAGGTCAGCTTCTGACTAAATCAGATCTTACTGAGTTAGTGTAATCAAACAGCCCCTTAGTTTTACTAACTACTAATCACTAACCCGTAGTTTTAAAAAAAAAGTAGATCATTATTCCATCTTTTGGTTATAAAATACCGTCTAATGTGTAATTAAACTTTTTTATGTTCCAAATGAAACTTTTTTTTCCTCTAACATAGCACAAAGTGTTGGTTATTTATCAACTCAGTAAACATTTTATTTGGCGTCATGTTGGGGGAAACCCTAGTAAATATAGCATAATCGTTTTATAATATTTATAACGTTATTCGGTTTTTACTCCTACCTATAAACTGATAACTGGTTTCACGTCTGATCAAATTATAAAAACATTGAATAATGGATATGGTCAATGAGTCAATGGTGTGCAGGGCTAATGGTTTTGAGCAGTAAGTGATGATGGGCGGAGGGTGTAGTAAATGATGGGTTGGGTGGTTGTTGTCGATCTTTCTAAATCATCACCAAATCATCTACTTGGAGGCGGGATGAAAACAAGCCTCCGGTCTGGTCCAATTTACTATTTTTATATTATTATTTCTTTGCTAAAACTAGAATATAAGCATTGGAATACAAAACTCATAATCGTATTTTCTATATTTTTATTAGTTATATTATTGATTTAGAATTTGAGTTCTTTTCCAAAAAGGATTTTCTTGTTTTTGAACATGATAAAATCATTTTGGTTTGATTCTAATGATGCTGGCTTCTTCATAATTTTTTGTATTCTAGATTTTGCTTTCTTTAAGTGACGAATAATACGTATAAAACTAATAAACTTGACCTTTATACACGTTACGACTGTTATAGCCACTCAATAAAACCGTACGTCATATTAAAATGAAATCAAGTAAATACAAGAACACGGTTTAGATTTAATTCTTGTTTTAAGATAAACTAATAAGTAAGAAAATATCAATTTTCATGTTTTATAAGTTAAAATTTTTATCATCCCAAAGATATGCAGCCACTCACAATTACATTTTATACGATTTGAACCTTAACTTTTAGTTAAGAAGTAAATCATTTTACTATTAGAATATTATTTACTAATCTATATCTATAGTCTATAGTATCTATATTTATAGTATCTAATAAAACAAAGTTTATTTTGTCACTTATCATTCTTTTAAATTATTTTTTGTCACTTGTTATTTTTCTAAACATTCACACATTAATTTTCTCTTTAAAAGGGTATTATAGAAATTGAAATACTTATACAAATTTCTCTCTTATTAAAAATAATTTTTTTAGTTGTTATATTTCTCTCTTATCTAGATTTATTTTTAAATCAAACTATCTTTTTTAAAAATACATCTTATTAAAAGAAATTAAAAATCACATCTTTTAATTAAAATCTAAATATTAAAAGACTAAAATTTTATATAAATATGAAATTTTCTAAAACACTAAACCTTTTTCTAAACAAAATATTTTAAATTTTTTTTTGCTTTTAAAAAGAACTATAAACATGTAAATTATTTTACAAACAGTCTATTATGAATAAAACCAGAACAATTACAAAAGAGGTTTATAAAACAAGATTTTTTTTAAAAAATATTTTTTAATATATTAAAGGTATTTTGAAAATGAAACTATTTAGATAAAATAGTTAAAAAAATAGTTAAAAAAATAGTATAATTGTTTTATTTGTTGAACTATTGCGTATATATAATTTTAATTATATTTTATAATAAAATATTATACTTGAACTTTTTGTGTTTTTACTAACTATAAACCGTTTAATTAATGATGCTTTAGCATATCTATCTATCTATAGAAAAACTAAAATAAGCATAAAACAATTGTAAGCGTTATTATACTTACTTTCTCATTTCTCTATAGGCAAATTGGATTTTAATAATCCAAACTATCACTTATTGGCCGTTAATAATCCATAATATTTAATAGGCCAATAATAATCCCAACTTTTAGTTTTGTTATCAAGAGCAATCCTATTATATAACTATTTATTTGTTTACACTTGATTTTATTTGATTTTGCTCATGATGATGATTGTGAATAAATAAAAAGACACACAATAAAATAGGCATGAAAAACAAGTGAAAATTAAGTGTAAATCAATAATATTATGCTACCAAAATTGTGATTGGTAACAAAACTAAAAGTTGTGATTATTATCGGCCAATTTGATAGTATGGATTATTATCGGCCAATAGGTTATAGCTTGGATTATTAAAATCCAATTTGCCTTTCTCTATATTATTAATAATAATATTAAATACTAAGAATACAACTCATACCATTTTCAAATTTAAAAAGTATATAATTTAATAAATTAAAAACCTATTTTTTATTAAAACACACTTTTTAGAAAAATAATAAAATATTGAATACAACAAACTTTTAAAAAACATTTTTCTTAAAACAAAATATTTAAAAATCACAACTTTTTTATAATACAAAATTTTAAGAAAAATACATTATCATTTATTTTACTTAAAGTAGCTATATATATATATGTGTGTAATTATAATCATGTTTTATCTTCAAGCATTATTTTATAACATATAAATTACACGATAACTAACCTAGTATAAACTAAAATCAAGATGATTAGTTTGAATAAATTAGTGACTTCCAAATTGCTTATTTATAACTATTTATTTGATTATGATATAAGCATATGACCATAAATGTTTATATCTATTCGTGCAAACAGAATTTATTTGCTATATCAAAATATAAGATTATCTATAAGAAATTTAATAATCAAATCCCAAGCACCCCAGAAGTAATCCTAGATTAGTGTTATACTTTTGCTATGTCATTCCAATAAATCATAGGCATACCTTATGATAAGATTACCAGATACCACGAATTATGAACTGTATAATAACTTCTAACATATATTAAAAGGCTTCATTAAATCATGTCAAAGGTTCTTCTATCCTGATAGGTTAAGATTGGGTTCAAAGAGTTGCCTTATAACTAATTAAAAAATAATTAGTGATCTTTTCTTCACATTTATTCTTGTTAAAATAAAGAAAGTAATTATTAGATAGTGCTTACGCTTTTTAACTGCTTCGTTCACGTCACTTACTTTTATAAATTACGAAAAATATCACAATAATAAAATAACATAAAATAATTTTGCACTTAAAAGGGTCAAAATACCTTTACTTGTTAGGAAATATAGGTAATTTTTTGTTTTATACGTAACAACCATATATATTCTTTGTAAAAGCGGTAAATTGGATATTAATAATTCAAGCTATCATTTATTTGTCGATAGTATTATATACTAGCAGTATGACTATTGATAATCGTAATCATTTTCGTTATGAAGAACAATCCTAATAACATAATCATTTATTGATTTACACTTAATTACACGCGAGTTTACTCACAATGATGATTGTGAGTGAAATATAGAAACGTAAATAAAATTGGCGAAAATCGAGTGCAATCAAGTGTATGTTAATGATGTTTCTGGTACTTGGTTGCCTTTGGTAACGAAAATTAAAGCTATGAATTATAATAAGTTAACGAGTCATAGTTTAGATTATTAATGTCTAATTCGTCCTTTAAAACTAACAAATATGTTTCTTCCTAATAACCAGTTAAACAACTTCTTAACAAAATTTGAAAGTTGAGTGTAATAACAAAGTTAATTTTTGACTAGGGTTAGAAGTTAAATTCAATCTTCCCTCCGACCTTAAGAAAATCGTGAAGTGCATAAGTCCCTTTAGAGATAGCGCCTCTAACGGACTTCATGCCCAACCAATAGTTGAAATATTTGCAAGCGATCCAATAAAAAACCCATTCAATAGTTAAATGGTGAAGTTTTCTTTAAGGAGTTTGAGCTCCGCTCATAACATATTTATTAATTACTTATCGTGTAGTTTAGATAGAATATGATAAGAAAAAAGGTAAATCAAAATCAAAAACTATTATTAGGCAGTAAACAAACCGAACAAACAAGAATAGCGTCTTATTCGTGTTTGTTAATTAACAAATAAATTTGTTCATAAACTATTCACGAACCAAATGTAAACAAACAAAAACAAAACCAAACGAACACAAATAATATTCATAAATATGATAAACAAAAAGAAGTTCATGAACACAAATGAAATACAAATGATCTATATTTATTTTAGAGTAATATTTGTATTTTTATCACAAACATGAAACATTACACAAAATCCACCAGTAATAAACAAGTACTTAACATAAATATTAAAAAAAATACTTGATATATTGTCATAGATATGTATATAACAAAAAAATTAAGAGCGTAGACGAACACGTTAACGAACATAAACAGACACATTATCGAATGTGTAAGATGGTAAAATACTCAATTGAATATTATTGATAGGTTTGGTTATAATATATAAAGAATATAATGCAAACTCTAAAATCTAATTGGGCCCATGAGCTCATACTAGTAACCCTAATAATATTGTCTAATACTCATGAACAAACATAAATGAATACGTTATCGAATGTTCACAAACATAAATGAAGAAACACGACTTGTGTTTATGTTCATTTGTTTTACTAAAAGAACGACATTTTCTTGTTTGTATTCGTTCATTTACTAAACAAACGAATATAAACGAACTTTTCACCGAACAATTCACAAAACTATTTACTAAACGTTCAGTTTATTTACAAGCCTGATTATTTTCGTATATTCTTTTGTAAGGAGAGATGGGAGTAAATATGTTGGACGGATAATAATAATAAAAAAGGCGGGAAGCGAATACTTCAACCGTTCGATTTGACTCATTCTGAGTCACTGGGTTTATGTGTTCCTCCAACACAATTAACGTTTCCAATTTAAACAGAATCATCATCAACATTTCACACACACACACAAACACACACACACACACACACACAACACACAAACACACAAACACACAAACACACACACACAACACACAAACACACACATATACACACACACATATACACACACTCTCTCTCTCTCATCTACGAATCCACCAACAGTCATCAATCCTCTATATATACCCACCATCACAATTCCCCAATTCCCCAATTTCACATCACCCTCATCGATCAACCATCAACAAAACTTCAACAGAATCTCTCACACACACACACTCTCTCTCTCTCACACACACCCACAGAAGCATATGGTAATGGGGAATTATAGGGTCTGCTATTGCTTCACTAGAAAGTTCAAAGTAACGGAGGCTGAACCACCGTCGGACGTCAAAGAAGCTTTCAACAACTACTCCGGCGACGGGAGCCACATGACGGTGGATCAGCTCCGGCGGTTTCTACACGACAGAGATGGATACAACAACGTTGTCTCGATCGCCGATGCTGAGAGTATAGTGGAGAGAATACTTCACAAACGACATCATCATCTTGCGAAGTTGATTAACAGGAAATCTCTCTCGTTGGAAGATTTTCATCATTTTCTGTTCAGCACTGAGCTTAATCCTCCGATTAAATCTCAGGTATTGTGGATTTAGGGTTGATTGTGATTGTTAATACTTAGGAAAGGATGATTGTTGAGAACGAGGGTTGTGGATTTGTGATTTTAGGTTCATCAGGATATGAGTGCTCCTCTGTCTCATTATTTCATATACACGGGCCACAATTCTTACCTGACTGGGAACCAGTTGAGTAGCAATTGCAGCGATGTTCCGATCATCAAAGCGCTTAAGCTAGGCGTGAGAGTCATAGAGCTTGATCTGTGGCCAAATTTATCGAAAAATAACGTGCATGTTCTACATGGAAGGTACTCGTCTTAGTTCAATTGCATACGCGTGATATCTGATTGTTTGAGCGTGAATATAAACTGCTTTGGATTGCGAGTGTCATGCTTATCAACAAAGATGCCCTTGTTGGTCATCTTGGCTATGAATTTCATGAAAAATCTGATATTGTCAAACACTCAAACAAGTGATTATCTGATATAACATCCAAACACCATTTTTACAGCATGTTTTATTACGTGTCTTGCTAGTCTTTTGGGCAGGATTAGTCTAACCTGTTTGTTTATTAATGCAGGACTTTGACAAGCCCAGTAAAACTCATTGACTGCTTGAAAGCAATCAAAGAGTATGCGTTTGTTGCTTCACCTTATCCGGTCATCATAACTTTGGAAGACCACCTTACACCCTATCTTCAAGAAAAAGTAGCACAGGTGGAGTACTTTTGAATCTGTGAAATTTTATCATCAATCATATTACTATGTTGTTCATGTTCTGATTAATTGTTCTTGTAGATGGTCACTGAAACGTTTGGGTCGATGCTATTTTCCCCTGAATCAGAAAACTTAGAAGAATTAACACCTGAAAACTTGAAATATCGGATTCTGATTTCAACAAAACCTCCAAAAGAGTACCTTGAAACCGAAGATGTTAGCAGGCGTAGTAGCTCACTAAAGAGCCAAGTTTCTGATGTTGATGATGATGCTTGGAGTGATGACAGAAGTTTTAAGGTTTGGTGCATAATGATACACATTCAGACATTCATATTAGTTTATTTCTGAGAAAACAAACAACCTCTAACTGAATTTGTGTGATATATGGTGCAGTCAGGAAGTGATAAGAGTGATCATGATGTTGAGACTGCAGATCTGTTGAAGGGAAAGAAATCACCTTCGTCTCCTGTTTACAAGCAGCTGATTGCAATTCATGCTGGAAAACCAAAAAATGGATTAAAGGATGCACTTAAAGTTGAGAAGGATAAAGTCAGGCGCTTAAGTTTGGCGGAACAAGCACTTGAAAAAGCTGCAGAAAATCATGGTCAGGATGTAGTGAGGTATAAATGAGTTTTAGTTTGATAATAAGAGGTGTCAATTTCGACTAATAAACAGGTCCATTTCAGTTCATCTCATACTGGGTCACATGAAAAAGGTCCATGTCAAATGGGTCAAAGTCATCCAAAGTCTATTTTTGATGAATACAACCTTCCAAGTTCCAAATTGTTTTTATTCAAAGATATAGGTAATTAACGGGAAAATATTGTTTTAGTATTAATAAACTAATAATTACAAATATTTTATAACTTGCGATTTTTTTTTCAAGTACGGGGAAAAAAATTGTTTGCATGTCAGTATGCACCTGCAATATATGAATTACAACCTATGATAAAAATGCCCCAATTCAACCTGAACCTGTTTTAAAATGTTATTCAACTTGTTATCTTGTTCGAGTAATAGGAGTTTAAATTTTGATTTCATATCATTAGTTGTAAATTTCTCTACTTATATGTGTTGTGAATATTTGTTTGCAGGTTCACACAGAAGAATATTCTTAGGATTTATCCTAAAGGAACTCGTATTACCTCTTCTAATTACAAGCCACTAATCGGTTGGCTACATGGAGCTCAGATGGTTGCATTCAATATGCAGGTCAGCATCAGTTTCTACTTTTACAAAGTCTTACACAACAGAATATTATGAACCATGTTGTTATAAGCAACTGATGTCTAAATTTTCATTCATAACGCAGGGATATGGTAGATCACTCTGGTTAATGCATGGAATGTTCAGAGCTAATGGAGGTTGCGGTTATGTGAAAAAACCAGATTTTTTGATGAGACGTGGGCCGATGAATGAGGTGTTTAATCCCAAAGCAAAGCTTCAACCAAGACATCATTAAAGGTTAAAATTTATATGGGAGATGGATGGCATTTGGATTTCAAGAAAACTCACTTTGATAAATACTCCCCTCCAGATTTCTTCACCAGGGTAATTATCTTTGCTCTCTTTGGTACAAAGAACCTAGATGTTTGAAAATAAATGTATTGGTAAATAAATAGATCACACAATGTAGTATATCTATCCCAAAAATAAGTTCAATTATTATATGAAAACTTAAAGTTAATAGAGAATACATAAAGTAAAACACTAAAACTACTTCTTGTAAAAGTAAAGTACATAAATCTGTGGATTAGTATATTGCATAAAGTTCATAAAGTCAAGTGGTGTTACTTTATGTATTTCTATTTGTATCGATTTCCAATTGAACTTTAATAAAAAAAATTCTTTGATGATTCAAAAGAATGTAAAATTTATTTCTGAGGTAGATGGACTATATGTATGATATGTTTTCTGATTTTGTAGTATAAACTAAATGTTTCCTTTAGATTAAATTCTACTTAAGTTAAAAAAACATGTCATCCTTTTACATCCCTATTATAAATGTGTATGTGCATATGTACAAACACGCACTCTCATGGTATCTTTTTCCGTAGTTTATCACAATTTGCTTATTAAGATCCAGAAAGATCTATTTGGTAATGTTCTTCTGTAGTTACATTTACTTAAAAAATGTATGATGGGCATTAACTTCATCAATTTGATCTTATAAATTAATTTCCTTTTCAATATTTATGATATCTACAGAAACCAAAATGAACAATAAAAAGAATAACATCATTTTCATAATACAACGGCCACAAATTTTCTTCTAACATAAAGCACATACTTGTTTTCAGAGGTAGTCTCAAAGAAACACTTTATAAAAGGTTGTACTTTAGTTAATTTTTATATCTCTGAAACAGGTTGGTATAGCTGGAGCATCTGTTGATAAAGTTATGAAAAAGACCAAGATTAAGGAGGACAACTGGACACCTGTTTGGAATGAAGAGTTTACATTTCCATTAGCAGTTCCTGAATTAGCTTTACTTAGAGTTGAAGTACATAGTTACAACATGTCTGAAAAACATGATTTTGCTGGCCAAATCTGTCTGCCTGTTTCAGAGTTGAGGCCAGGAATACGTGCAGTCCCACTATGTAACCGCAAAGGCGAACAATACACATCAGCAAGGTTACTCATGCGGTTTGAGTTTATCTAAAATGCGTGTTATTAATCTCATATTCTAGTTTATATGCACTTAGACTAGCTCATTATTTTTATAGAGTTGTGATTAGCCGGCATGCTCTTGTTGTCTATAGTTATAATCATTTGTTGTAGGAAAGAATTGTAATCTTTTAAGTTTTGAAATAAAACATCTGTATATACATTTATAAAAGAGAAATTCATTCATTTTTATTTTTTCAGTGGTTGAAATTCTATTTAGCAGAAAGTTAAAGTAGTAATAAAAAGGAGGTAGACATGTTGTATGGTCCATACCTACATATTTGCATCTTTTTTTATTCTTTGCTATTCTATTTTGTTAACACTTCTTAAGTGTTATATGGTGTTTATTAGTAAGCAGAAAAATATTCTAGAGTCAGAAAGCAGCCAAAGAATAGAATCTGAAATATTAGCTGGTAGGATCGATTCCAACTTTGAAAATGATCAATATTAATGATCTTAGAATATTTAAAGTTCTGTTCCCATTTGTTTATAAAACTCAATGAAAACGCTGGTTTATATATTTTGCGTTTGACGTATATATTAAGTAGATAATGCAATTTGTCGAAGTATTTGGTTGTTTCTAGAGACATTTCAGGCCAAAAGGATTCAATTTCAGTGGATATTAAACAAGTGCTTGAAATTGGAAAACTGAAGGTTCACAATCTTCATGATTTCATGAGAAACAATGTGATGAAGATGCCAGTGACAGGTTTGAAAAAGCAAAGCATCACAATTTCCAGCAACACAAAGGCAGCCCTGGATCTCTTGCACTCTCTCTAAGTGATCTCAATCATCCTTTTAGTGTAATATTCTTCTAATAGCTTTTTAATATTATAGTTTGTTTATAGCGTTAGAGCTCAGTTTTAAAGTGAACGAGCCTAGTTTGATTTGATTTTGTGATTGATTCTTTTTTGTTTCTTATTTTTTTATTAACATAGTTCTTGATGCCATGAAGTCTCTGCTTTCTCATATATATAGCGACACATTCAATTAAGAATTATAAATATGTAAAATCACATGGACTGCTTTAGTACTTTTACATAATGCTTCAATTGTGTTTATGTAGTTAGTTAACAACTGTCAATCATTTTTAATGCATGCGTGCGTTAAAAACATCACATATATGCACATATGCACAGAACGAGAGAGTATGGGAGAAAATGAATGAGTATGTAGTGATGTAGTTGATATCTCTCTTTTCTTATTTGTTTAAGTACCAAAAGTTAAGCTGTATGTATGAGTGAAAAAACAGTTTCACGATTCTCGAACATATTTTTGGTTCTTTATTGAATGCTACTCTCTATATGTAAGTATGTATGTGTGTGACTATGTGAGTTTATCAAGCCACACTACTTAACTACTTAGCAGTTCACAGTCACACTATACAAGTAACAGTAGTATTGGGCCTATCATAAGGGCCCTACAGAAAGGTGAAAGAGGTAATGAACTGGATCTCTGGCCCAATTCTACCAACACTGGTATAAATGTTTTCATGGAATGTATGAGTTAAATGTTTTGAGGGCTAATTGTATGAAAACAGAAACCAACAGTAGTCCAAAATTTGTTTTAGGTAACCAGCCTTTTTTTAGGCCTGAAAAAACCATCAAAATTTCAACAATACTGATCCAAGGTAACCATTTTTCAAAAATTCCGGTTTTGACTGATAACCAGTCAAAATGATGATGTTGCGGTGGCATTGACTTAGCACGTGATTTTCTAAGGTAATTCATTGAATTAAATCTTTTGATACAGAATTCAAACTAAAGTACCTTTACATGCAAGTAGCCTGTTATTTTTCTCGGTTATAGATGGCTAATATTATTTATTTCTTGAAAACGACTTTGTGAAGGTGAAAGAACAGAATAACATTACACGAGAATTGTTCACTTGACGCGACATGCAGCAAATCTAAATTCTTGATGATGAAATCTAAAACAGTTAATAACAAGTCTTGTTAGACGTTTACTCACGTTTAGATATGGTTAACAAGTATCCATAAAACAAAACAATATAAACAAGTAGTATTACAAAGCAAAAGTGTTTTCATGTTATGGTGAATAATTCAAGTATCAATTGGTCAAGAATGTGTGATTCAAAACACACACCAATCTCCTCAACATCTTCACCTTTCCATCTTTCCATCAGCACTCTACTTGAATCAATCACTTCTCTTTCTGCCATTCTGCAAATTTCTTCCCACATTTCATCAGATTCCCCTATCTCAAAGTTCTTCTTCCCTAATCCAACATATTCTTTACCATTTCTGCATGAATCTTCACCATCATTTACCAAATTGCAGACACTTTTTGGAGATGATGATGATGATGATGATGATGATGATGATGGAGATGGTGCAGTCTTGTCAAGATCCCCTCTTAATTTCCTCCTGTAATTTGAATGTTTCAACTTTAAGTCATTTTTTCCTGCAAATAATTCATACCCATATCATTAGACATCAGCAAGACTGTGAATTGTGGATCATACAACTAAAAAGATAAAATTTTAGTAACCAAACCTGAACATGAAGCTTCTTGATGATCTGAGAATTCAAGAACAGAAACAGGACTTGAATTTTCAGAATCAGACTCTGTTTCAGCTTTCTCAACCTTCTTCCTTCTTGACATCCCTCTTTTAGCACACTCCATATCACACAATTTCATGGAATTCCCACCCAAATTCTCATCATCGATCACCGGACTTTGACGAATGTGTGTTTCTTGATTCGATCTGATCCTTGATTTCTTCTTCAATTCTCCCAAACCCTTTCGAGTTCTCGAACAATGCAGCTTCAGTTCCTTATCTTTACCACCTCCTTCAAAGCTAAGAACAATAAACTTCTCATTTTCAAGCTCCACAAAGCTAGGTGCTTCAAGAACACAATTCCCCTTTCTCTTAACCTTCATCTCCCTCCATTTCTCAATCGAATTCTCTGCGGGCATCGAATCCAACCCCATAAGCTTCCCGACAATCCCAGGACTACCCTTGAGCTCATCACGACAAGAAACCTCATCCAATTGATCACTCCCACATGAATCTTTGATGTGATTATTATCTAAAGGGAATGTGGGGAGGGTGTGGAGGCGGAGCAGGCGGCGTAGGAGGGCGGGGAAGCAGCCGGTGGCGGTGTAATTGGGGGTGGCAGAAGAAGGGGAATGAAGGAATTTCATGGTGGGTTGATGATCATGAGTTGAAGATTTGAAAATTATAAGGTGTGAATTGAAAAGAAGATAAAAGGTGGGGATGATTTGTAAAAGTAAAGAGAATAGAAGAAAACAGAGGAAAGGGGTGGCGGGATATGTGTTTGAATGTTGAAGAGTGTACGGTCAACGGTGGGGGGACAAAACAGAGTGCCAGTGTTTCCCACGCGCTTGTGATTGTAATTTGTATGTATATATTCTGTATCCTTCTTTCTGTGTCTTCATACTGCCCTAATAGTTGTGTTTGACTAGTCATGGTCAATGAATAATCATGGTGAATTTTTGTTTTCATGTTAAATGAGGAATTTTGTAACTTATCTTATAAGCAGGTTCAGTTAGCAAAGTAGCATTACCTGGTTGGTTGGTGTCTGTGTGCGCGCCTAACCTAGTTGCTTCAAGTCCTAAAACCAACGACACTGGCTAACAATGTCGAGTGATCGCTTAAGCTAGTTGCAAGTGATGAGCAGTCTGTCTTAGACAACAAACAATCTGATTACAAAGAAACAACCATGAAGATATTAAGCATTCTGGTCTTAGTGAAGATAAAAATAAGATTTTGGATAAGATTTTTTGTCATGGTTGTCGATAGTTATGGGTTGAAAAAAATTTACCACCCCTCGAGCCATAAAAAATGTCAATTATATTTAGCTGAGAGAACATAGGTTTTCAAATTCTTGGTTTGGTGAAAATGTTTGTTAGATATCACCTGGTGTTTGTCGGAATAAGTAGTTTCAAAAGTAAACATGTGAAATATGATGTTGAATTCTTCATATATGCTAACATGTTTTCAAAATTTCAACTAGTTTGTTTGTATTAATGACCTCGAGATTAATTAAAATGGATCATACAGATCCCAAAGAAGGTCAGGATATAAGTACGTTCCCCACTTATGGTCATGATCATTCATATTAGTTTATAACAATCTCGTTTGTCTAGTGGAAATTTCTTCACATGTTCACATGTTGTGTGAATACAATACAAATTTCACACATTGTTGTATGTTTGGAATGGGCAGAATCGGAATTAAAATATGTCGCATAACACGTGCATAATTTTATTTATGCTTATGCAATGCGTATTTGGAAACTTTTGTGGGAATTGCATAATTTCATATTGTGAAGAAAAGTAGTTGTAAGATCGGGAAATGTAATGGTATATAACTTTTTTTGAATTTGACTATTTATGTAAGATATAAACGTTATGTAGTATAAAATATTTCTATTTTGAAATATCTTATTACTTTAATAAAAAGATAATTTGAGGGACACGTAATAATATTATATTCATCCTTTTAAAAATTTCTTGTTCTTTTTTCTATTAAATAACTATATTAACTACTAACAATATATTTTTCTTATCAAAATTTAATAACACAAAATATTTCAAAATTGATGTTTTTAAAAAGTAATTTTTATAAATAAGTAATATTTAAATTTGAGAGTTATCTAAGTAAATTTGTAAAAATGACAAAATTTTAAAATGGTTTGTTTTGAAAGATAATGTTTATAAACATATCTTATCTTAAAATATCATTTTATAATTAATAAATTTTCATTATATTTAATATTTTATTTATCCAACCCGTATAATACACGATTTTTACTAGAGCTAGTATTGTACATATCTAATATGCTTGTCAAGTGAAACAAGTGGTAGAGCCTAATATTATAGTAACCAGAGGTGGGGAAAACCGATTTTTGTTTTCAAACCGCTTTGCAACCGACCCGATCCAACAACAAAGTCGATTTTGCCCAAAACCAGTCCCAAACCGACCCTATCCGTTGGTTCCTACATCCCCCCCCCCCCCCTACTCAAGCCGATTTCAACTCGATTCGGTTTTCAAACCGGTTTTCAAAATGCAGACGTTTAGACAATGGCATATAGCCGTTGTATGACCGCTTTTTACCCTTTTTGTGTTTTTTACCATTATATCTCCCTTATGTTAGTATAAATATATAGTGGATGTTTTGTTTAAACCACACAACTTAAAACACTCTCTACTTCAAAAATCTAAAAAAATTCAATATTTTCATGCATTAAAAAACTCTTAAATGGATTTATCAAATGCTCAATCTTCTATTAGTTGTGATGCATCTTTAAGCAACATGACGGTTAGAATCATTATTAAGAATCGAAATATAGTGCAACTAAGATTTATATAAAATGTCTAGTGGTCCGAAGAAAGTTCGTTGTAAGTTTTACAATTTTTTTTAAAGATACAAACACAACTTTAAAAAACCACATTTTGAGATCAAGCTTCAATAGCAAGCAAATGAAATATGAGAGCTTATAACATTAATACGGTTCATATGTGGTTCTGAAAGAAATGACATATTTCGTACTTCAAGAAAGTTTGTCATTCAAACATTTCAAGAACGAATGTTTTACTTGACTCGTTTAGCGAACTCTTCAACTGCGCTATGCCAATGTAAGTGGTGTTATTTTCTGTAAAGATGGTTTCATGTGAAAAAAGCTAAAATGAATTATGTCTTATTTTAAAATTTTAAAAACTGATGTTAACTTTACCTGCAATGGTTGGTCTACTCTACATGAATCACCGGGCTCGTACATTTGTGTCACCTCCCATTGGGTACAACCCGAAATGTGACAAATGATGAAACATACAATTTTATTTGAATTGTTTGATTATCCTTGCACCGGTGAAAATTTATTTTATATTTTAGAAAAATTTTTTAAAACATATAAATTAAAAACTAGACTTTTCTCGATATCTTTTGATAATGTGTCAAATTATACGCATGCAATCGAACAATTAAAAATTAAATATATATACCAATTTGTAACAGTGCTTTTCATTACAATGTAACACTTCAAGACGGTTTAAAAATGATTAAACCGGTAAAAACCCTTTTAAATAAATCTTATATGAATTTTTAGCTCCAACAAAATATATACTCGACATAAAAAATGTCGTAAAGAATCAAATTCTAAATATTTAGGTACAAATAAAAATGTTACTACAAGATGAAATTCAACTTCTAATATATTTGAAAAGACTATCTGAAAAGACTATCGAACAAATATTCTTGTGAACCACGCAAAAAGATAGTGTAATAGAATTTCATAATATTCTTGTGAACAGTGGTTCAGCTACCCCATTTCTTTAATCAAGTTGGTCGACTATCGAATAAATAACTAAAATGCTTCATATTTTAAAAACACAACTTACTTATCAAGATTTTATTATCCCACAAGCACTTTGATACTTAACCAAATATATTTATTGCTTCAAAACTAAGAAATTGTCATTTAGAGGACCATCTTTTTCTAATATGATACCATCAATAAAAAAATTTTTTAGATAATACTTTAAAGAAATGCATGTGGTTATTATATGTTCCATCATGGCCCGAGATTTGCTAACCGACATGGCCCAAGATTTGTTGACCGTCCAAGATTCTACGGTAGATTCAAAATCTACCTTTTCTATTAATCGTAGGGTTATTTCCATACGGAGAACACGACTCACTACTCCTGCGATCGAGATGTCCATTTGCTTAAAAGATTATTTGAATGCGGCTGAAAGAATTTAAGGTAAAATCTCACTCGAAGGCGAACTAGAATACGAAGCCGAGATATACGAGGACGGAGTAGAAGGTGGTTTGACACGTGGAATGACTGACGATGAAACCGACTTTGATGAATACTTACGTGCTAGTTCGGCTCCGAGGAAGAAGATTAAACTCTTATATGTTAATTATTTTATTTAATTGTGTTTTTTAATAAATAAATATAATGTTAGGACTTTTAACTTTTTTTTCAAGTTTGTAAGTCTTTAATCTTTAATATTAAATAAAATAAGAGGATTTTTAGTTATATTTTTTTTGTGTTTCAAAGAAAATAAGAAAAAAAACCTGTTTTTTTGATCAGTTTAAGCTCGAACCGGTTGGGCCCAAATTGGTTAGGATAGGGCTGGGATTATCCCCCTTCAAACAGGGTTATAAACTGAACCCCCAAAATGAAAAATACCAAAATAGGAATAAAACTTGATAGTATCAGAAATGCTCAAAAAATATCATATTCGTAAAACAAAAACATAGATGTGAAAGATTTGAGGCCAAACTGATTTTAACCTTAGTTGACCAAACCGGTTCGGTTTGGAACTGAAACCAATTTTTTTAAACCTAAATGTACACCTATAACAACGTATAGAGGACAAATCATCGAACAGAACATAAATGGGCCATTAAACTCTTTCATGGCCCGTCATGACTAAAAATAACCCATTATCTTTCAATACAATGAATTATGGCATATTGGCATAGGTCACGAAATCATGTTCAAAGTTGGTGAAAACCCGTATTTTTACTATTCTCTATTAGTATCTTTCACTTCTTTTATTCACCAAACAAAGCTAAAGAGGATCCTCGGGTCACCCTGAGCAAAGCGCTTCAAGTAGTTTGGGTATTTCGACAACACCGACAACGGTTGTTCGGGTAGAGATGCGGGTGGGTCCACCCTCCCCAGCTCTACATCGTCCCACCTAAGTACTAAAAATATCAAGGGTGATGTTATTGTAAAAAGTGAAAAAAAAATTTAAAAAGGGTGAGAAGAATTATGATACATTAAATTTTGTATCCAAGGTTAAGAAAATCCGAAGTCCATTATGATAAAAAAAATAACTTTAAAATCGTAGGCCAAGGGTATTCCAGTCTTAATCACATTTTCAAGTTTCATCTCTTCGTATTTGCTTATAACTTTTAAATACAACATTATTTTTAAAAAAAATTAGCCATAAAAACAAGCAATTTTTTTATCTTTGAAATGCCTAGAATTTTGATGCCTAAAAGACAAAGTTTTTTTTTCACAAAATTTCAAGTCATTATGTAATATTTCTCGGTTAATTGTGTAATATTCGAAAACTCATTGTGCCACTATGTAATATTAGTTTGATCATTGTGACTAATATTGACTATTTTGTTAGGCATCATGTTCATTTTGTAATATTTATCAGGTATTGTGTAATCTTTATCAAACAATTTATTATGTCTATTGTTAATTATCAAGTCTAGTGCTAGTCATTATGTCTAATATTAACCACTGTGTTTTTAAAATGATGATTTTCAAATAACATAATGCTAAAAAATGCAACTTTTTTTGTTTTTCCAGTTCCTTGTGTAATTCTGATAAAGTTATTATGCAATTCTCATCAATCAGGTTATTGTGGCTATTGTTAATTATTGAGTCTAATGTTTGTCATTATGTCTAATGCTGACTATTGTGTTATGCATTGTGTTTTTTTAGTTATGCTTCTCAAAAAACACAATGCTAAAAATGTATTTTTTTATTTTTTTAGTTCATTATGTAATCATAATAATGTTATTTTGTAATTCTCGCCAAGCAATTCATTATGTTTATAAAAAAGTGAAACTTGAAAAGTGGAAACATTATCGATCAACAAATTTAGATTATTATATATATTATATACATTATATTTTCTTTTCATTACTTGTTTAAATATTGATATTTTTCAAAGATGTTATTTAAATTTGAGATTAAAATCAAGTATTAAATTAATCATTTTAGTCTGCCTGCCAAAAATAAAAAATAAATCTTTCAGTCCGTATTCAATTAAAAAGAATTTGAAAAAACAGAACCTCCTTTACCTATGTTACAAAAAAAGTGTGGCTTTACATCCTTCTTTGGAAACAAGTTTGATATCTATACTTGCCTTTGTCTCAAACACAAGTGATGCCGTCTTTAATCCCGCTACTAAAAGTTATGTTAAATTATTTAATAAATTATTATTAATTTATATCTTAATAATACTATGTAACTAAATAGTTAAACTAAATGGAGGTGATAAGTTTACATTCTATAGTGTGTCTATGCGAACATGAATCTCGGTGCTTTAAATTTTACTATGTTGAATCCACCGCAATTGTTTTAAATCTACCCCACTTAAGATATCATAAAATCATATAAGGAAAATAAATAGAGTAGTTGGTTTTGGGTGTGTCATATTTTATGGGAATTAGGTTAGTAAAACATGTATTATAAATATTAATAAATAAAACAGTTAAATAGTTAGTACTAAAAATTATTATTTATAAATCAATATTTTAAGATAAAATATAACTTGTATGAGTAAGAAAAACAATACTATTTTTTATACCTTTTCTTTCTAATTTTATTGTTTTTCAAAAAAGTTGTTTTTTCAATATATTGTTTCAAAATCAACTGCTTTTAGAATAGTGTCATTTTTTAGAATTTCATTACTATAACTTTAAATTCTAATAATTTGTGTTTCATTTTTTTAAATGCAGGTTAAAAAATTTAATATATTTGAATAAGTTTGATGTTTTAGAAAATTTATAAAAAGTTTGTTTCTCTAAAAAGATATTAAACTTCTAACAGACAACATATAATTCTCATTAAATATTATTTTTTAAAAATATAATTCTCTAAGTTTAGAAGGATTATGTGCAATTGGCTCAAATCTACAAGTATATTAATGATTTAAAACTAGTATATAACGCATATAGTTTTATAAGATAATAAACCCATGAACTCATTTTTTATATAACTAGGTTGATATATAGTGTATCACATGAGTTATATAATAAAATATGATTGATATTATGTATAAATAACTACTTATATAATAAAATAATAACAACACTTTTGTTTTATAAAAAAATTGTTTTTAATAATTTTATCTACAGGCCAACTTTAAAAAATGTATTTTTTTATAAAAAGTCTGTTGTATTCTATAAATTCCATATTAACAAATTGTTATGAAAGTGAAAAATACCAATAATTGTTAAATCTTGGATTTCAAATACAAGCACCCCTTTATTTTAATTTTTATGACCCATAGGCCATAACGAAAAAGGTGTGGGTTCTGAGATTCTGTTTACAATCTCGCCATTTCTTGTCCAATGAAAGTGAAACCACATGACCTAACGTACAATTACAATTGTGGTCTTCGGAACTAAAGATATTTACAAACTTAACATTTTAATTATATCATTATAAAAGGTTTTTATTTTTATACAAGTGAATATAAAAATATATTTCTATATCATATTACAAATACCATTAAAGCATTATTTTCTATCAATGTAATTATGTGTTTGTGACCATAATTTAAGATTATATTGATTATTAAATATTAATCTTTTGTAATTAAAACCAATGGCGGAGTTTGAACTATATCGTAACGGGGGCATAATTAATTTTTTTACTGGAGGCGAAATCAATATTTATATAAAAAATTACACTACCAGACCAAAAAATTACATTATTAGGCTAAAATTTAACATTACGGATGAAAAAAGAGCCCCCCCTATGATGCTCCACCTCTGATTAGAGCAAAGCAAGTTGTCTTGT
Organism: Flaveria trinervia; assembly: GCA_025506515.1. Taxonomy (NCBI): domain Eukaryota; kingdom Viridiplantae; phylum Streptophyta; class Magnoliopsida; order Asterales; family Asteraceae; genus Flaveria; species Flaveria trinervia. The sequence continues at coordinate 15,221,290 of CM046444.1, forward strand.
TAAACCAGTTTAAGATTAATGTGATTTAGTTTGTGTTTTGATTATGAGTTTTGATGCTTTACAATTACATATATTTTAGAACTTTTTTACTTCAAACATAAGATTTGAAATGTAAATAAATATCAACCACAAAAACCACCTGGTAAATCTTAATGGTTAGATTTGTACCATTTTTAAACAGTCAGTTATTAAAAAGAGATGAAGAGATGACAGGACCCAAAATACATTAACAACAAAATCGCAAGTACAACACAACACACCTCTATCCTAATGGATTAGAGTATTCACAACTTATTTTCTATATTTATTTATATAATTACACTAAAAATCACAAATTTTTTCATCATAACTTTAACATTACTTTTTATCTCTGTTTTACTCACAACCACTTAAAATATATTAAAACCATTTTAGTCAAAACACACATAAATTTTTTTTTTTCTTTCTTAAATTTCATTGTTTCACATGGATATTTTAGTAATAGCATACCTCTATCTCTATTTAAAAGTTCTAAGAATTAAAACTATAAGTTATCATCAATGCCACTGATAAGAAGTTTTGTTTCTCTTAAAAATTATGGGTTAAATACCTAACATAAAGGAATAATTAGTAACTTTATGTTACTAACTCACTAACCATTAACATGTTAAAATAAAAAAAACAAGTTATATGTATTTGTGATTAATAGAACTAAATTGAAATTATATATATATATGTATATATATATAAATATATAAAATTGTTTGTTTGTTTGTTTGTTTGTTTGTTATATATGTATATATATACATAGATATATAATAATTTATTAAATATAAAATGATATTCTAAGATATGATATAACTTAAGCTACGTATGAGAAATGACTATAAATAATAAAACAGTGATATCAACTTTTTAAAATATTATTTTAATTTTTTTAAATAAACATTTTGTTTTTAAACAAACCGTATAAAAATACATTTTTAAAAAGTTTCTTATTACAACTCCCAAATTTTCCCATAGTGCGTGACTTTCCAGAGGTGTTTCCAAAGGATCTTCTGGATTACCACCTCACCGCCAAGTGGAATTTCAAATCGAGTTGACTCCCAGCGCAACCCCGATTGCTAGGGCACCTTATTAGCACCAAACGAACTACAAAAATTGTCATCACAACTTCAAAAGCTTTTAGATAAGGGCTTTATTCGACCTAGCACATCACCTTGGGGAGCCCCTGTTCTTTTTGTTAAGAAGAAGGATGGCACATTCCGGATGTGCATCGATTATAGGGAGTTAAACAAAGTAACAGTCAAGAACCGATACCCTTTTTACCTCATATCGACGACTTGTTTGATCAGCTTCAGGGATCAAGCTATTATTCGAAGATTGAGTTGAGATCCGGTTATCATCAACTTAGAGTCCGAGAAGAAGACATCCCCAAAACTGTGTTTCGTACTCGTTATGGTCATTATGAGTTCTTGGTCATGCCTTTTGGGTGACTAATGCACCTGCCGTGTTCATGGACCTCATGAACCGTGTGTGCAAACTCTATCTCGATCAGTTCGTCATTGTGTTTTCCGATGATATACTGATATATTCTAGGACCAAGGAGGATCATAAAGAGCACTTACGAATGATCTTAGAACTATTGAAGAATGAGCAGTTGTATGCCAAATTCTCTAAATGTGACTTTTGGATACGAGAAGTGCAATTTCTAGGTCATATTGTTAATGAGAAGGGGGTACATGTTGATCCTGCCAAGATTGAGGTGATAAAGAATTGGACTATACCTAAAACACCGAGCGAGATAAGGCAAATTCTAGGATTAGCAGGATATTACCGACGATTCATAGAGGGATTCTCTAAGATCGCGCAACCTCTCACAGCGTTGACTCACAAGGGAATGACATACAAATGGAGTGAGAGCCAAGAATCGGCTTTTCAATTGTTAAAACAGAAACTCTGTAGTGCACCGATATTGGCACTGCCAGAGGGAACAGATGATTTCGTGGTGTATTGTGATGCATCCATTCAAGGATTAGGTTGTGTCTTGATGCAACGAGAAAAGGTGATAGCCTACGCCTCGAGACAACTAAAGGTTCACGAGAAGAACTATACCACCCATGACTTAGAATTGGGTGCAGTGGTTTTTGCCTTAAAGATTTGGAGACATTACTTGTACGGTACCAAGTGCACTATCTACACCGATCACAAGAGTCTTCAACATATCTTCAAGCAAAAGGAGTTGAATATGAGGCAATGACGTTGGGTGGAGCTACTAAACGACTATGATTGTGCTATCAAGTATCATCCGGGAAAGGCGAACATGGTTGTTGATGCCTTAAGCCGGAAGGGAACAGCCAAACCTAGACGGGTGTGAGCTTTACAGCTTACTATCAGTACCCAACTACCCGAACAAGTTAAGGAGGCACAGATAGAAGCCTTAAAAGCGGAAAATGTTGGTTCTGAGTCGTTAAGGGGAATGGATAAACAACTAGTGATGAAAGAGGATGGAATCTGGTACTTCATGGATAGACTTTGGGTGCCTGTCTATGGAAATATAAGGGATTTAGTTATGAGCGAGGCACACAAATCTAAGTATTTTATACATCCTGGATCCGACAAGATGTACCATGACCTAAAGGCGCACTACTGGTGGCCTAAAATGAAGGTGGATGTAGTTACGTATGTGAGCAAGTGTTTGACCTGCTCGGAAGTAAAGGTGGAATACTAAAAACCCGGACTGTTGCAACAACCCGAGATACCAATGTGGAAATGGGAACAAATCTCCATGGATTTTATTACCGAGTTACCCCGGACTAATACTAGTTGTGACACGATATGGGTTATCGTGATCGATTGACAAAGTTTGCTCACTTCCTTGCAATTAAGGAAACTGACAAGATGGAGAAATTAACCCGACTGTACCTTAAAGAGATCGTTTCGAGACACGATGTACCGATCTCAATTATTTCTGACCGCGACGCTCGTTTCACGTCACATTTCTGGCAATCACTATAGAAATCTCTGGGTACACGATTGGATATGAGTACTGCTTATCATCCACAGACGGATGGCCAGAGTGAGCGTACCATACAGACGTTGGAGGATATGCTACGTGCTTATGTGATTGACTTCAGGAATAACTGGGAAATTCACCTGCCATTGGTGGAGTTTTCTTATAACAACAGTTATCATACTAGCATACAGGCAGCACCTTTCGAGACGTTGTATATGAGAAAATATAGATCACCAGTTTGTTGGGCGGAAATTGGTGATAATCAACTGACGGGTCCCGAGTTAATTCATGAGACAACCGAGAAGATTGTGCAGATACGAAACCGTATGGCTGCAACACGAGACAGACAGAAGAGTTATGCTGACAGGAAACAGAAACCTTTAGAGTTTCAGGTTGGTGACAAGGTTTTATTGAAGGTCCCACCATAGAAAGACGTAGTTCGGTTTGGCAAGCGAGGAAGCTAAATCTGAGGTACGTTGGACCATTTGAATAGTGGAAAGAATAGGTCCAGTGGCCTATCGACTAGCCCTACCTGATTCGCTAAGTGGAATCCATGATGTATTTCACGTGTCGAACCTAAAGAAGTGTCTAACTGATGAAACAATGGTCTTACCACTAGAAGAAGTTTAAGTGGATAAACAATTACGCTTTATTGAATAACCAGTCGAGGTGATGGACCGTGAGGTGAAAACACTTAAGCAAAGCAAGATACCCATAGTCAAAATCCGTTGGAATTCGCGAAGTAACCGGAATTCACGTGGGAACGAGAAAATCAAATGAAGCTTAAGTACCCTCAACTATTCAAAAGACGATTCCAGTAGACAAAGGTATTGATTTAAATTTCGGGACGAAATTTCTTTCAACATGGGGATGATGTGACAACTCATCCAAAACTCACTCGATTTCGATTTCTATGTGCCAATGAAGTAGACCAGTGATGGAACACTCACCATGTAACGCAATTTTCGGGACGAAAATTCTTTTAACATGGGGATAATGTGACATCCGGTAATTTTACGTTACCAAACTTCGTTAGTTCCGTTACGTCTTGCATACACTGTCATGAGCACACACTAATTGTCATTTGACGTTAGTGACCCGATAATAGTTAATAATGTTAAATTAATGATAATTTAACTGGTTATGTGATTGTTGTGTTATGCTTATGTGTTTACGCGATTTAAATGTTAACGGTGAATTTTATCGCGCAATGTGGAAACGTGTGTATAATTCGTATGTTTTGTGTTTAGTAAAGAAACATGTAATTATTATTATTAGTCTATATGTTTATTAATCTACTTAGAAACACTTTTAAAAAGAGTTTAAAGCTTAATCTTTATAAAAAATACAAATGCAAAGGTTAAAGGGTAATTATTGTAAATTAATTAAAACAAAATCCCAACCCTAATCCCCACCCCTCATTTGGCCACGACTTCATCCCCATACCCCCTCCCTCATGAAATTCGACCAAAAGCAAGCAAAGAAACCTCGGATTGGATCGATTTCAAGCATTAGAAGGTAATAGAAGCATCAAATCTTGTTCCTTTGCAAGAATTAAGGTTACTTTTGATGTTTATATGGGGGTTTTCAAGTTGGCCGAAACCCTAGGTTCGAAAATCTGAGATTTGATGTTGATTGTTGTTGTTTGGTGATGTTATCATGTTAGTTAGATTGTATACATATTAGTTAATGTTGATTATGCAAGAAAGTTACGTTTTTGACATGTTGTTCATAGGTTACTAAGAATAGTAACTTTATTTTTCATGATATGATGATTTGATGATGAATTAATGTTGTTGAAGGGTTTATGATGATGTATGTATGATAGATTGATGATATGGATGCTAGAAAACTAAGAATGAATGTTGTAGTTCATAGATTTCCAAAAGTAGAAACTTTTGATCATGAAGGTTAGTGAATTATGATGTTTGGATGTTGTTGATCATGCTTAGATGTTGATATGAACTTGAATTGGTGTATTATTAATGAATTCATGAATACATTGGATGTTTGATAGATTTTGAGATGTGCTTTCCCAAAAGAGAAACTTTATTTGCACAAAGTTTGAAAGATGATAGTTTGAGCATGTTTGGGATATTAAGAGCATGTTAGTATGTTCATGGATGATTTCTAATGTGAGAATATATTAATTTAGTTGTATGGAATGCTTGGATGATCATGTGTCATGTATGGACTTTGATGATCATGTATGATGTTGAAGGTTGATTAGTAATTAAGGCATCATGTTTGGGACTGGAAATTGATTATTGTGGTGTATGTTGAATGCAATGAACATATTTAATGAATATGATTGTGATCATCATACACGCGTGCAAATCTAAGGCCCCTACTTAGTAGGATTGGCAGGGTTTAGGATGTGAAGTCATGAGTGGTTTCACATGGCATGTAGTGTGTGATTTGATCTTTGTGTGGCGTGTTAGTTATGTTATAACTGGTGGGCATGTTAATGTTTTAGATTCACATGACTTGTATGATATTGAGTGGTATGATGATTTAAGTAATGCATTGGGTAATGTAGCACCACATGTGATCCATTTGAATGTTAACCATGTACGTTATATGTTCACGTTTGCTTAATTGAATTATAACTCATGATGTCACCAACGGGTCAAACGGGTCAACTGGGTCAAACGCGTATGTTTTCTGAAACCTTGAGTCTTTGGTTGTGGTGTGCTTAGGGTTCCACATGTTCTCTGTTTACACGTACTTATGTACTTACATGATCTAGGTAACCTCTGAAGGAGTGTCTGTCCACTCTTTCTTCCAAGTAAACCCTAAGTATTTGTTACGTATATCAGGTGAGTTCATGCCCCACTCTTTACTTAATCTCTTTTGAGAGAGATAGCATACTGGTAATTTACAAGCGTTTTATATATTTAAGTTGTGTATAATATTAATATAGTGCTATTTATCATGGAAAAGTCCTCACACTTTCGAATTGTTAATATTGAATAGCGGAGAAACTTGGGTAGTACTACTGGGTTTGACGAGCCCCATCTGTGTGACTCGAGGTCAGTCGGGTGCAATTTGTCCTAATGAACATTGTCACGACCTGATAAGTCGTGACAGGAGGCAACAACTTATCACAGTTAGCTTCAATTGCGAAATCATTATGAATTAGTATTTATTGTTAATAGATTAGCTATCTGTTACAATACACTACTTATATCACAACTGTTAAATTGTTTATATTTGAACGTCAACTCTTGAACTCACCAACCATTGTGTTGACATTTTTAATATGCTATTCTCAAGTCGTTAACTCGGCTTACCATTAGGAGCACAACACGGGTCCAACATGCATCTTAAGGCTTTAATTCGTAGATACATTTGTTGTCTCTTATTCATGGGTTTTTAAACATTGGGATGGCGCATGTTTTGCCATATTATCTATATTTTTATGTACTTTGGATTTGTCGTATTTACAAAATGCTTCCGCATAGTTTTCAAGTTTGAACTTTGGTTGATATTATTTTAACGTTGGCATATAGAGTCGTTTTGAGTAACTATTGACTGTGATCCTGGTTTGTTCACACGTCTCGCGGTAAAACTCCGCACGTGGATTATGAGGGTGTGACATTAACGGGTTGTACCTATTTTTTCTATATTTATTTTTTTACTTTCAACCACAATGCTTTTATATTTTTACAATTTAATCTTTACAATTTTTCAAGTTTACCTTTGGTTGCTTATACTTTTTATTTTTTACAATTTTCACTTTACATTGGGGTCTAAAATTTACGAGTTATCACATAGCAACATGCGCATGCGTTTCAATGTTTTTATACCTATTTTTTATCTGTTTAACGACCTCATCACAACCCGCTGGTCCGAAATCGACTTAGTTATTGTTTTTAATGTTTTACGTTTCATGCGTGTGGTTTAACGTTGTTACGTCTACTTTTTGTTTGATTTTTTTATTTTTGTAATACGAGCTTTTCTGATATTGATGGTCGATGACGTTCGTGTGATATTGTGCTACCAAACATGGTTTTATACCCCCGTTGCAACACCCGTGAGAAGAGGGATACTAATTAAAACTCAATTTCCACATGTCTGAACACATTTAGTGAGTGAGTATAATTAAATTTTCTTAAAAAGGCACTTCACAACATTTATCCCGTCCAAACAACAATCTTTGTTATAAATAAACCTAGTTAAAACAAAATCACCGTCGCATTATATTATCCGATCCTACTTTAATCCAAGAATCTTTATATTATAATCATACGATTATTGTATAATATTTCATCCACTGCTCAAAGCTTTATTATAAAATCCGACCCGATCCGACACACGTGAACCCATTTCCCCCACACTTCCCAAAACAAAACAACAAAAATATCCCCAAATCACCTCCTCTCACTTCTCCCCCTTTCTTCTTCAAATCCCTCTTTAATGGCGTTTCTATCAATCAAATCTCTGTTTTCTTCAATTCCCATTTCGATTTCTGTTATATTGTTGTTCGATTTCACCTTATTATCATCTTCTTACTTGTTGGTTCATCATCTGAACCACAATGACCATAATCACCACCATTCGAGACCAATCCTACAAGGCAATAACTCCCAGTGCTCCCTCTTCATGGGTTCATGGATCCACGATGATTCGTACCCGGTTACCAGTCGTCTTCTTGCCCCGTTATCGACCCGGATTTCAATTGCCAAATGTACGGACGACCCGACTCCGATTACCTCAAGTACCGATGGAAACCCGCAAACTGTGAGCTCCCAAGGTCAGTATTGTACATTTGTATGCTTGTACTCGATGCTATAACACTTGTACCTTAAGGGTTAGTATTAGTAGAGACGGTTCTTAAATGGTTAAATGTTAAGATCATGAGATGGGGTTGGTGGGTTGTACGTTGTGCATTGATGGTTGTACGTTTGTGGGGTTTAACCAGGTTCAACGGGCTGGAGTTTTTGGAAAAGATGAAGGGGAAAACAGTGATGTTTGTTGGGGACTCGTTGGGGAGGAACCAATGGGAGTCGTTGATTTGTCTGACGTGGTCGGCGGTGCCACGTGTCGCCACGCAGGTGATCCGAGGATATCCGCTCTCTACATTCAAGTTTTTGGTGAGTGATTTTTAGCCGTTGGATGATGTTCAATTATTGTAGCTATACTCTGTGGAGTTAACGCGTTTGTAACATGGTTGAACCCACAGGATTACGATGTAACGGTGTCGTATTACAAAGCACAGTATTTGGTGGATATAGATTCGGTTGGAGGACGGAGGGTCCTTAAGTTGGAGGACATATCGGAAAACGCGCGTGCGTGGACCGGTGCCGACGTCCTCTCGTTTAACACAGGACATTGGTGGAGCCACACAGGCGCCACCCAAGGGTCGGTATTATCTCGTATCATCATTGACAAACCGTAAACAGTCGTTACGTTAATCTCTTAACGTAAACGAGTGTTTTGTTTTACAAAGTGGTGTGTTGATAATAATATGGTGCAGGTGGGATGTGATGGAATCGGGTGGGTCGATACACGAGGATATGGATCGGATGGTTGCAATGGAAACTGCTGTGAGGACGTGGGGCCGGTGGGTGGATTCCAATATAGACACCACTAAAACTAGAGTTTTTTTCCAGTCCTTCTCGCCTACTCATTACAAGTATGCACCTCATTACCCGATCTACTTTGATTTATCATGTCACGTGATATCATGGCATGTTCGGATTTGTGTTTTGATACCTATATCATGTGATGTCTTGGTGGCTATATCATGTGATGTTTAGACGGCCGACATTTGTGTTTTGTTATTATAGCTAAGTCTTGATTTGTTTGTTATTAGTTATTATTTATAATTTATAGTTTTCATATCATAATTTATATTATGATATGTTTAATTTAATAAGTTTAATTTAATATATGTTATGACTATACTAATGTTGTAAAATCGCTAAACATTAGTCGGGGCGTGGGGTAAGTACTAGGGATTAATCAGTTTGGAATTTTTATATATAATTTTCAATTTTACATATATATATACACACACACATTTTTATTTGTAATTTTTTAAAAATGTTTAGTTTTATATACATATAAACATATCTGGCCGGAATTTACAAAATTTTCACCGGAAATTCAAGAGTCGCCGAAATCTAGCCGGAAAACTTACTGAAAAGTTCGATTTTCGGCCGATTAGGACCGCCTAAGGTCGAATTTGGCCACCTTTTACCGCCTAGCGATTAATTGACCGGTTAGGTAAAAACTCCTAGGTGGTCGGCCGATTAGTCGGTCGCCTAGACCGCTTTTTGCAACACTAGACTATACATATTTTTAGAATATTAAATAAAAGTTATATAGGCTTTCATAAGCTTAGTGAAGCTCAATATGTAAAGCTTTGCTTGAGCTAGTTTATTAACCGAGTTCAATTATAAGCTCAACCCACTCAAGCTCATTTAAGCATTGGCAAAGCTTCTTTGGGGCTAGGGGCCCCACCCACCTCTTTTTTATCAGTGGTGTAAGTTTTCGGCTCGATAGTGTAAATTTTTGTTCCGCTAATGGATTCTTTTAATAAATATAGAGTCCGCCCTCTTAAAATAGTTTACTTCCCCCCCGCCACACACACAATCCCAAGGTTTGGTTCAAGCTTCGCCACTGCGTTTAAGATCAACTCTATTCGAACCTTTAGAGAGTTGATCTTACATTGCTGATGAACGACCTTGACTTATCCACATTTCTTTACACTTAGCAAAACAATTTTAGTGTTTTTTTAGCTGTATGTCAATGCCAAGATTTAAATCTTAGACCTTCAAGGAGACAAAACCTTCCACCTCCTTTTTAAACCACTAGACAAAGAGATCATCGGGATTTGAGTAGTGTAGTTATGTTCCAACAAGTTTAGATACATAGATTATACTTTTAAGTTATTTAGGGATTAAAAAATAGTTTCACAATATGTACACCAATAGAAATTGACCTAGCTTGGTGACCAACACTAATTTATACAAAAGAAAAGTTATTTTTTTAATCATTAACTTCTTAAATGATCATAAAGATTAATTCAGTTCAGCTTTACACACATAAGATCACCACTTTCTACATATGTTTGTTACTAATGTGGCTTCAACCATTTGCAGCCCATCAGAATGGAGTGGAGGGGCCACAACCACCACCAAGAACTGCTATGGCGAGACGGCACCAGTGAGTGCATCGGTATTCTCAGCTGTGTACCCAAACGAGATGAAGGTGGTGGACGCCGTGCTAAGTGAAATGAAAACCCCGGTTTACTTGCTTGACATCACCACCCTATCAGCAATGAGAAAAGATGCTCACCCATCAATCTACAGTGGGGACACGAGCACCGGTCAAAAGGCCAATCCCAACAGCACCCCTGACTGCACCCATTGGTGCCTTCCCGGGTTGCCCGATACATGGAACCAACTGTTCTACACCGCCTTGTTCTTTTGAGACCAACCCATTTTTTGTATTATGACCCTTTTGCGGTATTTCTTAGGCACCAATTAGAACTTGAAACAGATTTGAAACATTGAGATAACTTATTTATTATCATTTAAGATAACCAAATGTACCATTGACAACCAAATGATCTTATTTATACACTTAACGTTTACTCTACGTTTTGGAACCATTAATTTCTAGCTTCGAATTGTGAGTTCAGGTACCGTGGTATCCATCATCACAGGCCCATCTTCTACAATCTTTGTGGCATTTGTGTCCGGACCAACATTAAGCTTGTAAGCTGAATCATGAACTCCAATAGCAGCTCTACCCGAAGGGTCAAGATGGTTAGACCATGCAACGTCCCATTCAATTGCTTTAGCTGTGCTGCAAGCCACACTTGCACCACCTGGCACGGTTAAGATCGCTGGATTCTGAAAAGAAATGAAAAGAATGGTCAGACCATTGACCCGAGGTACTTGAAACACACCACGAGGTAGTAATCTATGCAAAAAGGTCTCAAACCTGAGGGAAAAAATGTTCAAAGATCATCCGGTAGTAGTAGGCTTCTTTTGTCTGTGGCGTGTTGTGAGGGAAGATATGTGATGCGTTAAGCATCATCTTATCAGTCACCTGAGTTAACAGTATATTCTATCATGCACTAGATTGTATTGTTTGCAATATAAACATAAGATTCTTACATGAAGTTCAGCATGGTTTTTTAGTCCATCTATCCAGCTATACCCGACTCCGTCACTGAACTGTTCTTTCTGCCTATACAAAATATGCTGCATATATACATCCATGATGTGATTAATATTCCAAAACAGGGTATTAGTGAACAAAAGTCTATACCTTTGGCAAATACGGATGGTCTTCGTCATCAAAAGCCTTTCGAAGAATCCACTTTTCTATGCGGTTTTTCTCCATATCAATCTGTGAGAATTGTCTTCTAGAGCCTTAGTATTGGGGAGATACTCATTTTTATATTACAGTAGATGTCTTACCAGTTTCATTTCAGGGTCGATGTTCATTACTACGTTAATGAAGTCTTTATCTAGAAATGGGACTCGGGCTTCCACGCCCCAAGCAGATGTTGACTTATTAGCTCTCAAGCAATCATACAGATGAAGAGCTTTTATCTGCAGACACATTCTCAGAGCAACCGACACATTCATGATCTATATCATCTACGTTGTTTTACTTTTAGTATACGAGAATATGAATCGAATACCTTGCGACAAGTTTCCCGGTGGAACTCTTCCTTGTTGGGTGCCTTATGGAAGTACAAGTACCCACCAAAGATCTCATCCGCTCCCTCACCCGAGATCACCATTTTCACTCCAAGGGACTTGATCTTGCGCGCCATTAGAAACATTGGGGTGCTAGCCCTAATCGTCGTCACATCGTATGTTTCAATATGGTATATTACATCTTCTATTGCATCAATACCATCCTAGCATATTGCATTCAACCAAATTTCAGCAGTAGTCAGTTAACTATCATGTTTCCACACATTAACACATCCTGAAAACAGTACCTGAACGGAGAAGTGAAACTCATGATGAACTGTGCCCAAACAATCAGCTACTTCTGCTGCGGCCTTTAGGTCGGGTGAACCCTGTCGAACAAGCAGATCACGATAAGGGTTACAGCAGGTTCTAACCAAGACCATCTGGGTTAGCCGAGTTCTAACCCAGAGTACCATTCAAGCTAAATGCTTAATGGTGTAGTCCTTTATGGCTCATAGTTACATAACTAGATTAAAATTACCTCAAGACCAACTGAAAAAGAATGAAGTTGAGTTCCCCACAGTTTGGAGGCTTTTGTACCCGACAAATGACGAGCTGCAATCGATGCAACCAATGACGAGTCTAAACCTCCGGATAGAAGAACTCCATAGGGTACATCTGTCATGAGCCTTTTGATCACGGCCTACACTTTACACGATTAATGCACACGATAGTTCATGGTTTTGTTAACAACTAGAGAAAAAAATCTACAATGCACACTCACTTGTTCTAAGGCATGTCTTAGCGCAATAGGATCATAAGGAGCGGATGGAACCGCCTCGGTGAACCATGGAGGGTTGTACCACCTCTTAAAACCACATGTTTTGCTCGAGTACAAGTGCCCTGGCGGAAACACCTCGAAATGCTCACATTCGTCGTTTAAGCCTTTTAGCTCAGATGATATCCAAACCGAACCTACAGAAGAAACAACCGATAATCAGTGTCATTGGATCGGTTCCAGAATGTGCAAAAGCATCTAGGCATTACCATCGAGTGCCCAACCGATGTAGAGAGGTGTGATCCCGATAGCATCACGAGCAGAAACGAAGCTGTAATCACGGGTATCGAGTAAAACGAAAGAAAACATCCCGTCCAACATGTTGATGAAGTTTTCTCCATACTCCTCGTACTACAAAGAATAATATGAATACTAATGACTTTGTGTACGTACAGTTTTCATCCCATAGGATAAAGGTAAGGTTTGTTATTATCTCGAATACTTGATAAGTTGGATTTGAGTATGTTTTACTTTGTTAAAATATGAAAAGTAATGGGATGAGAGATTAAGGACTCACAAGATGTGCAATGACTTCACAATCGCTTCCGGTTTTGAATCTGTGACCACACAAACGACTGCGTAGATTTTCATGGTTGTATATCTCACCATTGACCTGTAGTATTTTAGAGCAATATTGCCATGTTAGAATCAAAGTAAAACAAATAGAAAATTTTACTATTATGTGAACAGAGTTTCTAAATATTACTAGAATAAAATGTAAATTACATGTAGAAAGAAAGAAAACCTTAAACATTACATAGTTCAATTAGTATCTGCTGTTCCGAAAACAAGCAAAATAAAAGAAACTGATTCATTTCTTATAGGTTATTTTAAAACATATATCACGACTATTATCGGATGTCTCTTATGCTATGTTCTCGAGTTTATTTAAGGAGATAAAATAAAAAAAATGGAATGAAAAAAATAAGCATTTGTGTTTCAGAGTTTTTCTAATGAAAGGAAAGTAAAAAAAAATTACGTTCCCGAGTTCACTTAAAGAAAGAAAAGAAGAAATGGAAGAAAGTAAAAGTCAATTATTTCAAATAAGAAAGAAATGAAGAAGAAAAAAAAGAGGAGAAAAAAGAAAATATTTTATTTATTTTTTTTCGTTAAGTAAATTCGGAAACATAACGTTAATGTATATGAAGTAGTTAATACTATGTGTGATGAAACTTACCATAGGTATATTAACAAGTCCAATTTTATTTTTAATGGTTAATTAAATCAATTACATCTATTTAGCTAGCCTAGCATCCAATTTTTTTATTTTAGTCTTTTGTTAAAAAGAATAAGATATGACATGTCATGCTTTGCGTACGTGCACAACCAACTCCAAGGAAGGCAGGCTAGACAAACGTTTAGGGCCCACGCATTCAATGACAAAAAATATAAAGTTTTAATTATTAAATTACTTTTTAATATATATATACTTTTTCAAAAGTGTTATAGCCCGTTTAATCAAATTATCTTTTAACCCAAATACAATTATTGAGGACTGTTTTTATTAAATAAATTATTAGTTATAACTCATTTTCATTAAGTCAACTAAAAGTTCTTTTTTGAAAAAACCAATCTCAATTCTCGGTAAACTAAGGGATAAAAGGAAAAATCCAATTTATGGAGGTGCTAACAACAAAGGAATAGAAAATTTTGTCAATTAAGTATTTTTTTATGTCATTTTAATACTATAATTTTGTTACAGTTTTAAAATATTAAATTATATATTAATTTATATATTAATTTGTTAGAGCTCAAGGGACTTTTTTTCTCAATCTGTTTCGCAATGTGCAAGTGTGAGAGTAAAATCCAAGTTATCGAAGCTTACCACAGGTATATTAATACTCTTACCCCTTGGAGGTTTGTTAGAGGTAGTTTACAAACTAACTTCATTTCAAGTTTCTTTATATGAATTATATTTACACCAATACTCATTTACCTTTACTTATTTCAAAATCACCCGTAACACATCCATCTCAATATGTCACACATAAAAAACTATTATTCATCCTCAAACATACAATAGATAACTAATTGTCTATCCCATATATGAAATAACTTATTGGTAACGAACTAATTTGACTACATACCAACGTCTACATGCAAACACATATAAACTAGATGGTTATAAATTAGCACGTTACCTACCGCTACAATAATAGTTTTATCTTCATTATAGAGTGGTTGATCTCCTGAGGCTGGGTCAACAATGGCTAGCCGCTGGTGAGCTATGTAGCACCCATCATGATGATACAGCCCACTCCAGTCCGGACCACGATGCTTTAGCCTACGAGACAGCTCAAGGACTCGAGCCCTTTTGGCCTGAGAATCTTCGGAGCAACCCAACACAGCCAATATCCCACACATGATAGTATGATATTGATACCTACGTACCTAGTGTATGTACCACTTTTTTAGCCCAAAGTACAACGTGGATGAACCTACTTGAAGCTAGAGATATGATATGACTTGGTTATCACCGTCTCTGTCACTGATATATAATGCAATTTATGCCACCGCATCACCTTGACTTTTTACGTGTTTCATTGTGAATTACGGTTCTAGAGGTGGCCAATATCGAGTATACATGTATGTCATTTCATCATTTGTATGATTGATGCTATATTTCATAACACAGTTTGATTTCTTTTGATATATAACACATCACCGATGGTGAAATAAAAGAAAACGTCTATAAAAACATGTCTAGTTAGCGTGAAATAAAAGAACGTCTAAAAACATGTCTCGTCAGAAGACACATCAGAAAATTATGCATTTTTAAAAATTCGAAAAACTGTTTCAATGGTAAAATTTAAAAAACACTTAAAAACATTGTCACATCATTATTACCTTTTATATTTTTTTAATTGTCAATCTTGTATATTAATATAAAATATAAATATTTATGTCTTTTGTTGAATGAAAATTTTAAAATTTTAAAATATAAAAGTTAAATATTTTTAGATGAAAAATTTTAAAATTTAAACTTTAAATTAATAAATAACTAACATTTTAGCATTTTATCCAGGACGCGCATTGTGCGTCGGAAAACCAGTTTATATTTTGGTAGTGACGACACACCAAAAATGAATGTTGAGCCAATGCAACCGTTTATGTATTTATAGGACACTGGTTGGCTCAGATTTGATTGCATGTTGCGACTGCAAACCATGAATAGTTATCACGCCAAGACAACCAACACCTGACTTCGTCATCAACACCATGCCTTCTAGCAAACCCAAACCATTAACAGTCAGGTGAACTATCTCAGTATCAAACAGAACCCAAGATCGACATTAACAATCAACAAATGAAAGCCCAAATGGAACAATCATGTCAACTATGAAGACACTAAAGGGGACTGAATGGACATAGAGACATATAAAGACCGACAATGATGACACCACCATTGTAACCACTTGCAGAAACCGGAAATCCCACCTCAAACGCAAATAGGAGACAAAGCGTCAACGATTGAACGCCAAAGACACTATTAAAATTCTCATCGGAACCAATAGATGAAAGAGGTCGGATATAAACCGCCAAAATCACCGCGATCCCAACGCCAAGGAAGACGGTCATCAGATCATCGACGACGTCATAATCGAGGGATCTTAAAGATCACCGCCACACAGATGCCACCAAAAGCGGTCGGCGGGCCACCAAGGTTGTCGTCGGACCACCGGCAGTGTCATAATCAACAGATCTAAGCACACACCGACATGCAACACAATCCATCGACTTTAACGATACATGAAGTCACTAGAACCGATTCCATACCTGGTACAGTAGCGAAAAAAGACGAAGGTGTGGCGGTGGCAGCCGCTAACGGCGGCGTTGCCCCTATCTCTCTTTAATGGAACCGGAGGGGATACAAAGGATCAAATAACCGCCGGTAATAACGGAACCACCCATTATCGGAGGGGCAGGACCGCCGGTTACACAGGACACGACAACCAAGTCGGACGGCCTCTACCTCCGTCATCTCCACCACCAGTAACAACTACAAGCATTGTTTCTCTCTTTACTATATGTGCCCTGCATATAAAGATGACATGAAGGATCAAAGTGTACAACACAAGAAATCAAGTGGCCAAAACCTATGGCCCACAAAAGCAACTACTTCTTTACTTGCGTTTATCTGAGCACTATTCATATGAATACCGTTCACTTATATGAGCACTATTCAAGTGCATTAGCACCAATCAAGTGTACGAGCATTGTTTCGACGTATTTTTCAAGCATTTTGGCACTGTTCACGCGCATTGAGGTAGGCCTGAAACGCCCAATATTTAAATTAATATTGAAAAACTAAATATTTTAATAATATAAATATATTATTTTCTTTTTTTAGTATTAAAACCCAATCCTGACCAACCTCTGAAAATATCAGATTTTTTTTATGTTTATCTTTATGAACTTCTAACTTAAAAAATAAACTGGGCGATGATTGTTGGTCTAAAAAACAGTTGATGTGACATTTTTAAAGAATAAAAACATCCTATTAGCAATGCTCTAAGAAACTAACTAAAATACAGTATTTGTTTATGTGTTTCGGAATCCAAACAAATATAAATTTATGTTTTATATTAATTGAAATGTGCATATATGTAACAATAAAGAACTAAAAATAAATTAAAAGAACTATTAATGATTCTTACGTAGAAACTAGTAATTTGAAAAGAAAAACAACTATAACAAAAAAACTTAATTGATTTTGGATTGTTCTTGTCGTTTTACAATATTTAATGTTGTGAAATAATTGGCACTTTACGACCTATATAGTAAAAATGCTTTAGGTTGAGTCGGGTTTTTCTAGCTGTTAGTTTTTTTAAGTGTTTAAACGAACCGAGTCGAGCCCAAGTTTTTTTAGGCTCGAGTTCGGCTCGTTTTGGTTTTAAATAATCTCGAATTTGGCTCGTCAAAAAATTTTCAAACCCAAGCTCGTTCGGCTCGTTTATTGTTAATATATTACATTTATATATTTTATAATTACTTTTATATTTATTTAATCATACTTTTTATATATAACATAATATATTATTTAATCATTTTTTATCATATAATACTATAGAATAATATAATTTAAGTAAATATATATTTAATATGTAACTAAGAAATTATATAAAAACCCGTTTAGGCTCTCAAGCCGGCTCGAGCTCAATATCTAAAGCTCGGGCTCGAGCTCGATTAGTAACAAGTCACAATGTGAGCTCAAGTTTGAGCTTGAGCTCGTTTAAGCTCGGTTCGATTCGAGTTTTATTCGAACCGATCCTGAGTAGCTTGCGAGCCGACTTGGCTCGTTTACACCTCTAGTTCCTTGACTTCCTTCTAATGGAGTTGGAGGTACAGTACCGTTTGGAAAATGAAAAGGTGGACCCAATTAAAATAACAACTGTTCTTCGAAACAAACTAGTATATTTGTTGTTCAAAAAAATGAAATGTTATTTGGGTTAGGGCTGTATAATATTCGTGTCTCGAAGTTCGCTCAAGAAAAACTCGAAAAAAGCCAGGCTCGAAAAAAGCTCGTATCTAAATGAGCCAAACTCGAGTCAGGGTTAGCTTGGTTCGAGCTCGATTTGTGACTCGGTGCATATATATATATATATATATATATATATATATATATATATTATTGCTATTATTATTACTACTATTATTATTATGATTATTATTTTTATTTTAGGATTTTATAAAGGTTTTCTTAAAATAAAAATGGATTCTTGTTTATATTCAATATAATGATCTTTGTTTCCTTAAGTACGGAATATCCAACAAAAGTTAAAGCCCTAATATATTTTTTTGTGTTTTTATATAATTTAATATGTAAAAATAAAAAAATTAAATCGAGCTGGCTCAAACGAGACATGAGCTGCCTCAAGCTTTTCACGAGCTGAACTCGAGCCGGTATTTTGAGCTCCTTAAATTTTTTGAGCCGGATCAACTCGATAAGTTTCAAACTTGAGCTCGAACCCATCCCAACTCAGCTAAGTTCGACTGTTTACAGCCGTAAGGGTTACATTTTGGGGCTGATATCAGACTTATTAATTCTTCAAAACTAGGGTCCAAGCCCAACTCAATACTCAAGAGTCCACTAGAAGCCCATTAGGGTTAAAAACCTGTTATAATCGAAGCCGTCCATCTAAGTTTGATCGTGTGAAATGTGGAGCAAATGTTATGATTCTCTCTTCTACATAAACCCAAAGTCACATAAACCTTCATCACCATCTACAATTAGGGTTTTCATTTCAATTTCCGCCATTGAAATTAATCATTCAAATTTTAAACTATCATATGAAGGTGATTGATTATCTGTTATCTGAAGGCTTCGCTATCTGGTCGGCATGAATGTATTCAGTTTCTGCCCGACTCGTTCCCTAGAAGCGAGATTAATCGTGCTGTTCTAAACTTTCAAATCTCTTTCGATCTTCGTTTGAGATGATTAGTGCAGCTACATTCATATGCAACAGTTTATTGTTTTTTGATTTGATTTTGATTCTGATGTGTGGATCTGAAAGTTGTTGGAGAATGATTGATGGCAATGATGAGTCAATACAGACCTGTAATGAATTGCGAGCATGATCGCAGCTTATGAACATCTAAGGGACTGAGTCTTTTATCATTCTCCAACATCTATAGATATTTTATCATGAGCTGCAAGAAAATTTTAATTTGGTTATTTGAAATTATTTTCCTTTGAGTTGATAAATTTCATGATTAAATGTATGAGAATCATTTGGAGGATTGGGTGTTATTTTAAACGAATTTATTGAATATCTATTTGTTTTTTTATGGGGATTGCACCCTCAACTCTTAATGAAAAGAAAAGAAATTTAAGAGAAAAAAAAAATAGAAAGGAAAAAAATGTATTTAAAATTTTGTGTTTTAGATTTCTAAGTAAATGAAAAGAAATTAAAAAATTTATGTGTTTAATTTTTTTTTCTATTTTCTTTCGTTTTGAAAGTAAAGTTAAAAGAGAAAATTATTGAAATTTTTCTTTTTGTTTTTTTTCATTTTCTTCTTTTAAAAAACTCGGAAACATAGTTTTTTTGTTTCCTTTTATTTCCCTCTTTAATAAAACTCGTAAATACAATTATTTTTCATTTTCCACTTATTTCTTTTCATTTCTTTCCGTAAGTGAGACTCGGGAACAGAGCGTAAAAGAAAATCCATAACGGAATAAAATATTTTAGATTAACTATGAACTTCTTTGTTTACGGTGAAACTTAAAAATTGATAGTGAAAATTGTTAAATTGGACCTTTGATTCTTATAAATATATTTGAGGTGTGATTTTTCCTCGAAAATGAATAAATGGAGGTGGTTAAAATAAAACTTGTTATTTGAAATAGAATAGGATTTCAAATGGAAAGGTCTTGGTACTAGCATTTTGTGGAAAAACGGAAAAGCTTTACGAAGAAAAATTAGGTGTTGTTTGTTTTTTCTGTAACAAAACGTTTGCAGTGTGTGGATCACATTTGCAAATATCTACAGTAGAAGAGGTGGATCAAACGTCTATTGTTTGTTTTTTTAACATCTGTAAAATGCTAAAATATTTTGTAATTAATTATACCAATTGTTTAAATAATAAAAAACAACAATATCCAACAAAGTTCATAATTAAACACAATTAACATAAATAACCTCAGTAAACTTAAACAAATTCCCAAGTCAAATTTCCAAATAAATATCCTTAATTATCACGTGCACCCCTCTAATATTATAAAATTATTATTA
Organism: Flaveria trinervia; assembly: GCA_025506515.1. Classification (NCBI taxonomy): domain Eukaryota; kingdom Viridiplantae; phylum Streptophyta; class Magnoliopsida; order Asterales; family Asteraceae; genus Flaveria; species Flaveria trinervia. The sequence continues at coordinate 15,241,519 of CM046444.1, forward strand.
TTCCAATATTATTTTTTTACATAATTCCAATTCTAACTTGCACTCCAATCTCCACCCCCTAATAAACAAAGATCACATCTTCCCCAGGAATTAGCATCTTCAACTTCAACTTAACTTTACATCGTTTGTTCTTCAAAAAGAATCACAAACTACAAAACAATCTAGTTTCACACCCATGGAGTGGGTTAGAGGTAGAACAATCGGCCACGGAAGCTTTGTTGCAGTTAGCTTAGCAAACCAACAATCGGTTCCGGCTTCGCGTTCGTTCATGAGGGTGTCGCCGGAGGGCGCAGGTGGAGGAGGGGGGAGGCGAGCGCAGGTGAGGGGAGAAGGAGGCGGGCGGCGGGCGGGTGTAGGTGGGGGACGGGGGAGGCGAGCGCAGGTGGGGGGAGGGGGGCGGTTGGGGGAGGGCAGCGGTGGCAGTTGGGGGAAGGCAGCGCTTGGGGGCGGTGGTGAGAGGATAGGGGGCGACGTTGGGGACGGCAGAGGGGGAGGGTTACGATGAGGGCGGCCGGCGGCTCGGAGGGCGGCGGCCGGAGACAGGGTGGTCGGCGGTTGTTGGGAGGAGATGAGTGGTAGGGGTGAAGGGTTGAATACAAATGAAGAAAAACAAGTCTGAAAAGAGTTGGGTGTAAAGAGAAGAAGAGGTTGAGAAGACTTGAGAAGTGGTAATACCACATCTTGTCCATGTAGACGTTAGAAAGACGTTTTTAATGAAACGTCTTCCAAAAAACAAACAGTCTGCGCACTCAAAACCTCTTCCCGCGTCTGCGTGTGCACAGATGAAGAGCTGGGGACGAGGTTTTTCCAAAAAACAAACACCACCTTAGTGAATTTAATTCGATAATACAAATACATATTTGAAAATTAATTTACAAAGAAATTCACAATTATTACTTTGAATAATATGCAAAATGAGCTTATTATCATGCTAGCAAATGAAATTAGGATTAAAATTCTTAAAAATTTTAATGAAGTTAAATACCTTTTTTATTATATTTGATTGTACATTGATGCAAGTCATTAATAACAAATTTCTATTTAAATCTTTCATTGAATTCAATAAAAGTTAAAGAAATTTTTTTTTGAATTTTTAAATGTAGATGACACAACTAATAAATGTTCATTTAATGTTATTATGAACAAATTAATAAACTAAGATTGATCTGGATGATAGTAGAGCATTTATAGTTAGTTCTTTATTTTTATCTATATATTTACATTAATAAATCATTATATTTTCTTTTCTATTTCTAATTAAATAATATTTTTTATACTCTTATCATTACTATTTTTTTTGTATTCCACTCACAAGGATTTTAAAAAATATTAAAAATTTTATAAGGATTGAACAGTGATTATTAAAATATATCAATCTACAATAACATTTTCTCTTTTTTTTCACTCACAACCACTTCAAATCATTCTATATAATATAAAAAACACACTCACATATTTTTAAAAACTTCACGGTGAATGTTCTTAAAGTATAAAGTTATGATAATATCTCAAATATGAAAGAAAAACATCAAGGTGTACAAAAAAAGATTGCTAGATGTTAATCCTAAATCATTTTATACATCATGTGATTGTCATAATTTAAATTTAATACTTTATGATATGATTGGTTTGTGTAAGAAAGCAGGTGAGCTTTTTGGAGTGATACAACGTATTTATTATTTGTTTTTATCATCCACTAAACAATAGAAAACTCTAAAAGATCATATACCCACATTACTCTTAAATATTATCACAAACATGTTGAGAAAATAGAGTTAAAAGAGTTAAAGCATTTATATTTCAACCTCCACAATAAGAAATTCATTGTTAGTCTTACCTGATGATTGTAAAGACTTTAAACTTAAAAGTGAGGCTAATTTCTTATCGACACGTGAATTGGGAAATTTTGAATTCTTATTGGTAGTGGTTATGTGGTATGATGTTTAAACTGAAAATGTTCAATTCTTAGAGCATTCACAACTCGTTTCTTAAAATAATGTGAGTGTAGTTCATATATTATATAGTATGGTTATAAGTGGTTGTGAGTGAAGGAAATGTGAAATTTACTGTTCAATCTGTATTTTTAGAAATCACTGTTCAAAACATTATAATATTTTTAATATATTTCAAATGGTTGAGTAAAGGAGAGAGAAATTGTGAATGCTCTTAAAGCACTCACAGTGAAGTCTTTAAAAGTATGTGATTGTGTTTGGTATATTATATGGAATGGTTTTGAGTGATTGTGAGTGAATGAGAAAGAAATTGTTATTGTGGATTGTTATATTTGAAGAATCACGGTTCAATTCTTATAAATTTTTTGATATTTTTAAAGTGGTTGTGAGTGAAGCAGAGAGAAAAAAGTAATGATAAATGTATAACAAAAGTATTATTTAATTGAAAAAAGTGAGAAAATGTAGTAATTTTTAATGTAATTATATGAATAAAGATAAAGAAACTACTATAAATGCATTTAGTTGTGTTATTTTACCTATATATATATATATATATTCCAAATTGGACTTTAATATTCAAAATATTACGTATTGATTGATAATAATCTATACAATTAATTCGACTAGTGAAATTTCAACTTTTATTTTTGTACCAATAATAGTTTCAGCAACATAATCATCAAATATATGCGCTTGATTTGCACTCGATTTCACTCTTGTTTTTTTAAACGACCAACAAAAACTTTAAACCTGGTCACCCAGGTAAATCTATTGGCGAACGACCACCAACACCGCAAACATAAATAACGCTGGTGACCTGGTCTACTTATCATTCCAAAGAAAACCCACCACATAAAGGTTAACTATGATAACCCATATGGAGCATGTTCGAACAAGTGAAATTATCAAGCATATTTCATCATGTGTCATGTTCTTATACCTCTCATATATAATTATATTAAATAGAGTAAATTATTGTTTTAGTCCCTATGTTTTGACAAAAATTACGATATTAGTCCAATAATTATTTATTACACTTACAGTCCAATAGTTTTAACATTTGTTTCAATGTTAATCCTATGGTTAAATACAAAATAATAAAGAATTACGGACATGTTTGGGATTGCTTATTTTAGTTGAAAAGGACTTTTGATAAAAATAACTTATTAATTTATGACTTTTTAAAAGTAGTTTTTTGAAAAAGTGTTTGAATTAACTTATAAAATAAAATGTTGTAAAATGACCATAATTAAAAATTAAGGAGTTAATAGAAGGTAGTAGACGGGTATAATAAAAAATTAAACAAAAAGTAGTTTTTAAAAGTTAATAAGTAACCTCCTTATTTTTCAAAACCTACTTTTTACCTTATACAAAAAGTCAAATTAAAAAGTATTTTTGAGTTTGATAATTTTTTTGACTTATTAACCTTTCATAAATTAATAAATCAAAAGTAACTTTTGAAATGTTGTTGCTAAACATGCACAAAATATAAATCAAACCGATTTCCTCTCTCTTCTTCCTACTCTCTACAATCTCTCTCTCAACAAACCTAGAATAACATAAAAAAAATCAAGAAACGATTCTTGTTATTGTGCTTTAACAATCATCATCATCACATATGGACTTTATTCATATCAAGATATTGATATCTATTGTTTTGACAATAACCCAAAAATCATCATCACCGCATCTTCTCGCTTGCTCTCTGATTTGATAATCATCACCACCACCGACACGCTTGCTCACCAATACCACCATTTGGCATTGATCTTCCACCTCACCTGTACATTGGACTTGCAAATCGATGGTGTGATTTAGATCTACTTCGGGTAAGATGGGGTGAAACTGAAGACATCTGACGATGAAGAGATCCGAAGATGAGATCGCTTTAGGATCATCATAATTGATTAAGACGAGAGGGTTGGGGGTGCGGTCCCGGCTGGGAAACGGATATGTGGGCTCGATTAAAATAACACGAATCCTCTGAAGCAGGTCGTATGTTTGCCGTTAAAAAAAATACCATCACCAATGGTGAATAAAAAACATTAAAAACATACCTAGTTAGCAGCCACATCGGAAAAACACTAACTGTTAAAAAAATAAAAAAAACCTCTCCAATGACAAAACTTTAAAACACCTAAAGACACTGTCATATCATTATCATCTTTTACATTTATTTTTTAATATTAATTTTATATATTAATATTAAATATAAATAAAAATATCTATATGTCTTTTGTTGGATGGAAATTTTAAACTTTAAAAATTTAAAATATAAAAGTTAAATACTTTTTAATGGAAAATTTTAAAATTTGAAATTTAAACTTTAAATTTAATAAATAAATTTTTTTGTAAAAATTAAAAACTAAATTTACTGAACAAACACATGAACACTATTCAAACGCACTGTTCAAGCGAATGGGCACTATTCAGACGCACTGTTCATACGAATGAGCACTATTCAGACGCACTATTCAGGCGCATGAGCACTGTTCCGACGCACTGTTCAGGCATTTGGCCACTGTTCAGACGCATGAGATTTACTTGAAACGCCCAGTACTTAAATTAATATTGAAAAACTAAATATTTTATTAATATAAATATATTATTTTATTGTTTTTAATATTAATACCCAACCCTGACCCACCTTTGAAAACATTAGATATTTTTTGGTGTTAATCTCCATAAACTTTTACATTCAAAAACAAATTCTCCCAATGATTCTTGGTCTAAAAAACAGATGATGTGATGCTTTTAAAGGCTAAAACGCCCTATCGGAGAAGCTCTAACAGTGTTAGCGGCGTGAGTATTAAAACAATCGTTAAATTATTGGATTGTTAATGTAATAAATAAATTATTGAATTGAAATTATAATTTTCACTAAACTACAGGGACAAAAATAGTAATTTACTTAATTATAATATATATTAATCTAAGTGGTCGGTTAGCGTAAAAAAAAACTAAATCTCATACTTTGACCACACCTTTTATAACTTGAATTACATTTTTGTTCTCATTTATAAATTAATACTTTCTTCTTTTGTTTGTTTAGCTCAAATATAAAACAATTTGATATAACAAAAAATAATCCTTAGACTCCAATGCATCATATATATAAGCAAACTACAAATCTTATTTATTTGTAAAAAACATAATATAGATAATATAAAATTAACATTATATAAATTTGGATGCTTTTAGAGGTTTAGTATTATTATCAACTAACAAATAACAACAAATATTTGAGGATTTTTTATAAAATATAAGAGTACAGTTATAACATAATTTATTAATTATCCTAAAAATCATTAAACTCTTTTCTAGATCTGTTGTTTTTTAAATGATTTTATTTGAGACCCTTACTCTTTCGTTATTTAACAAAATATTTTACAATGCGCAAATCAAAATTGATTAAAAAACCAAACCCAAAAGAGACCCGCGGTAACGCAGGGCCTCAATTTCTAGTTAAATATTAACAACTAATAATATTATTTATACCTTTTAATATAAAAACATGGTTTTGGTAAAAAATAGATCATTAAGAAAAAGAAGTTTCTAATAAAAAATGTTTATAAAATATGAAATTTGCCAAAACAACGAACTTTTTCAAAACGATGAAATATTTTAGATCGGCATTTTCAAATAAAATTTTTCTACAAAAAAGGTTTTCCTTAAACATCGAGATTTCTATCGAAAATGACGTTTTTTCAAAAACTTATTTTAAACAAAATGTGTAAATATAAAAGGCTAAGAAATGTAACAATCAATAAAAATAACCTGTAAGTACATGAGCTGAGTCATTCTTGACTGGCATTTTAAAACTTAAAAGGCTCGAGTAGAACAGTTTTCAAACAAGGTTGAGTTAAGATCAGGGCTAAATTGAGGCTCCTTTAACAGACTAAATCAAACCCATGCTTAGTATTTTATATAAAAATGCATATATCATTATGTAAATTTTAATATACTTATAAATTAAAATTAGTACACATAAGTTAATTGGAAAGTTAATCAATCTAACTTTGACTAGACCTGATTTAGCTTTCGTTGTTTCGTTATACATTGAGTTAGTATATGCATAGACCTCTTAACTCATTTAAAAGTAGCAATTATGATGTTAAGATACATGTCAGCTCATGGTAAAGGCATTTTGTTTAAGTGTTATGATACGTTTGAGTTAAAATGATTTATAGACTTAGGGGCTGTTTGTTTTGGTCTGATCGGGCTGACTCGGTCAGCGGGTCAGCCCGTTTGATACACGATTGTAGCTGTTGACCGGGTCATATATGTTTGACCCAAACTTTGAAAAACACATTGCTAACCCAGGCCACTCTCCCACCCCACCCGATCGATCGCGCTCCTCCCCTCCCCCGTGCTCTTGGTCGGTCACCTCCCCTCCCCCTGAGCTCTCGGTCGGCCAACCTCCCCTCCCCTCGGTCGGCTTCATCCCCTCCCAACCGAGCCCTAACCGAGCCCCGCACTCTCGATCGGCCCTAACCGAGCGGTAATCAAGTTCGCGAGCCCTAACCTACGGTAATCATCATCCTTTATGTAGATGTGTATGTATATGGGTATGTAGATGTGTATGTAGATGGGTATGTATATTTGCATGTATATGGGTATGTATATAATTATTTTTATTAATTACACAACACCAGTTAAATTCAAACTCGTTTAAACAACGGGGTAATAATGTTATTTTTATCATTCAGCAGAGTTAGTCAGATACTAAATTAAACAGCCAAGTTTCAGTCAGATGCAGACTCAGTCAGAACCTCTTACTTGGTCAGCTTCTTACTTAGTCAGACCTTACTCAGTCAGCGCAATCAAACAGCCCCTTAAATCGACGGAAGTGTCTTTCTACCAAAAAATGCATAACATGTTTTTGTGTATATTTGGGGTAGTAAATATCCTAGAAAAGTAAAAAAAAAAAACAAAATATGATTTCTAGTCTTCTAGATCATCTAAAGAAGCAAGTTACATTGTTTTCAAACCGTACCACCTATTAAACTGCTTTTTGACAATAAAGTAGCAATTTTGACCGCTGTTAATTTAGTTTTTTACGAATGGACAAAACATCATGATATAAACATGGTATACTTACGCGTGGCCGATAGTTTTCTGAAAATTGAAAAGATTGATTCTAAAGATCAGCGTACACGTTGACAAATGGATCAAGTGTAAGTAAACTTATTTTCTTATGCAATAAACTAACTATGTTAGACCATATTTTTTACACCATCAATTCTCTTTATTATATACCGCCTAGTCCATCATTTTAATTATTTAAGTACGGTTTTGTAATTTTTTTATCTTTCAATATATGAGAGTGTTTTGTAATTTTTATCATTTATGTTTCACAAATTGTATCTCAACTGATTATTTGGAATCTTTGTTTAATTTTCAGTTTCAACAAAGAGCAAATAATCTGTATATTTAAAAATATTTGTTTTCACTAAAACTCACTCCAACTCTAATACATGCAATTGGTGTGTTTTGAAAATTGTTTACAATACATGTCTTTTATAATATTTTCACATGTTAAGCTCTTAAATACAAAATGTATCTTTTTACAAAAATGTCGGTTTTAGAATATAATTTGGGCAGCAAACAAATATTTAGTTGACGCTCACAAAATCAAGGTTATTATAGATTTGTAAGATCTCGATTTGGATTGCATAATTAAATATGCACACATCTCTTCTGAAATCAAGGTTAATTATTCACTTTATCTTAATAACAACTTTATAAATAAACTGAAATTGCTTAAGTTAGTTAGTAACTTAGTATTGGATTATTTTGATTCTCATAAGATGTACAAACGATCTTGTTAGGCTTATATGTTAGATTCTTTCAAAGACGTAAAATCGAAATTGAAATAGTCAATCAGTTTATAAAAAGGTTTACCTTGTTTGCTTCACTTAGAGGGCGTTTGGTTGCAAGAAATAAATTGAATTAAAAAACTAGTATAATTTTCAAATAAATTTATGTTTGAAAAACTGGTCTTAGGAGAATCCGTTTACTACCCCCACCATCATCACGTCTGAGAGTCTTTTTACCACAACCATCACCTGCCCACTCAGAAACCCTAACTCGCAACCCTCTAAAAACCACTCTCAAGCCACCCACCCTCTTAGAAACACTAAGCTGATTTGGGGGTTTTAAGGACCCAAAGGATTTGGCATTTCAGAGCCTTAAAGGGATGATTTCTTGAACAACTTAGAGTAGTTTGGTAGGTCATGGTGGATCAACGATTGTGCATGTGAAGTGGTCTGTCAGCTTTGGTATCAAGTAGTGGTGATTTGGCGAAATATGGTGATTCTCGTAAAGAAGTGGGTGTGAGAAAACGCCTTCACTGGCGGGGGATTATTTAACATCGTTGTGGTGTTAGTGGGGTTGCATGCATTGTGGATTAGGAGTGGGCATAAAAACCAAAAAGAAAAAACCCGAAAATCGATCCAAATCTGTAACAAAAAAGAACAAAACGAATTATGAATTCGGTTTTTGGCTCGATTCCTAATAGAAACTGAATTGTGAATTCGATTTTTAGTTCGTTTCCCAATCGAAACCGAATTGTGAATTCGGTTTTCGATTATAAGTAATTTTCAAATTCAGTTTGTTCGATTAACTAAATACAATATGTTATAATTTATACATATTTTTGTAATTGTAAGTTTAGTCTAACTACGAAAACCTAAACTTTCTAAAGTGGTTTATTTTAGCCCAACAACACAAATTTTATATGTTATGTTATCACTAAACATCAAAACTCAGTCTTAAATCTCAACCCTCAAAGAGTCCAAGTCGACAATTTATATTTTTAAAAAATAAAATTTATAAGATTGTAGAAATTTAATTATATATATATATATATATATATATATATATATATATATATATTCAAGAAATGTATATGAAAGGTGATTCTAATAAAAATATTATTTAAATTTGGTAACATTTGAAATGAAAAAAATGGTAAATTTAGTTTCGGTTGAATACGGTTCGATTAACCATATTCCCAATTCGGTTCGGTTTTTGGTTATGCATAAATTTTTTTTCAAAACCATATAAAACCGAACCATTAAACACCCCTATGACTGTGGATTGCATATGGTGAACTTGTAGACGGGTTAGGTTGGGTTGGGGGGCTAGGGTTTAATAATAATAATTTACATATGCTACATATATAAATGATCATTATAGAAAAAACTAACGGTGTTAGTGAGTTTGCGTAAATTAAGATAGATTAGAAACCACCACGAGTGAAATATTAATCTTGAAACCTTTAAAGAACAAATGGTTTTTGGACTGAACCACATGGGAGAAAAAAACAAAGTTTATACGTTTCATTACTCAAACGCCCCTTAAGATGTGTATGGTTTGAGAAATAAGGAATGAAAGTTATGAATGGTGTTTGGTGTTTGTGTTTAGAGGAAATGGTTTCAAAAAACAATCATCCGTGAAACAAGGGAACGGTTGAGTTAATAGGCTATAGTCATGTCTACAACGGAAACCCCAATCCAACATCTCTATGTAGCAAAGCCATACTAGGTTATTCCCAACAACAAACCAGACCTAATCAATCAAAGTTTAAGATATATTAACTTTAGTAAACTCGTGTATTAAACGAATTGAATAAATAAAATATTAAATAAAATTAAACTTTATTAGTTATTAAATAATATGTGATTTAAATTATGTGCGAGTAAATACTACAAGTAATAAAACAATGATATCAACTTTTTAAAAATTTGTTTTCATACTTTCTTTGTTTTTACTAAAATAATAATCAAACATTTCATTTAAAAACAAAACACATTTAAAAAAGGTAATTTTTAAAATATATCATGTTTTAAAAAAACTATGATGTACGTTCTAAAAGAATTTTTTTAGAAAAATTTGTTTCTATAGAAATAAACAATAATAAAAAAATCTATTTCTTAATCTTTTTAAAAACAACTTATAATCAAAAAATAGAATTAAATAATATAATTAGTGATTAATTGAGTTATTTAATAGGATAGAAAAACGGAAAAAATTGTTAAAAATGAATCTAGTGTTGTCATATGGAATTTCTAATTATCATTTTATCTCACGTGACATCCTTAATTGCCATTTTATTATAATAAGAAGATTTTCATCTTCCATTCATATCTTTTTTATTTTTCCTTTCCTTTGTAATTTTCCTTTCTTTTTTATAACGGCCCAGTCACACACCTTCTAAACTTACTCCTAAATTCACATTATAAACGACCCACTCACACACCTTCTAAACCTACTCCTAAATCCACATCAATATCCACCATAACATTATAACTTTAACAATTAGGAATGAATTATTTTTACTAAGCATTTTGATACCACTAGACTACAAGCTCTTTGGTATCTTCGTTCTACTTAATGAAAATTTGACTATTTTAAAAACCTCGACTTTGTAACTTCAGAAAAAGAGAGATGACTTCATTTGACATTCAAAATATCAAAAACCCATTATTTACAAAATCAAAAAGCCAAGCCTACTATGGGTGTGAATTACTAGGGATCTGAACAAGACCTAACACAAAATTCACTGGTTTATGTTTAGTTTAAACAAGTTCGGTCGAGTGTGTGAGCACGTTTATCTAAACGAATTATTTTCAGATCAACCTAGCAAGTTCACAGGTTGAACCGTTTAACTTCAACCCACTTATTTTTTGTGATTAGAAAATGTGTTTTATGTTGTATCTTAAATTGGTTGGCTAATTTATACCAGATTGAAAAGTTAAAAAGAGAAATGAGCATCATGTTTTAGTTAAAAACTCGATTGTTTAATATGCTTTTGTATCGTTGGTGCAAATATATAATTTTAAAGTATTAATACGCAAACAAAAATTGAAAGGGTTTTTTTCAAAGTTAAACGGATCGTGTTCGTGTCAACCCGTAGATGCACATGTCATATTCGGGTTCACGTGTTCGGCCTGGCTATGTGTTCAAGTTCGACCTGTCAACATGTCTAATTGTTCTCAATGGTTAAAGACTACAGATATCAAAGTATGTATGAAATATTTAGATGCAAACTGACCAACAAGACTCGATAATATGGTCATATAAACAGTCATTTATAAAAAAAGATAACTAGAATGACCAAGTGGTTGCATTATTCAGCAAAGTGACACAGCCTAAGACGACACTTTTGTAAGAACCACAAAGAGAAGCATTGCACGGATAGTATGGACTATACTCAGAGAAGAATGTATGAAAACTGAACCCGAAAACATGTAGTTTTAACTTGTGACTCGCTGATAGAAACAAAATTTGCAACCAAAACCCCAGAGGGAGAAATGAAATGAAGAGATAGACCTAAAAATTTCCCACAAAAACCAACCACCTTAAAGACTACTGATGCCCTTTTTCCTTTTCTTGATTATAAAAATGATTCAAATTTTGAGGATTAAAAAATGTGGTTGGCTCAAGTTTAGAACAAGGATAATGACAAGCAAGAAAGTATTAAAACATTTAAGTTAAAACATACCTCAATCGGGCTTTTAATACGTCTTCATAATGTTTGACCAGCAAGTATAAGTTGCCCATTGAAAAAATTTGCTCATCCACACTTCATGTCAAGAATATGAAGATTGCTTGAATCAACTTCAATCTGTCATTAAAGTTTTTTTTTGGTTGGTGAAGACATCAAGAGCGTTAGTTAACAAAAGTTAAAAAAAAGCTAGCGATGACTTTAATGTCCAACAGCTGAAATCACTATCTGTACCAACAAAGCAAAGCAAACCAAAACAAGATTAAAAACCAAATACCAGCAACCCTATTGCTGAATGTACCTCCTCTGTCTAGATAATTGTATTGGTCGACACAACTAACCCTTTATATAGTTATATATAAGATTATAGACCATAATAGCTACTTACCAAAACCAAGTTGATACAAAACATATTTACCATGGAAGCATTCCAGTTTTGTTGTTCTAGTGCCTTCTTTACCTCTAATTGTGATGATAATCATTTGAATCATTATTCAACATCTTCCACCTGTCACCATACATCTCATCATCAATGGGCTTCTTTCTGTCACTATCATCCATCCGTCTCCTTTTAATATGTTTTCGTTCTTTTATTTGATGACGGCTACAACTACAATCACCGTCTGACTGCTCCTTGCTGCTATTATGACGCCTTTTAGAACTTTCATGGTACTTTTTATGCCTCCCTTCATCATGCCTATAGTCACCACTGTGCACATCCTCTACTCCTGAAGCAGATCTATCTGTATGACTATGATATGATCCATGAGAACGTTTTTCATATCTTGAGTGATCAGATCTCATATTGTGATGATTCTTTTGCAACCTCCGCTCATGACTGTCCTCTGAATTGCTAAGAGCCTTTCCCCTGTCTCTATGAGATTTATATTTAGACGATTTTTCTGGCTCATGGTAGTCATGGCGCTTCTGAATGCTGTTTTCTTCGTAATCAGAAGATCGTTGCCTGGCAAAAAGAACCCTTATTAGCCTTAAAAAAATTAACTCTTATTTGATCCTAACAACACTATTATATCATAAAACATACCTCATTTCATGAGGGTACTTTATTCGGGTATCACTGTTTTCATGCTCAAAATTCTCAGAATGCCTAAGGGGCTGTTCTGCCCTCGGTGCCAGGCCACCCATCCTTGTAATACCACTGTAAGATTGTTTGTAATGCCGATTTAGGTACATAAAGTTGCAGTAAAGAATATTTACAAACATAATAATGCAAGAAAAAGAACATGCATATAATAAGGTCACCTTGGAACATGTAAGCTGCCATAAGCAGATGCAGCATAAGGTGGAACTCCATAAGGCGTAGCAGGGACCATAGTGGTGGCGTTAAAAGGCAGCATCCCTGGATTTCCATACATATTCATATAAGGATTGGCGTGATGGAAGGAAGCAGGGTTCCAGTATGGCATTGCATAACCTGGCATGCCTCCTTGAAACATATGATCTCCTGAAATTCACACAACTTATTCACATGGCCTAAGCAAAGTTCAAGAATTAATCAGAAACCAAAACTTTTACCTGTATGAAACATTGGGCGTTCAATAGAAGCCATAGGGCAGTCTCTTATAAAATGGCTTGGAGATCCACACATGTAACAAGTACGGACAGCCTAGCCTCAACAAAAAAAGGTGCTCACATCAGATAAAATAGTCGTTTTTAAGAATGTATCCACCAACCATTAATAAGAAAAAAATACCTTTCTGTTTCGATGGTCAACTGCGTAACTTTGATCTCCACCTGAAAATAATATAAAATTTTCAAAATAGGTTCTAGATTAAAAACAATACACATAGTATCTGGTAGTGATGTCCTTGAGCAGATTTGTACCTCCAGGATTAACCCACGGTACTTTTTTCCTGCTCTTGGAATCAGCTGGATAAGAAAAGCAACCAAATAAATTTTAATGTTGACAGAGGTAGCAAAAAGTGAGAGTACAGATCTAACTTGAGAGTCATGTAAGTTACTTACGGAGACCTTAAAAGATAATTATACTTGTGTTTGTTGTATATTGGACAACGATTACTAGATCAAACCATAACACATTATATTAATATAATAATTTGAATCCAAAAGCCAGATCATAAGTTTGAAGTAGAACACTTGGATTTCAAGTACGCTAATAAGTCATTGTTGTAAAACTGTAAGCATATGATGAATGAAATATACCTTCATCGGGCATGCAAACTTGGGCCATTACAGGCTGGTTTTCACCTTGAGAATCTACAGAAATTGCCAAATCATCATATGTTTATCTCTACCTCCATTATTATTGGTTGCATTAAGTAAAAACCTATAAATTAGGAGGTCAATTACCGGTATGAAATCTTGTACCCTCCAAGAAGTTATTTTTCATATTTGGTGATTCATAAACAGAATCTGCCATATTCTGATTTGATCCTTTATCCATTGCAGATTTAGAATAAAGTGTATCCAGTTCCTTTTAGTGACAGTGGAAACCTCTTTTCCCTGGATACCTGATTCTCCATCTGAAAAAACAAGTTAAAGGATATAGAAATTAACATAAATATTTGGTGGTCTAGTTTGGCCAAGATATACCAAAGGGTCTCACCTGGGACGTATTTCTGCAAATTATTATCTAGAGCAGTGTCAAGAATCTGAGATTCAAGAAAATGCTCAATAGCGTGCCTAAGAGATAAATTTGGTAGCACGTGCTCAACCCTGAACTTGGTAGAAGAACATTTAGGGCACCTTCCTGTTTTTGGAAGTACTTCACAGATGCCTGTGCACACACAAAAATATGTCAGAAATGTGTGTGTTCACACACATATACATGTGTATATAGAGATAGAGAGATGACGCTACTTATGCACAAAGTATAAACATCAATGACTTAAGGGCTTACATTTTTTACAAAAGCTATGTTGACAACATGGTATCATAACAGCCTCCTTGAAATATGTGATGCAAATAGGACATCTTAGTTCCGACGGCAAGTCAACTTTTAGCAAATCAATACCCTTCGCATTAGCCACTCTACATATCAAGTCAAAATTTGGGGGAAAAAACAAAAAATGTTCAGATACCCTGGAGATATTAACTATATGGAAGCTAAAAAGATCATAAGGCACACAATTTACTTTTCCAATCTTATGTGTTCACGGTCTTCTGGTGCAATGTTCTTCTCTGTATATATTTCTTCTGGTTTATTGTGATCAATACCTGCAATTACAAATTGTGTGCTATGGTTAGAACCACCCATCAGAAAAATAATGATCAGTAGCTTTTAAATGTTATTTACCTTTTGGAGCATCCTCACAAGGCTCGCTTGCTTCAAGTTTATGTTGTCTTAACCCGGATTAAACAAAGTATCAAATGTAAGTTTAATATTAAAAAAGATGGAATAAATATTAAGTTAGTCAACGGTACATATCAGACAATGGATATAAAAAAAATAGTGTGAGGAAATAAAATCAGAAGGCCCCTCTGCGATTAAATCCTCCAATAGGGATGCCTTTGAGATTTTGCATACAAGTAAACAATTTGGCTATAACATGGAAAAGCAACTAAAAGCTTAAAAATGTTTTTTTACAAAAAAAAAAAAGAAAAAGAAAAGAGCACTTCACATCATCATAGTATTTGATCATCTCTTCTCTGCTTTTAAAGGGATTATAACAGCTTAACAAGTGAATTCTACATATATCAAAAGGAATAAGTATGGAAAGGCGTAAGAACGCAACACGTTCTACTAGATGCAAGCTAGATCATCCATCTATTCCTTCCTTAAATAATCTATCCACACGTCTTGATACCACAAACTACTTGTAACGTCTCATTTATAGGGAAAAAAAACCCCATCAAATTAGGTAAACTGCAACGCAGTGCTCAAAAAAAATATTTATTACCTGTCGGTGCATAATGTGTATATAATAAGCACCATATGACGTTAGATTTCATTATTACTACATTTGCTCATTGTGAGTAAATGTGCATATGAGAAAACTACATGACCATCAACGTGAGTGCGAAATCCTTTTCACTCAAACATATACTACAACGGCATACATGTGCATGTTAGTGTAACTATAAGACGGTGTAGTACATAACGGTAAGTGTCATCCTTCTATCTATTATGGGCACCAGGTACCAAATCTCAAGACTTTCAATGAATAATTAACTAATTAGTCTCGTGTTGCCATGAAAGCTGCTAAGACACCATATAAAACACAGTCAACCTACATTATTCTTGATATCTTTCCATAAACAACAATTCACACAACAAAACACTGCTAAAACACCACCATATCAAAAGCTTATATTTCATAAACCTAAAAGATGCATTAAACTGGCCAATGAAAGAGATTCGATTCATTTCAAACTGATTAACACTTACATAGCTGAAGGCGCAGGTTCAGCTGGAACCCTCTTTATGATCACACTGGAGCCACTAGGAATCTTGAATTCGTCGTCATTATACTCTGATACCTCAAAACAAGCACAATCAAAGCACAATAAAAAACAATAACAAATCCGATTCGAAACACAAATTACAGGATACGACTAGTAATTCAAGCAATTGGAAAACACAATAACCTTGACCGGTGAGATGATCGAAGAACACGAGATCGAAGTCTTTATGGCATACGCCCTTCAGCTTGTTTTGGCATAGGATTTTGGATCTGAGTTCTCCGACGGATATGTAGGGTTTACCACCGTCGATTTCGATTGTATCGAAGTTGACGGAGCTTCTGAATTTGAATCTGATAGACATAAGGGCATTCGTTTGGTGAATTGAATTGGATGAAATTGTGTAGGATCGATGATTTTGAGGTGGGATTATTGTAGAAAAGGGGAACGAGAGAGATGAAGCTATTGAAACTTCAAAGCATGCGTGAGGAGAGAAGAGAGGAGATTTTATGGTACATATCACGTGAGAGGTTCAATATTAGGCACCTTTTTTTGCCGAACTTTATATTAAGCTTTTCTAAATATATATAAATGGTTGCTACTAAAGAGTTTAGATTGATTTTGACCGTTCAAAACAATCTAGAATTAATACTGGCCACGTTAATAAGAAGGTTGAGTTAGGATGTTAACGGTTTTTTATTATTTTCACATGAGCAGTTTCTCATGTTTTATTTTAATAGGAGATTTTGTTACGGTGTTAGTATGTAGACTTCCTTACCTATTCACGTTCCTAATAAATCGGATATGTTTGTTGTATAGATAGTGGAGTTTATGTATATGGAGATCGTGGTTTTCATTAGTTGAATAACCAATTTTGGCTTTGAGTAATTGTTGATATATACCTATCGAGAATGGTCAGCGGTGTGTTTTCATATGGTCACAACGGAAGCTTTTAATACCAGATGGATTGCCGCCAAATCAAAAAATGCAAAAGAGTGTTTCTTCATCCTTTTTCATCTAACTGCATGAAGTTTATATCTTATGATAACAGTGTCCCTACATTCTTTATCTTATTCCGCAGGTTGAATCCAAAGTGTGGGATCGAAGATTAAAGATAAGGTAACTTTGATGTAAATTACATGTTTTCAAACATTTCTATAGCAAGATTTATATTAATCTTCATTGATTTGGTGTCAATAAATACAAATGTTACTCCTTGTGTTATGTAGGTGCATGTAAGATCCTTGGCAAGGAAATCAAAAAATGGTGTCGTATGATCTGGTTGGTTAAATGGTACTAATATCGTTTGTTGCTCCAACAACCCATGTCATTATGTTTGTGTCTTTATGTTGTAAAAGGGAAACAAAGTTGCTATCCAAGTTGCTAATAGGGTGATTCATCATGCAAAAGCTTTGCTAAATTGTAAATGAGATGAAGTTATTGATAAAAAGCAGTTCAAAGGATGAATATGATGTTATTGGTCTTAGCAATTAACGATGATGTCTTGAAGATGTATGAGTGATGATGTTGATTCACTGCCTTTATCAGCAGGCGATTCAAGATTCCGGGGGTCACGATTCACTAAAGGAACCAGGTTGTCAAAATCTAAAAGCTTTATATGTTTCAGTCTAGGATGTCGTTTTTGTGTACGAGGTTTTATGTTTATGTTTGTTTGTAAGAAGTAATTAGGATGTGTATCATTATAAATGTAAGTAGATAATATGCACTGTTTGAGTCTGAATGTCAGAGTATATGCGTCTTTTGTTATTGTTTTAATGGTACTAAACAAACACAATAATATAGATCCAACTTAGTTGCATTGTCTATTGTTCTGCATGTTAATGTATCATTCATCATTTTCGGCTTATTTGGAACTCAATGGGGGCATGTGAATATGTTTTTACTGATGTGTTTTCCGTCTTAAGGTACTTTTGTGTGTGTCTTGATACAACCTATTAGTAATTTGGTTAATTCACATTAATTTGAATTGTATATGGGGAAGTCCCTTGATATATTCTTCTAGTTCATTTGGTTCTAGTTCTAGGTGCTCCTCAAATATCATCTACGGAGATGACAAGATGGGTGGTTTGGTGATAGATCGGTTAAAACATGTGGTTTTTTGTGTGTTGGGGTTGATTTGGAATCTCTTATTATCCATTTTGTAATTCTATCATACAAAGAATTAATGCATTACATATGAGTATATAATGACATTCATGAGCGTTTTTAATGAAAAAATAACGTCCATGATATACTTAAAACGAGCTTGGTTAGCTTGACATGCTATTTTTTTGTTTTTGTTTTTTTTAGAATTTTTTAGATCCTTCAATCTCTTTAAATAAAACTATATAAAAGACTTTAAGCATTTACTTATGGCCGTGAGCTACAATATAATACGTATCGACCCATCCATTTTAAGCCAAGTTGAATTAACCCTTTGGCGGCAATCATCAAATCAAAAATTCTTATTTGGAGACGTGCTTTTCGAACTAATATTAATCTTAAAAACATATGACATATCTTCATATATAAAAGACATTTTTATGTGCTCAATTGTCTTATACTAACACGTTAATGGTGTTGTTGTTTATAATTTAAAGAGATATAGTTATTACATTACGACATGAAACCTTCCAGCCACTGAATGGTTATAAAACTAGTTAGCTTTAGGTTACTATTAAACTTGGACTTTATCAACCAACCATTTGTTTCATTTGGTTGAGTGATAGCGTTATAACTTCCTCTAGAGAATATTATGAGTTTGAGTTCTATCGATAACATAATGTTGTTGGTGGTCGAGTTTTATCATAGTGGACCTTCGAACGGCGGTTTTTGTTAGGATCTGGTATTTGAACGAAACACCAACTGATTAACGTGTTAAACCAAACCAATAGTGCGGAATCCTATTTGATTGGCGATCCAATCAGTGAGAACGCACGTAGACACAATAATGAATTGAATCTAACGTCAAGAATCAATTGGAATCGATCTACAGTGTTCTATGAACTTGGAGTACGAACTTAGAGGCTTCTGGACGGCTAGGGTACGTCTGGAGTCGAAGTGGATTCAATACCTACGAATGCTTCTGAATTCTTTCGTTTTTCCACGAATTAAGTGGTATTTATAGGTTAGGGTTGCTCATTCGGGCGACTGAACCAATAGCATGGTTCATTCGTGCGATGGAGCCATGCGGTTGATCCATTCGCACGACTGAGTGTTCAGTCGTGCGACTGAGTCAGTCGCATGAAGTTGTTCAGGCGTATGGACTATTTAGGCACATGGACACTCAGTCGCATGGCCATTCGGACGCATGACCACTGTTTGGGCGCATGGTCCAGTCGGACGCATGTGAACTTCACTTAACCAAAATTTGAATGTATTCATTATTATAACATTATGTATATCAATTCAAACAATCACAAACCTATATAATCTAGTCAATATGCGTTACTCAACTCATTAATGAAATATTAAACATTATAAATCACAACCAAACATTATCATTTCATTAAGTACCCAATATTACATAAGTGCAAGACATTCAAGACATATTACATTGAGATCAGGATCTAGGTACATAAGTGTATCAACAAACTCCCCCTTGGACCTAGATCTATCTATTGTCTTACATCTTTCATAATTTTCTCAAACTTCTTGTACTTAGCTTCTTTGGTGACTCCTGATTTATCTCGAAAGCAAAACAGAGTCGTATTACATTCTGAAATTGTAAAGCTTGTACTATATCTCGTGAGTCATAGAACAGTGGCCACTTGTATAATGTATAAACATCATTAGCTGATAAGTTGGTAAGCCACATTGGGTCAAACACCCTTATGGTTTCCATTTTACCATTTCTGTTCAAGACTATCACGGCCTTTCCCGTTCTCCAATCGTAGTACCACCATTTGAAATGTGGAGTGAAGTCCTGAGGCATCTCACGTAGTGGGATCTTTAACACTACTTTTGGTTTGCCAGTTATGACGTCAACCTCAGACCTTCTGATGTACCTCGTTGGTTGTGAGGTTTGAAGTTGACCCATCTGGTGTGGCACTCCCTCTTTAGAGCTGCTTCAAACCAGCCTGACATCTTACGAGGGTCAGCGTATAGCAATTTTAACTTTGCTAACTGGTTAAGCTCAAAACCTGGAAGAGTCTTCAGGTCGTGTGGAAACCTGAAATACTCAATTCCCTTCTCACGTTTAACTGCGTAAACGTTGAGGTCTTCAAAATGTGCCCATGCTATGATCCTGTCTGCCACCTTTTGATGTTTCTTGACCTTATATAGTTTGGTGTAGGCAGTTGACGTTGAAGCGCTGCATTGGGCTCTTATCTCCTCAAAACATGCTGCCCATTCTGCCTTTTTGATGTTCACTTCAGCATCTGTGGCTTGGGCCTTATCTTTATCCTTTCCGGACTCTTGCTCCATCCTGTCCGGAGTCTCAAAAGTGTCACTGATAAGAGTGTCTCCCAGATTAGGAATGGCAGTTCCCTCCTTGTCAGTGTACTGTGGATAGTGTTGAGTAGTGACATCTTCTATCTCAATCTCATCGACATCCTGAAGCTCATCGTCACTCTTTACATTCACAGTAGGGGCATCTTTCATAATCTCTTTAGCATTCAGCTGAACATTTTGGCTAGATGCTCATCAGTGAGATTGTGAATGATTTCTCCTTCTTCAGGAGTATACATCACAGATCTCCTTACAATACCCTGCAGATCAAGAATCAACGTCAGTTGAGTCTTGACCTGTTGGAGGGGAGCAATATCATATTCATCTCATTGAAAGTCTGGATCTGCTTGATTTAAACATTCAATAGTTAATAATCAAGACATAACCATTTACATTACATATAAACATTTATTTCATAAATTTTATACATGATCCAAATACAAATGATTTTAAATAACAATAAAACATCTAAACATTATTCTTGTCCTGGATCATCGACTCTTCTGCTAATGGGGCTGATGTGGAGGCACCTTGATCTTGTGCTCTTTTGGTCCTCCTTTCACTGGCAGATGTGGCACCCGCAACAGGTGAGACATCATCATCATCACCAACATCATCTCAACATCACCAGCAGCATCAGTATCATCATCTCCATCATCATCCTCATCATCACTGTCATCATCACTATCATCCCCATCCCCTTTCTTAATCTTAAGGGGCTACCTTGGATCCTTTTAGACGTAGCATGATGGTCCTGTTCGTTGTCTCCAACTCCTCAATCTTCTTTGCTGATAGGGCATTCTGCTCCCGGAGTTGGGATATCTCTGCACATTGAGCATCCACTGTTGTGCCTGCTGAGATATTGGCAGAGCTTGGGCAGTAGTAAGGTCTACTAGCTATCGCAGCTAAGCAGTCTTCTCTTTGTCTGCCGTCAACAGCCTCAACACCATTCGATTAAGTGCTGAGAGCTGTTCCTCTACCCCACTGGGAGGCAGAGGTGAGGCCGATGAGTAGGAGGGGAATGATGGTGGTGGATGCTGAGAGCAGTCTCTGCTACATCTCTAGTGGGGACAGATGCTGGAGATGCAATACCAGCAGTGGGGCCCCTGGTTGAGTGGGCCCTTCATCTCTAGCATCCCCGCTATCATCATTATCAGAGTCGTGCTCCGGGAGCTGTAGCTGCTCATCATCTGAGTCGCTGTCTACGTGACGCCACTTACGCTTGCCTGGCGCCACGTAGTTCTCCTTGGCCAGATGGCCTATAAGTCTCTTTACCTGGGGCTTGACCTGCTTACCCCGGTAAACTCTCATACGACCCAGAGTCGTATCATCCATGATCTCCAAAGCCACCGCATCATGGCGCTCCTTTGGAAGCGAGGGCAGCTTCTCATAAAAAATCAGCTGCAAAAACATGGGGTACATACAGAAACCCTCTTTTCCCTTTGCTTCCAGATTCTCTATGAGGTAAGAAAAGATCATGCTAGAGAAGCTGAAGGGGTAGTTCAGCACCAGTGCCACGTAGGCATTTTGTATCTGGTCTGATAGGTCGTCGAACCCCCCCTTCTGGAAGCTATGCACTTCAGAATAACATGTGCCAAGTACTTATACTGGGGGCACAGGTTGCTCTTGTTGAGCACACCTGAGTTGATGTCCCCAGCTTACTTAATCCTCAGAAAACAGCTTCTCACCGTCAGTGGGTGAAGCTTGGTGGGGTATCCAGCATCATCTCCCAATCCAAGTACTCGTTGAATGTCTTCAGCTATAATCTCTATGTCCATACCAAAGATGGAGCTCCGAATGCTATATGGCTTTCGTGATCTATCAACAGATGCATTCTCCTAGAAGGCCTATTGTATAGACCTGTAGGGAGTGCATGGAGTAGAGATAGCCTTGTGGATCCTTGATTGCTTGAGAAAAGCGATGATCTTTGCAAACTCGGCACCATTCCGAGTTGTGTGGTCTAAATGAGCACAGATGTTGTGCTTGGGGTTGATAGACCATCTATCAGCCATAGATCTGTAACACAAGATACATAAACGTTAGATACTCACATAACACAAATCAGTTCTAAGTAACTTGATAGAATTCATTTTGATTCATTCATGCGAATTAATCATGCGACTGTGTTCAGTCGGTTGTCCTATCATGCGACTGGACTCATTCGGGTGAATGAACAGGCGACTGAGTTCAATCGGTTGACTGATCTTACGATTGGTTCAATCGGCCGATTGAGCTCATTCGTATGATACGTTCGGCCGATTGAGCTATTAGGCCAACTCAATTGTGCGATTGGAGTTCATCCAGACGAGCAGTCGCATGACCCATTGATCGGTCGACTGAGGTTCGAATCTTGACCAATTCATGAAATTAAACGTTGTGTATAGGTTCTTTAGACTCACATTCACTTAACTAATACCTAAAACTTTAGTTTTAACATTTTACATGGTTTCAGTAGGTCATTAATCCATTTAGTTGTTCGGTTTTGTTTCAATCGAGAATCACAAATTAGGGCACCATTTCTCCTGATTTCTGTGATGTTTCATCTCATTATACCTGTATAATGCACACACACATCAAAAGATCAATAGGAATGTATAATCATGGTCTAATGAAATTTGGACAGCGTAATGGTAGGATGTGCGATATAAGGGCGACTGGAAGTGATGAGCTGAATGCGATCGACTGTGGCCCTATTATACTGAATCTGAGTTCAATCGACCGACTGGACTCATTCGCTCGGTTCATTCGGGTGAATGGAACTCAATCGGGCGATTGGCTCAGTCGTTCACTTTCAATCGGCCGACTAGAGCTTAGTCGGTCGACTGACTCATTCGCACACTGTCACACCCCAACCTTGACGGCGGAAACGTCGAGATGTGAGGGTTAAGATTGTTCACAGCCACATAACGCTATATTAAATTGTAAATATTATTATCATAAGTCTTGAAATGAAATACAATCATAATTCCCAAACAAGTAATAAGTTTGAATGCAACAAAACATAAAGTAAACTTTTTATTTCATTTACTAGGTCCAAATCCTAGATTATAGCATGCTTCAAAAAGATCACTTTAAGCTTGAGGTTGACCTGAAACATGATAAAAATAAGAGTCAACTAAAATAGTTGGTGAGTTTCCAAGGTTTTCATACATAATATGAAAAAGAAAGTTACAAGTAGCAATTCATGTCATAGGTTATAAGCTAGTAAGGTTATAGACACATATCGTTACAACCAAACCTCGACTTGATTACAAGTATAAAAGATTGGCTAAGTGTATTTGGTTCCCTAGTGCACAAGCATACGGCTCCTAGGAGTCGGCAATACATCGACTTTAGCACCAAATAGGCTTGTCAGGCCCAAAGATCTAAGACGTCGCCAGGCTAGCAATAGTTAATGATTGTAAACAAAACTATGTATCTCATATAAACACTTACAATACACAAATAACCATGACATAATAATAAGATGAATTGCATGTGCTTACAAGTCTCAACGTTATAAGTGTACAATGTATAGATAATCATGTTTCACCCCAAAGTAGTGTGAAATAAAATAAAATGGGGCAAGGAAAACTCACCTGGTCAATAAATATATAACAGATAATTAATAAGAAATAGTAATCGTCGTTCCAACGTAAAGTCTTCACAATACACCTAAGTATATAGATATTACAAGATTTAAGCTTAAACATAATGGATTTAACGAATCAACGAGTATTAGGGTTAAGTGGATTTTTGGGGCTTGTTAAATAATTGTATTTAACAAATAAACATCATTTATATTATCTAAAAATACATATCTATATTTTACAAAAATGTGAAAAGAAACAATTGGAAGTTTCGTAAAGTTTAAATAAATTTTTTATAACAAAAGAAAAGAAGAAAAATGAAGTACTATTTAACATATTATTAAAAAAGAAACGTTGACCTAATAATAATTTATTAATTATTACTGTAATCCATTTTATTAGAAATTATTCACGAACAATCTTTGTTAAAATATTTTATTAACAAAATAAATTTATTTAAAGTAAAAAAAATACAAAAATATTGGTGGTTTTTAAAAATATTTAAAGTTTATATAAATAATTTTTAAATATATAAAAGAATTTTCCATAATTTATTTAAGGCAAAAAAAAAACCTTAAAAAAAATACATGAGGGTGCCCGGGTTTGAACCCGGGACCTCATGTTGAGAATGCAGAGTCTTAAACAGTGAACCAAAGGCCTCAGCAGCGAGATAAGTGGGTTTCGAAGGTTTAAAACCTAAACAAAAGAACCCCTAAATTCCCTATGAACCCTAGAATCATTTAACCCCAAATCGAACCCCGAATCGTTGGTATCAAGCAAATTAAGTTTAGGGGTATTGTTCCCCATGTGAAATCGATTATAGAGATGAGTTCAATTACCCGTTTGGATTTCGAATCGATGCTAAGAACAACCGAGAACAAGTCGCGACCGTGAGTGCAAAAATTCAAGTAATCTTCAATGATATTCAAATCAAAGGTGCAGATAGCATCGTGTGATGGTCTGGACTCAAAGCCCTCTGTCAATTTTGATCTTTGAACACAATAGGGTGGTGTTCGACTAGTGTGCAGGTCGCGATGAGGATGATGCTTAAATTCGTTGTTTGTGTTTGATTCAGGTGAAATGAAGGGTGTAATCGATTGGAGATAGACAGATGATTGTTTGTACTCAGTTAATTCGATTATTATTGTGTTTTAATGACAAAATGGCCATGAGTTAAAAGAGTTTCGGTTATATGATCGAATGACTTGGTAACCGATGTATAACTCGATTATTAAGTGCATTCGAGTTTGAAGCACGTATGCGAAACGATTCGGATAAAGTTCGGCTACGAAACTAACGTTTTTTGATGTTTTAGACTCGCCGGACTTTGGCCGGAGTGTGGCCGGAGTCGCGGCCGGAATTACGGGAATGGGCGGGGGTTTGGGTTGAAAGTTTGAAATGTTACACATTGGCCCCTTTTAGTTTAATAGTTATCATTTCATGCTTAAAAGTTCTATATTAAGTTTCCAAATTGACAAATACAACCCCCAAACTTAATTTAAGTTTATGTTTTAAATATGGTTAAGTTTAATAACCCTCATAAATTATAAGTAACCTTATTAAAAGTAATCTTATTATTACTAATACTATTATGATTATATATCATAATATATTCTATTTAATTTACATTATTAGCTTCAAATTAAGGATTTAAAAGACATACCAAGCATAAGAAATCCATAAATTTCATAATGGCACAAGTAGTCCTTACAAGAACTTAACAAGATTAAATTTTACTTTAACAAAAATACGAGATGTTACACACACTCCCATTCGGTCGAATGGGTCATTCTGATAAGCCATTCAGTTGAATGGTTCATACTCATGTCCATTCGGTTGTTTAATGCATGAGTATGGTCCATTTGTATGATTGGTCCATACTCATGGTCCAATCGTGCGAATGGGTCAAACTTATGAATTTGACTTTATGACCGTACCATGTATTCTCTGTTTCACTTTGAATAAACATTATTAACATTTGATCCTCTCATACATGATCATTTTATTTTAAAAAACCTTTGATCACCTCAGATGTGATCCTTTTAAAACATTGTGTCACCTCAAACGTGACCCATTTTATTTGAAAGCATGTGTGGTCATCTCAGACGTGACCTTTTGGATGATAAGGTCCCTTATCAACTTCCATGACATTGTCTGATACTGAACAAATTGAAGTAGACTAACTTTGTACAGAAATATAAGAAATAATACTGAAAAATTAAAACTAAAACATGTTTTTGTGTTTTTGTGAGGGTTAACTCCTAAGATGTAATTCTAAGGAATAATTTTTCTGAGAGAGCAACCTTAATCATTTAAACCATACATGGACTAATTCAAGTTGGAATCATACAGGATATACAAATCATTCAGGACAAGATATTAAAAACTTTGATGCTCTATTCTTGTTTTTTATCCGGAGTCAGTTAGCAAATCTAAGAAATCATGCTAGTACTCTCAGGTCCCCACACTAATTTGAACTTTCAAGAATTATAGCCACAATGATTGTCAGTATACTTGTCCTCTTAAATCCATACACAGACTTTCAATATAGTTTGGTGACAGTTTAAGGTTTGTTTATTTCAACAAGCATTTGTGGATCCCACACTTATATGGTAATCAACATTCCTTAGGAGATTTTTGAACGGTCTCAGGGTAGTGTTCAAGAAAAGACTATTCTTAGAACTTTCAAAGAGAAGCCAATCCTCAGGTCAGTGCCACCGCACAACAAAGATGCGGCAAACAACAATGAGTTCTAGAATATATATAAATTATGCTTATCCTTAGGTCAGTACCACCACACAGCAAAGAGGCACATAACCCATCTTCTTGTTTGAGCATTTCCATTCTTTTTGCATAGATCTCACCAACAACATAAGTTATCAGTTTGATTGCATTGTTTTATGTGCTTTTGCTCATGCTTTGGTCTTACGCACATATTTGTGGCGTTTATTTTGCCCGTCACCCCTTATTGGAATCTTATTGATTGTGTTAACCAGGGATAAGGTTTACACACAGCTAGTCAAACATTTTAGTTTAATCTTGAGATCACCAAAAGATCTAGTCATCTATTGTGTTGAATCTACCGACATATCATCTATGGTCTAGCAACCTCTAGGTCTACTTTCTTTGTGTTACCTTAGTGGTAGCTAGCTTGTCTATCATATTTCCTTTTATATTGCTCAGACTACACAGACTTATACTTGAGCTTTGCATCCTTTTCAATTTTGATTTTTAAAGTCCCAAATGGTTTGTACCTGTGTACTATCATATTCCAAAAATTGAATCGGTATCACACATACGATCTTATTTTTATTAGCTTGCCTCTTCTTTTTCCTCGTCTTTTTTTTTATATACTGCCTAAACCTATTCTCCCTCTAAAATTATAAAACCATCACGGATTAGCGTTTTACGATTTTAATAGGCAAGAAAATAAAACAATTGTAATTAAACTATTTAAAATTAAACAAAGACAAGAGAATAATATAAATTAATTAAAAATTGAAAAAATAAAAGAAACTAGACACGACGCATCGGACTATACATGGTCATCTTCAGGAATGACCTCACTTTTCTTTTTAACTCCGTTGACCTCTAACAAATATAAAAAACATGATTTGTCAAATGCCTTTGTATAGAGGTCAGCGCGTTGAAAATCTGCATTTTTTTTACCACATCGATTAAGTTCTTTTCAAAGCAATCACGTATAAAGTGATATTTAATACCGATGTGTTTAGTCTTTGGATGTTGGACTGGGTTCTTAGTGACTGCAATTGCAGCAGAGTTATCAACAAAGATAGGAATAGAAGAGAAGTTCAAATCATAATCTTGCATTTGCTGTTGAATCCATATGATTTGAGAACAGCAGCAACGTATTCAGCTTCACAGGTTATCAATGCAACCGAGGTCTGCTTCTTACACTGCCAGGTTACTAATCTTCTTCCAAAGAACTGACACCCTGCTGATGTAGACTTGTAGTTCATCTTGCAGCCGCCATAATCCGAGTCGCTATACGCTGTAAGCTCAAAGTCATCATCACGAGGATACCACAACCCAAGTGTGGGTGTGCCCTTCAGATAGTGAAAAATTCTTTTGACCCCAATTAGATGGTTCACCTTAGGCTTTGCCTGATATCGTGAGCATAAACATGTAGCATACATGATATCAGGTCGTGAGGCAGTGAGATACATGAGAGATCCGATCATCCCTCGGTACATAGTGGCATCTACCAGATCACCATTCTCATCGGGTGCTACATCATGGTTTGTAGCAAGTGGAGTGCCAGCTGTAGAAGCATTCTCCATGTCAAACCAACTGACAATATCCCCTACATACTTGGTCTGATGTAGGAAAATCCCATTTGGTGTCTGATCCACCTGTAACCCAAGAAAGAACTTCATCTCCCCCATTGCACTCATCTCAAACTCCGCCTTCATTACTGCTTCAAACTCTTTACATAATTCTTCGTTCTTGGAACCGAAGATTATGTCATCGACATAGATTTGTACCAACAGTAAATCTCCATCCTTTCCTTTGATAAACAATGTACAGTCAATGACTCCCCTGCGAAAACCGTGTTTCACAAGATGAGTCGAGAGTTTCTCATACCAGACCCTCGGAGCTTGATGAAGCCCATATAGTGCCTTTTCGAGTTTGTAAACTCTGTCCCGATGATATGGATCCTCAAATCCCTCGGGTTGACTGACATACACTGTCTCTCGAATCTCACCATGAAGGAACGCACTTTTCACATCTAGTTGATAAACTTTGATTTTCATATAAGATGCATAGGCAAGGAAGATACGGATTGCTTCCATCTATGCCACTGGTGCAAACACTTCATTGTAGTCGATACCCTCAACTTGTCGAAAACCCTGAACAACAAGCCGAGCTTTGTTTCTGATGATCACTCCCTGGTCATCTTTCTTGCATTTCAAGACCCATTTAGTACCGATGACTTTAGCACCTTTAGGTCTATCTACTAGAGTCCATACACCTAACTTCTTAAACTGAAGAAGTTCTTCCTGCATGGCACTCACCCAAGTCTCATCATTCAGTGCTTCACTAACATACTTTGGCTCAACTGAGACACAAAGCAGCGGTAGGCACCGTCGTGAAGGTATCCCTTTTCCATCACAGAGGCATAATCAGCTGAGTACAGCTAATTTTTAGTCTGAACCCCTGATCTCACATCTCCTATAACATTATCCAAGGGATGATAGACGTGATGTTGGATCAAGAAGAAGGCTAATGCAACCAAAACTAGATCACTTAAGTTATTTTGATGCTGCTTGCAAAGGCTTTCGAAGCTTTTCATGGAACTTCCGAAGGTTGTAGAGTTATTCCGAAGACAAAGGAAAAGTCCAACTTCCGAAGACAAACAAAACTTCCGAAGACAAATGCATACTTCCGAAGTTCAAGACTTAGAAGAATAAAGTGAAGACCACTTCCGAAGTATGATGAAGAAGTCTCCAAGTCTTGGAAGAAGCAGCCTCTTCCGAAGTATAAAGTGGATTCGGAAGTACTTACTCTTCCGAAGCCATTTAACCTTCGGAAGACACTGCTATAACCAGTGGACACAAGTATGGTCTCTGACACTCCGTTGCAGACTTCTAATACAGCATGGCTTCTTCCTAAAGAACCATGTTGTTGACCATACTTTATTCCACTGTTTACCTTTTCATGATAGTACAGTTGCCATCTTTAGTTGGTGACAAAAGGTAAGTCAGGGACATGTCCTGACTACCAAATCTTAGATAAGACTTTATCCGAGATACCTTAACTATAGTCTTGTAGTATAGGCTTTAGCTAAAGATTCACAGTTGGTATCAAAGTATATCCGGCTGTAGATAGTATTATATATAGGTTCTCCTTGTAACTCATAAACCACAATTTGCTTGTAAGAGTCTTTGTATCTTGAGTTGAGAATCAATATAAAAAGTATCTTGAAAATTATCTTTCTGTGTTCTTAATTACTTTTCATATTGTGATAAACTCTTATTGATTCTTACCCGAGTGTGATTCTAGGTTAGTTTAAGAGAAAACATTTGTATTTAAGTGACAAACACCGATCCTGCAATTGGTATCAGAGCTTCTCAGGCTCTTGATTGCGTGATCTAACCATCTAAATCAACCTGTTTTCACTCCTCCCTACCACCCACTCCCTCAAATGGCCCTCAAAAAATCTGAAGTAGAAATGGGGACGATGACCAAAGCGCCAATCATCACCCCTGAAAACTTCAGGTCTTGGAGTAGAAGAATGGAAGGCTTCATTAGATACCAAGACAGCAAAATATGAAACTCAATTGTCAATGGACCGTACAAGCCAAGGTGCTTCACCTGGTGGAAACGGTGCCATGATAGAAAAGGCTGTCGAGGACTATTCTGATGAAGACAGAAAGAAGATGGACATCGATAGCAATGCTATGACTATTCTCATGACTGCAATACCGAACTATATTATGGTGGGGTTCGAGCATTGCAAGACTGCCAAAGAATTGTTGATGCACTTGCTCAGATGTATTCTTGCTCCAACGACTCAAAGAAGACTCACTGAAGTAGCAGTTCAAGAACTTCACTTATATTGCTGGAGAGACCCTCAGCCAGTAGTACTTCAGGTACATTGATCTTATCTCTTCCCTTCAGTGTGTAAAGATCACTCCTGAACTTAGAGATCTCACAAGAAAGTTCATGAGTGCTCTCCAAATGAGTGGACATTCTATTGTGTCTCTATCAAGAGAATAGAAAACTAGAACACTCTTTCCATGACTGAGCTCTATGGCATCCTTGATGGATACCGTCTAGAGATGGAGAGTAAGAAGGGCCACCAAACAAGCAGATCTATGAGTCTTCCTGCTAGCAACGCTTTAATGGATGCTGAAGGCTCATTAACCCTCAACCTCAGCACTTCCTGACTTATCAGCAGCCATCCTGCTCACCTGGTCCTTACATCACTTATCCTGAGACTCCAAGGTCTCAACAGGCTCAACACAACTCCTTCCAGGAAAGTTGTGCCTTTGTCTCAGGAGGTGGACACTCTGGAGATTTTCAATACTGCTTTGATGATCTTGAGTGCTTCAGCCCAGATGACGTAGAGTACGTGGACATTGTCCAGCAAATGGCTCTTTTAACTTACAGAGCAAAGAAGTTCTTTAAGAGAACTGGAAGGCACTTCCTCAGAAACCAACTACCAGCAAGTTCGGTTTGATAAGACCATGGCAAAATGTTACAACTGTAACCAACTGGGTTATTTTGCAAGGGAATGCAAGGCTCCCAAGACCAATGGCCCCAGGCCTCCACACATCCCTCAACCTCAACGCCCACTGAGAAGTCAACTGAGACGGCCGCAATGGCTCAAGAAATTGACTGGAGCTTCATGGTACAGGATGTGACTCCTGCTCAAGCTCTCATGGCCGGAACAGATGATGCCCAGGTATATGAACATCTCTGCACTCCAGCCTGTATAGCTAAAGTTAAACTCTATTAGGATTACAATATGGAAATCAGATCTGACATTGAGTCTTTAAATATTCTAAAATCTGATTTTAAAAGAGCTGAATCTGACTATCAAAAGAAAATTGATGAGTTGGAGAAAACTGTATCTCTTTTGAAACATGAACACACCAACTACAAGACTCAAATCAAGGATCTGATATCCAAATTGTCTGAGGCTCAAGCCCAGCTCGTCACTGCTGAGGCTCGGGCTAGGAAGCATGCTATCTCTGAGCAAAACTTCCAAGCTATTTTTGCATCATCCTCCCATTACAAACTCTGTTATCAGAACAAAGAAGGGTTGGGAACCAATGATTGCTCCACCACATTCCTATGAGTCTATCAGACAACCTAGATATGGTACTGAAGAGCAAGAGGTTCCAACTGCTGACCCTTTCTTTCCAGAGTTAAAGGATGAGGCACCAATAGTGGCCACCACAGGGAAGGAACAGGTAGATAAACATATCGCCTCCTGTGATGATCAAATCCTAACCACAAATCCAGAAGAAGTAGAGCTAAAGCTTCTAGGAGAACTGCTAAGAAAATAGTTGAATCCAAACTGAAAATTGACCCCAAACAAAAGGGTGTCTTTGTTTCAGCTAGTTTCCAAGTTTTGGGTACTTCTGATTCAGGAAAGGAATGTAATACCAGCATTCCTGTCCTACCAAAGGATCAAAAGTTAAAGGAAAAAGTTGCTGACGAAGAAAAGAAAACCAAGAAACAGCAACCTCACTTCCCCAAAAGACTAACATTGCATGCATCATGTGTGGCCTTCAAAATCATATGGCAAAAGATTGTTACTACAATCCTGCAAGCACACATTATGCAATAATGTTAGGAAAGAAGGAGTCAGGGAAGGTTTCATATTGGACCCTTCCATACGGTTCAAGAGTTGAAGAAGGGAAAGCTAGTTTCCAAAGCCAAGTTGCTTTCGGAAGAAATCCTTCTTCCGAAGGGAAAATGGCTTCGGAAGCAAAAGCTACTAAGGTTTGGAAGAACAAGAAAGCTCCCTTGAAACCATCCCAGAAGAAGACTGCTTTGGAAGAAAAGATGGTGAGGACTTCTTTCGAAAAGAAAGAAGCTTCGGAAGAAGACCATACTGCAAAAGCTTCAACAAGCTCATCCTCTAAGATCAGCCAAAGGTGGACTGGAAGATCAAGGAAGATGCTGCAGCCCAAACCTTCCTCAAAGACCTCTGTTGAACCCCCATGCATATCATTTGGTTCACTCATGTCTTTATCTTGGAAGAACCCAAGACCAATAAAGCTTGGGTTTCCAAACAAAACTGAATTCTCATCTTATGTGCAGGAACATCCATTTGACAAGAACAACATGTATGGATTGTAGATAGTGGATGCTCCAGGCACATGACAGGGAACAGACATCTCCTTCAACAATTTCAACATTATGATGGAGGTCCTGTCCAGTTTGGAGGTGAGGCCGGAGGATATATTTCTGGCAGAGGGAGTATATCCAATGGTATGTTAACCGTTACAAAGTTAACTTTGTCAAACAGCTTGAACACAATATGTAAGTGTTCTCAATTCTGTGATCAAAAGCACCAAATGCTTTTCACAGAACATGAGTGCATTATCCTCAAACCAGGGATGACAATTCCTCCGGAATTGGTGCTTCTTAGATCTCCCAGTAAAAGGGATATGTACAGCTTGATATGAACAATGCTTCCCCAATGGTCTTTTTGGTCCCACAGATATATGAGTATTGGAAGGAAATCATATTGCCTTGTGATAGTTGATGACTTTACAAGATTCACATGGGTATTCTTTAAGAACTAAAGATGAAACACTGAAACATTAAAATCTTTTATTCTTAAAATAGAAAATCAATTGATCACAAGGTTAAAATAATTAGATGTGATCAAGGGACTGAGTTTAAGAATTTCGTTCTTGACTCATTCTGTAACTCAAAAGGGATTGCCAGACAATATAGTGCTCTCAGAACTCCTCAACAAAACGGTGTTGCTGAGAGGAGGAATAGGACACTTATTGAGGCTGCTTGAACTATGTTAGCTGATTCAAAGCTACCTCTAACATTCTGGGCAGAGGCAGTCAGCACGACATGCTATATGCAGAATAGAGTTTCTGTAGTTAAGCCCCATGGAAAAACCCCTTATGAGCTATGGAATAAGAGGCCACCGTTCATTGGCTTTCTAAGGTCTTTTGGCAGCAGGTGTACCATACTTAACACAAAGGACAATTTAGCAAAATTTGTTGAAAAGTCGGATGATGCTATCTTTGTTGGATACTCTTCTAGTTCCAAAGCTTACAGAGTATACAACATAAGAATCAACAATTTGAGAAGTCATCCAATATAGTTGTTAATGAGCACACTCCTTGTGTTAGGGGGAATGGGCCTAATCACATCTTTGATTTAGAATTGTTTCCAAACTATTCTAAACCCTCTTGTGAGAATGTTCAGTTAGAATAGGTGCTCAAACTGATATTGATGCTGCTGCTAATGATCAACTGTTTGAGCTTCCCATGCCTAGACCAAATTCTCCAAATGCTGCAATACATCAAACCTCCACTATTCACAGATCCGACAGTTTATCTATATCAAGGAATAGTGAAGCTTCAACAAGTGAGTCATCTACTGAGCCTCAAAGCTCATTAGGTGATCCACCACAACACCAGGCAGAAGGAGGTAGTATTTTGAAGGAACAGGCAACTGTTAATACTACCTCACAGCCAACTATCGATGATGTTCTCATTCATTCAATCAGTCCTCATTGAATGACTTTGAAACAACAGCTGGACAGAGTGTTCTAGTTCCTGAGCAGAATATGTCCAACCTGGATCTATCTCTGCAACTGGAAGTGATTCCTCGTCTTAGGATTCACAACACTCATCCAACTAAGAACATCATAGGGAATGTCTCTGAGGGTGTGAGAACAAGAGGACAGACTCATTAAGGGAATGTCTGCTTGTACTCATGCTTTCTTTCTTAGATGGAACCCAAGAAGGTAGAAGATGCCTTAAAAGATAGTAGCTGGATTGAATCGATGCAAGAGGAGCTACTTCAATTCAAGAGACAGAAGGTATGGAACCTATGTTTGCTACCATCTGGTCAAGTACCCATAGGCACCAAATGGGTTTTCTGAAACAAGAGAGATGATAGAGGCTTGATCATCAAGAATAAGGCAAGACTTGTGGTTCAAGGATACACTCAAGAGGAAGGAATCGATTATACTGATGTCTTCGTACCAGTTGCAAGACTTGAGGAAGTTAGGATCTTCCTTGCTTATGATGCATCCAAGGACTTCACAGTATACCAACTTGACGTCAAGTGTGCTTTTCTATACGGGGATATAAACAGGGAAGTGTACGTATGCCAACCTCCAGGATTTGAAGATCCACAACACCCCAACTATGTGTGCAAATTGGATAAAGCTCTATATGGGCTGCACCAAGCACCTAGGCTGTGGTATGAGACTCTGTCTTAATTTCTTCTAAAGAATGGCTATACTAGAGGTACCATTGACAAGACTCTCTTCATTAGAAAGTCTGGAAAGGACATTTTGCTTGTACAAGTCTGTGTCGATGACATCATATTTGGTTCCTCAAATGACCAAATGTGCAAAGACTTTGAGAGCATTATGAAGAAAAAGTTTGAGATGAGCTCCATGGGAAAAATGGACTTTTTCTTTGGAATTCAGGTAAAGCAACTGAAGAAGGGTTCTTCATTAATCAATCTAAATATGTCTCTGACATTTTAGAAAGATTTGAGATTAAGGATTGCAAGCCTGCCAAGACACCCATACCCAGAAACCATAATCTTTGTCCTGACCTTGAGGGGAAGGATACTGATCAACATCAGTATAGGGCAATTATTGGTTCTCTGATGTATCTTACAGCAAGTAGACCTGATATCATGTTTGCTACTTGTATTTGTGCAAGATATCAGGCTGCTCCTAAGGTGTCTCACCTAGCTGCTGTTAAGAGAATCCTCAGATACCTCAAAGGAGCACCTAAACTAGGTCTCTGGTATCCCAGAAACAAGGATTTCAATCTTTATGGATACTCTGACAGTGACTACGTCGGCTGCAATATTGACAAGAAATCAACATCGGGAGGATGTCAATTTCTTGGTGGAAGGATCATCTCATGGCAATGCAAGAAACAATCATGTGTCTCTACATCAACTGCTGAAGCTAAATACATTGCTGCTGCTAGCTGTTGTGCTCAACTGCTATGGATTCAAAATCAGATGTTAGACTATGGATTCAACTTTATGAGTACTCCTATCCATATTGACAACAACAGTGCTATCTCCATTACTGAAAATCCGGTGAAGCACTCCAAGACTAAGCACATTGACATCAGGTATCGTTTCATTAGAGACATTCATGAGAAAAATCTAATTAGGTTAATCAAAGTTGATTCAAATGAACAATATGCTGATCTGTTTACCAAAGCTTTTGATGAACAAAGGTTTAAGTATCTCATAATAGCTATTGGGATGATAAACATTGATTAATCTGATTTCTTTTGAAAACCTTTTAATATGTAAGTCTTGTGTCAATACAATTTAAGCCCTGTTACAAGGAATTCTCTCTGAAATTTTCTAAGTGTAAATTCCTTCCGAAGAGAAATTAACCTTCGGAAGACATTATTATATCTTCCGAATCATAATTTCTCAAAGGATAACTTTCTTCTCGGAAGAATTTTTGGTCTCGGAAGAAGCGATTGATTGCATATTAGATCTACTTCCGAAACTTACAAATTCTCTATTCGGAAGCAACTCTAACCTCAGGAAGCATATAATTGGCTTCGGAAGTAAGAATTGCCTTCGGAAGACAAGTTACCTTCGGAAATGTTTTACACTCGGAAGAGAGATCTCACTGTGTAACGTAAATTTCTTGGGCCCCACACTGTAAAAAGCAAAGATTTTTTTATTGATGTCGGATTATTTAACTTATTTTTAACCTTACCGTCACTATCATTTCATCCATTAAACCATCACATCACCTTATCCTAACCCACATCACCTTATCCTAACCCCCATTACCGCCTTTCCACAATCTTTTAAATAATCCCGACTATTCACTTTCACTTTCTTACTTGCAAACTTTACAGCCCTAGAAATTTCTCCTACTCATCTTTACCCAGCTCAAATCATTCCCATTCACCTTTCCAAATGGCCTTCAACCCTCAGCACAACCAAGTCGCACTTCTTGATTCATCAAGAGATGCTGACTTCTCAGATATCATCTCCTTCCTAACCCAATCTTCCTACTACACCGCTCTGACTGTTAACCCCACAATTTACTCAAACCATATGTCTGAATTTTGGGCAAATGGTCAGATTGAAACCCTAAACGGGGTCCGTGTCATTCGATCGAGCATTTGTGGCCAGGAGTTGGT
Organism: Flaveria trinervia; assembly: GCA_025506515.1. NCBI lineage: Eukaryota > Viridiplantae > Streptophyta > Magnoliopsida > Asterales > Asteraceae > Flaveria > Flaveria trinervia. The sequence goes on from CM046444.1 coordinate 15,278,255, forward strand.
CATTTCTGAACAGCTCATCAGGGAGAATTTAGAGCTTCATGATGAGGGCGCTCCAACGGAATTTCCCAAAGCAGACTTGGACCATTCTTATCTCCAAACGGGATATGGAGGAGATGTTAGCAGGTCAACTATCTACAAATTTAAATTCTCGTACAAATGGAAGTTCCTGCTACACATGGTCCTTCACTGCTTGTCGAAAAAATCCGAAGGAAGGGATCAAATCCCATTTGAACTTGGGTGCCTTGTTCATGGGTTGGTAAAACACCTCCGCTTCAACTATTCAAGATTTATGCTGACTAACCTCATGGGAAATATTTAGAAGGACACATTCTTCATGTATCCCAGGTTTCTCCAGCATATAATCAACTGTGAGCTAGACCAGAGCACGCTTGTCTGTGCAGCTGCTCTGATTGCTCCCCAGATGAGGCCGACCATCTTCAAGACTTTGAAGAGAGTGTCCACCAACTTCACAGGAAGAGATACTGCACTTCTTCCAGGTATGACTGAGCCAACGGCTCCTGGTGACATCCTGTTAACCCCATAGGTGATGAACCCACACCAGCAACTACCCCCACTATGCCAACACTACCTTCTCCATCCATCACCATCACTTATCAGAGACGTCCCAAATGAACCCTTGTTCAATCTACTCTAATTGAACAAGCTCCTCTGTTCAATCCAAAAAGGCTAGAGTGGAACAAGGGCTCCCACTCAGCCTGAGGTCCAACCATCCTTCACAATTGACCTCAATATGGGTCCTGAGTCTCCTCAGTCTCAGACCCATGAGCCCACAACCAAGCTGAAAGCCTCAAGGTGAGTCTCTATACTCCCCTGAGCAGCCAATAAGGGACAACCCCACTAGAGGCTCAATGCCTGTAGACATTGACCAAAGTCCAGGTGTCACACCCTCAAATCCACTTGCGGAGTTTTACCGCGAGGCATGTGAACAAACCAGGATCATAGTCAACAGTTACTCAGAACGACTCTATATGCCATAATTTAAATAAAATCAACCAAAGTACAAACTTTAAACTGTGCGGAAGCGTTTTGAAAACAACCAAAGAAATAAAAGTATAACTATGGCAAAACATGTGCCAACCCAAAATAGTAAACAATAATCATTAAAATACTAAAAATGTCTTGAGAACCGAGTCTTAGAATGCATTGAACCATGCAGTGCTCCTATGGCAAGCAAGCTAATGACCTGAGAATAGCATACTAAAATGTCAACACATGGTTGGTGAGTTCAAGAGATATTCGAACATAAACAGTTTAATAATAGAGATATAAAAGTAGTGCATTGTAACAGATAGCTAGTCCATTAACAATAAATATTATTTCATAGTGATTTCACAATTGAAGCTAACTGTGTTACGTTGTTGCCTCCTGTCACGACTTAACAAGTCGTGACAATGTTTATTAGGACAAATTGCACCCGGTTGACCTCGAGTCACATAGGTGGGGCTCGTCAGACCCAGTAGTACTACCCAAATTTCCCCGCTATTCAATATTAACAATTCGAAAGTGTGAGGACTTTTCCATGATATCAACACTATATAATATTATACAAAACTTGATATATATAAAGCGTTTGTGATTTACCAGTATGCTATCTCCCCCAAAAGAGATTAAATAAAGAGTGGGGCATGAACTCACCTGATATGCATATAGATACTTAGGGTTTGACTTGTCAAACAAAATAGACAGACAACCTTCAGAGGTTACCTAGATCATGTAAGTACATGAGTACGTGTAATCAAAGAACATGTGAAACCCTAAGTACACTACAACCAAGGACTCAAGATTTCAAACAAAACAGACAGGTTGACCTAGTTGACCCGTTTGACCGTTGGTGACTTCATGTGTTGTAAAACCATTCCAGCAATTCAAACACATATATCATACATGGTTAACATTCAAATGAATCATATGTATGCTATACTATCTAGGTGTATCACTCAGATCATTATACAACCAAGTATCATACAAGTCATGCGAATCTAGAACATTAACATGTCTACTAGTTATAACATAACTAACATGCCACACAAAGATCAAATCACACATTACATGCCATGTGACTCCACTCACGACTTCATATTCTAAACCCTGCCAATCCTACTAAGTAGGGGCCTCAAATTCGTATGCATGTATGATGATCACAATCATATTCATTACATCCAGCATATACCACAATAATCAATTTCCAGTCCCAAACATGATGTCCTACTACTAATCAACATTTAAATCATACATGATCATAAATGTCCAAATATCATTCATGATTACCCCGCCTCACATACAACCAAATTACCATGTTCTACCACATTAAAATTCATCCATGATCAGACTAACATGCTCCTAACATCCCAAACATGTTCAAACTATTATTTTTCAGACTTTATGCAATTAAAGTTTCCCTTTTTAGAAAGTACATCCAACATCTATCAACCACCCAATGTATTCATAAATTCATCATAATTATACCATCTCAAGCTCATACAATATCTAGACATGATCAACAATACCTAATCACCATAATCTAACAAGTTCATGAACAAAAGTTCTACTTTTGGCAAGCTATGAACAACAACATCCATTCAAAGATTTCTAGCATTCATAACAACAATCTAGCATCTAATCATCATCATGAACACATCAATAACATCAATCCATCACTAGATCATCATGTCATGAAAATAAAGTTACTATTATTAGTAACCTATGAACACCAACTTCAATTCATCAATTTCTTGCAAAATCAATGTAACCTAGCATTCATACAACCTATTAATCATCAAACATTCATCAAACAATCACCATTCATCCATAATCCTACCAATTTTCGAATTAGGGTTTGCCTATAATCAAAGTTCATGATCAATCCACTAAAAACATACAATTCATACATAATCAACATTAAACAACATGTAATCAATCCAACTAACATACTAACACCAACAACTAACATCAATTTCGACTCCATGAAGACCCAAAGTCGCATTAGGGTTCGGCCCTCAACAAAAACCCACAAAAACATGAAAAATCTAACCTTTAAACGTGTTATAGCTTGTAATTGATGATTCCAACAAGTTGTATGCCTTGAAATCGATCCAATTTAAAGTTCCTTGCTTGTACTTGGCTGATTTTGCAAAGGAGAGGGGTGTGTGTGGGTGTTTGCGGCCGATGGGGGGTGGGGATTAGGGTTAGTGTGTTTTGGTTAATTTTAATTTACATATTTACCCTTTTAACCCTTGTAATTTGTATTTTATAAAAACTAGACTTTAAACTCTTTGTAAAGTGTTTTTAACTTAATAATATAAAGATATAAACTAATGAAAATCATTATATATCTTATCTTTATAAAAACACAAGACAGACGAATAAATAGGCACGTTTCCGTGTTACGCGATAAATTTTCTAATTAGCGTTTTAAAAACATGTAAACATGTAAACACATAAACATAAAACAATAATCACATAATCAATTAGATTCTCATTAATTTAACATTATTCATTATTATTAGGTCACCAACTTAAACGACAACTAGTGTGTGTTTACGACACGTGTATGCAAGACTTAACGGAACTAACGGAGTTGGTAACGGAAATTTACCGGATGTCACATTATCCCCATGTTGAAAGAATTTTCGTCCCGAAAATTGCGTTACATGGTGAGAGTGTTCCATCACTGGTCCACTGCATTGGCACACAGAAATCGAAATCGAGTGAGTTTTGGATGAGTTGTCACATCATCCCCATGTTGAAAGAAATTCGTCCCGAAATTTAAATCAATACCTTCGTCTGCTGGCATCGTCCTTTCGAATAGTTGAGGGTACTTAAGCTTCATTTGATCTTCTCGTTCCCATGTGAATTCCGGTCCACGTCGCGAATTCCAACGGATTTTAACAATAGGTATCTTGCTTTGCTTAAGTGTTTTCACCTCACGGTCCATCACCTCGACTGGTTCTTCAATAAAACGCAATTGTTCATCCACTTGAATTTCTTCTAGTGGTACGACCATTGTTTCATCAGTTATGCACTTCTTCAGGTTTGACACGTGAAACACATCATGGATTCCACTTAGCGAATCAGGTAGGGCTAGTCGGTAGGCTACTGGACCTATTCTTTCCACTATTTCAAATGGTCCAACATACCTCGGATTTAGTTTCCCTCGTTTACCAAACCGAACTACGCCTTTCCATGGTGAGACTTTCAACAAAACCTTGTCACCCACCTAAAACTCTAAAGGTTTTCGTCTCTTGTCAACATAACTCTTTTGCCTGTCTCGCGCTGCAGCCATACGGTTCCGTATCTGTACAATCTTCTCAGTTGTCTCATGAATTAACTCGGGACCTGTTAGCTGACTATCACCAATTTCTGCCCAGCAAACTGGTGATCGACATTTTCTCCCATACAGCGCCTCGAAAGGTGCTGCCTGTATACTAGTATGATAACTGTTGTTATAAGAAAACTCCACCAATGGCAGGTGAATTTCCCAGTTATTCCCGAAGTCAATCACACAAGCACGTAGCATATCCTCCAACGTCTGTATGGTACGCTCACTCTGGCCATCCGTCTGTGGATGATATGCAGTACTCATATCTAACCGTGTACCCAAAGATTTCTGCAATGATTGCCAGAAATGTGACGTGAAACGAGCGTCACGATCGGAAATAATTGAGATCGGTACACCGTGTCTCGAAACGATCTCTTTAAGGTACAGTCGAGTTAATTTCTCCATCTTGTCAGTTTCCTTAATTGCAAGGAAGTGAGCAGACTTTGTCAATCGATCCACAATAATCCATATCGTGTCACAACCAGTACTAGTCCGGGGTAGCTTAGTAATAAAATCCATGGAGATTTGTTCCCATTTCCACATTGGTATCTCAGGTTGTTGTAACAGTCCGGATGGTTTTTGATATTCCACTTTTACTTTCAAGCAGGTCAAACACTTGCTCACATACATAGCTACATCCGCTTTCATGTTAGGCCACCAATAGTGCGCCTTTAGGTCATGATACATCTTGTCGGATCCAGGATGTATAGAATACTTAGATTTGTGTGCCTCGCTCATAACTAAATCTCTCAGATTTCTATAAATAGGCACCCAAAGTCTATCCATGAAATATCGAATTCCATCCTCTTTCACCACTAGCTGTTTATCCATTCCCCTTAATGACTCAGAACCAATCTTTTCTGCTTTTAAAGCTTCTATCTATGCCTCCTTAACTTGTTTGGGTAGTTGGGTACTGATAGTAAGCTGTAAAGCTCGCACCTGTCGGGGTTTAGCTGTTTCCTTCCTGCTTAGGGCATCGGCAACTACGTTCGCCTTTCCCGGATGGTACTTAATAGCGCAATCATAATCATTTAATAGTTCCACTCAACGTCGATACCTCATATTCAACTCTTTTTGCTCGAAGATATGTTGAAGACTCTTGTGATCGGTGTAGATAGTGCACTTGGTACCGTACAAGTAATGTCTCCAGATCTTTAAGGCAAAAACCACTGCACCCAATTCTAAGTCATGGGTGGTATAGTTCTTCTCATGAACCTTTAGTTGTCTCGAGGCATAGGCTATCACCTTATCTCATTGCATCAAGACACAACCCAATCCTTGAATGGATGCATCGCAATACACCACAAAGTCATCCGTTCCCTCTGGTAATGCTAATATCGGGGCAGTACAGAGTTTTTGTTTTAATAATTGAAAGCTGATTCTTGTCTCTCACTCCATTTGTATGTCGTTCCTTTGTGAGTCAAGGCTGTGAGAGGTTGTGCGATCTTAGAAAATCCTTCAATGAATTTTCGGTAATATCCTGCTAATCCCAGAAATTGTCTTATCTCGCTCGGCGTTTTGGGTGTAGTCCAATTCTGTATCGCCTCAATTTTGGTAGGATCGACATGTATCCCCTTCTCATTAACAATATGACCTAGGAATTGCACTTCTCTTATCCAAAAGTCACACTTTGAGAATTTGGCATATAGCTGCTCATTTTTCAACAGTTCCAAGATCATTCGTAAGTGCTCTTCATGCTCCTCCTTGGTCCTAGAATATATCAGTATATCATCGATGAACACAATGACAAACTGATCAAGATAGGGTTTGCACACGCGGTTCATGAGGTCCATGAACACAGCAGGTGCATTAGATAACCCAAAGGCATGACCAAGAACTCATAATAACCATAACGAGTACGAAACGCAGTCTTGGGAATGTCTTCTTCTCGAACTCTAAGTTGATGATAACCAGATCTCAAGTCAATCTTCGAATAATAGCTTGATCCTTGAAGCTGATCGAACAAGTCGTCAATACGAGGTAAGGGTATCGGTTCTTGATTGTTACTTTGTTTAACTCTCTATAATTGATGCACATCCGAATATGCCATCCTTCTTCTTAACAAAGAGAACAGGAGCTCCCCAAGGTGACGTGCTAGGTCGAATAAAGCCCTTATCTAAAAGCTCCTGAAGTTGTGATGACAACTCTTGTAGCTCGTTTGGTGCTAATCGATAAGGTGCCCTAGCAATCGGGGCTGCGCCGGGAGTCAACTCAATCTGGAATTCCACTTGGCGGTGAGGTGGTAATCCAAGAAGATCCTCTGGAAACACCTCTGGAACACCCTCTGGAAACACCTCTGGAAAATCACGTACTATGGGAATATCCTCCATTCTCCTTTCTTCTACCTGCTTATCGGTTACAAGTGCTAGGATAGCCACACGACCCTTTCGTAACAACTTTTGAGCTTTCATGAATGAGATGATGCCTATCACAGCACCACAACTATCACCTCTGACGGTAAGGATTTTATCATCAACAGGGATTCGTATGATCTTCTCATGACATATGACTTCCGCTTGCTTGCTAGAGAGCCAATCCATGCCTATCACAACATCAAAACTCCCCAGCTTAACAGGCATAAGATCTATAGCGAAAGTATGACCAGCAAGTTATCTTACAGTCTTTAAGGATATGCGTTACATGGATTGTTTACCGTCGGCTAATTCCACAGTGTATTTAGATTCTAAAGCAGAGGGTATATCCTTAAAAGACTACAGAAGTTTAAGGACACAAAACTCCTATCGGCTCCAGTATCAAATAGTACCGTAGCAGAACAACCATTAACAGAGAATCTACCAGTAACAGTTGTTGGATCATTTAGAGCCTCACCTGAGCCAATGACGAAGGCTCCCCTTGGCTCCATCTTTATTGCCGCCATTACCAGTACCATTTCCACCGTTGTTGTTATTATCGTTGTTGTTGTTGTTACCGTGATTGTTGGTGTTGTTGTTGTTATTGTTGTTGTTGCCATTACTGTTCCTCCTTAGTTGTGGGCAGTTTCGCCTGTAATGCCTTTCTTTCCCACATTCGAAACAACCCTTGGGAGTTTCTTGAGGTTGTTGTGGCCTCCTTACCAGTTCACCACGACAATCCTTTGCAGCGTGTCCAATTTTTCCACAACGTTGACACTTGAAGCTATCACACCTTCCACATGATGGTAATTACACTGAGTGCACTTTGGATGCCTACCACCATAACTACTGGGTCCTTGATTATTTGCAGGCGTTTGGTTGAAGTTACGGTTATTGTCGAACCTCCGTTGCTGCTGAACCGGCTGTTGTTGCTATTGAGTTGAGGTTGACCGCTAGAAGATGATGATGCTTTGGTGTTGTTGGCATTATCCCACTTTCTTTTGTTGTGGGGCATGCCTGCCACAGCGCCCCGTTTGGGTAGACGTCCTTGCTCCACGGCTTGGTCAGTTAGCCTGTGAGCTAGCTGGATGGCTTGCTGAATTGTGGCTGGATTGGAAGCAGTTACCATACTTTGGACTTCGGGTACCAATCCCCGTATGTAATGCTCTACCTTTTATGTACCTCATTCACCATTCCCGGGCACAGAGTTGCTAATTCATGGGTTCTGGTGGTGTAAGCCTCGATTTCCGAGCCCTGCATCTTCAATTGCCAGAACTCCATTTCTAACTTCTGCACTTCGTTGCGAGGACAGTACTCCTCAGTCATCATTGCTTTGAACTCTTCTCATGGAAGTCCATTCGTCATCGCTTGTCCAAGCATCTGGACTTGCGCGTTCCACCAAGACAGAGCAGCACCCTCTAAAGTCCCGGTGGCATACTTTACTTGATCCGCAGGTGGACAATTGCATTTAGAGAAGACAGACTCAGTCTTCTCGAACCATCGCACAAGCCCTACAGCACCCTCTGTACCGCTGTAGGTGTGTGGCTTACAGTCCATAAAGGACTTGTAGGTACACACTGGTGGTCCTGTTTTAACACAACACACATTAATCAGACATCCCATACAGTTATGAAGGATATCAGATTTATCTTTCTATCATTGTTTACCTGTTGGCTGACCCACGTGGGCAGCAGCCACTGCCGCCTGAACATGCTCATTAATTAGAGCAGCTAATTCTGCGGGGGTCATGTTAATAGCACCACCGCCCTATTCTCCGGTGCCACGTCCACGTCCGCGTCCACGACCACATCCACGGGCGTCCATTTCCACTTTACATTCACAAATACAATAATGAGTAACATCAAACACATTTATCTCATTGAAGCATAGTAAACAGTAAATAACAGAAATAATGAATCATCATAACCACAACATTCATAACAAAAATAATAACCAAAGTAAATAAATTGTAAATGAGTCACAATGTATTTATCAATGTCAAATTTAAGTTTGTCGTTCGTGTGGGGAAACAACCCTTCCCACATAGGTTTCAAAAAAAAACACTACGTAGTCTAAGTCATATAAAGAGTCAATCGACAACATCTGACCCATCACTGTCATCCTCCATCTCCTCCGGTTCCTCTCTTCGGGTCCCTCCTCGGGATCCTCCTTATCCTCAGGGTCTGCTGCAAGAGCAGGAGCTATAGCAATCTGTAGTGCCTCTAGTTGAGCTTCTAAAATGGCAATCCTATTATCAGCTACGGCGTCCCGCTGTTCATGAGCAGTCACGCGCCCTTGGAGTGCCATGAGACCATCTTGCATATGGTGACACCCTTTTAGGGTCTTCCCGTGTTGTTCCTCGAGTTCATCCAATTGATGTCTCAGTTTGTACACCTCTTGTTGCAGTGTACGACATCACCCGTGAGCCGCCTTACTCGACTTGCTCAGTGTCCAGTGCAGCAATCAGTTGCTCGTTGGACTGCACCGTCCGTGGGAGTGAAGGCATTGGTTGGTCGGCATTGTTCCTAGTCCTGGGCCTCGGGACAGGTACGCGCTCCCTAAACATGATATGATCAACAAATCAAGGATAGAAACGCCAGTCTCGCGGAGGGTCACGCTTCATCAATGCAAAGGGTTGATCCCAGTCAATCTCCTCTCGAGGATAAGCCAGTCGGGGCCAATCGAATCCATCATCAGGTACAGGTGCGGGAGGTGGGGATTCAGATCGTGAAGGTGATTCAGGTCGTTTACCCGGAGCTCTCGATGACGATGCCATGCTGCAGAGAGTGTGACGTGTATGCCAATGAGTATACAGTAGATGAGAATAAGGCACATGTAACTAATTAACTGTGTGCGGTTATAGTCTAGTGTGTATGCAAACTAGTTCCCTATAACCAATGGCTCTGATACCAATCTGTCACACCCTCAAAATCCACTTGCGGAGCTTTACCGCGAGGCGTGTGAACCAACCAGGATCACAGTCAACAGTTACTCAGAACGACTCTATATGCCATAATTTAAATAAAATCAACCAAAGTACAAACTTTAAACTGTGCGGAAGCGTTTTGAAAACAACCCAAAGAAATAAAAGTATAACTATGGAAAAACATGTGCCAACCCAAAAGAGTAAACAATAATCATTAAAATACTAAAAATGTCTTGAGAACCGAGTCTTAGAATGCAAGTGAACCATGCAGTGCTCCTATGGCAAGCAAGCTAATGACCTGAGAATAGCATACTAAAATGTCAACACATTGGTTGGTGAGTTCAAGAGATATTCAAACATAAACAGTTTAATAATAGTGATATAAAAGTAGTGCATTGTAACAGATAGCTAGTCCATTAACAATAATATTATTTCATAGTGATTTCGCATTGAAGCTGACTGTGTTACGTTGTTGCCTCCTGTCACAACTTAACAGGTCGTGACAATGTTTATTAGGACAAATTGCACCCGGTTGACCTCGAGTCACACAGGTGGGGCTTGTCAGACCCAGTAGTACTACCTAAATTTCCCCGCTATTCAATATTAACAATTCGAAAGTGTGAGGACTTTCCATGATATCAACACTATATAATATTATACACAACTTGAATATATAAAGCGTTTGTGATTTACCAGTATGCTATCTCCCCCAAAAGAGATTAAATAAAGAGTGGGGGCATGAACTCACCTGATATGCGTATAGATACTTAGGGTTTGACTTGTCAAACAGAATAGACAAACAACCTTCAGAGGTTACCTAGATCATGTAAGTACATGAGTACGTGTAATCAAAGAACATGTGAAACCCTAAGTACACTACAACCAAGGACTCAAGATTTCAAACAAAACAAACAGGTTTGACCTAGTTGACCCGTTTGACCCGTTGGTGACTTCATGTGTTGTAAAACCATTCCAGCAATTCAACACATATATCATACATGGTTAACATTCAAATGGAACATATGTATGCTATACTATCCAGGTGTATCACTCAGATCATCATACAACCAAATATCATACAAGTCATGCGAATCTAGAACATTAACATGTCTACTAGTTATAACATAACTAACATGCCACACAAAGATCAAATCACGCACCACATGCCATGTGAAGCCACTCACGACTTCACATTCTAAACCCTGCCAATCCTACTAAGTAGGGGCCTCAAATCCGCACGCGTGTATGATGATCACAATCATATTCATTACATCCAACATACACCATAATAATCAATTTCCAGTCCCAAACATGATGTCCTACTAATAATCAACATTCAAATCATACATGATCATAAATGTCTATCATTCATGATTACCCCAGCCTCACATACAACCAAATTACCATGTTCTACCACATTAGAATTCATCCATGATCATAATAACATGCTCTTAACATCCCAACATATTCAAACTATCATTTTTCAGACTTTATGCAATTAAAGTTTCCCTTTTTAGAAAGTACATCCCAACATCTATCAACCACCCAATGTATTCATGAATTCATCATAATTATACCATCTCAAGCTCATAACAATATCTCGACATGATCAACAATACCTAATCACCATAATCTAACAATCTTCATGAACAAAAGTTTCTACTTTTGGCAAGCTATGAACAACAACATCCATTCAAAGATTTCTAGCATTCATAACAACAATCTAGAATCTAATCATCATCATGAACACATCAATAACATCAATCTATCACTAGATCATCATGTCATGAAAATAAAGTTACTATTATTAGTAACCTATGAACACCAACTTCAATTCATCAATTTCTTGCAAAATCAATGTAACCTAGCATTCATACAACCTATTAATCATCAAACATTCATCAAACAATCACCATTCATCCATAATCCTACCAATTTTCGAATTAGGGTTTGCCTATAATCAAAGTTCATGATCAATCCACTAAAAACATACAATTCATACATAATCGACGTTAAACAACATGTAATCAATCCAACAAACATACTAACACAACAACTAACATCAATTTCGACTCCATGAAGACCCAAAGTCGCATTAGGGTTCGGCCCTCAACAAAAACCCACAAAAACATGAAAAATCTAATCTTTAAACGTGTTATAGCTTGTAATTGATGATTCCAACAAGTTGTATGCCTTGAAATCAATCCAATTTCAAGTTCCATTGCTTGTTCTTGGCTGATTTCACAAAGGAGAGGGGTGTGTGTGGGTGTTTGCGGCCGATGGGGGGTGGGGATTAGGGTTAGTGTGTTTTGGTTAATTTTAATTTACATATTTACCCTTTTAACCCTTGTAATTTGTATTTTATAAAAACTAGGCTTTAAACTCTTTGTGAAGTGTTTTTAACTTAATAATATAAAGATATAAACTAATGAAAATCATTATATATCTTATCTTTATAAAAATACAAGACATACGAATAAATAGGCACGTTTCCGCGTTACATGATAAATTTTCTAATTAGCATTTTAAAAACATGTAAACACATAAACATAACACAATAATCACATAATCAATTAGATTCTCATTAATTTAACATTATTCATTATTATTAGGTCACCAACGTTAAACGACAACTAGTGTGTGTTTACGACACGTGTATGCAAGACTTAACGGAACTAATGGAGTTTGGTAACGGAAATTTACCGGATGTCACATTATCCCCATGTTGAAAGAATTTTCGTCCCAAAAATTGCGTTACATGGTGAGAGCGTTCCATCACTGGTGCACTGCATTGGCACACAGAAATCGAAATCGAGTGAGTTTTGGATGAGTTGTCACACCCAGGTCAGTAGGTTTAACCATCCTATCTTTCACTGACCTTTTATTTAAAACTGATGAAGAGATAACATCTCTCCATGGCAATGAAGTTGATCTACAACACCCTCTCCAAGATCAACAGAGCCCGGATAAATCTCTTATCTCTAGCCCCCATCAGCAACCAACTGATGTGAGTCCCACGGATGTGGAGGGGACTCATGTAGATTCAGTTGCCACTACAGAATGTGCCTCAATGGATCTTTTGGACAGTGGTAACATTTCTCAGACTGAATCTACGGCAACCGAGCCCTTTGATGACTCTGAAAGAGACATCATTGAGCATGGGAAACCAGGGTGCCAAGAACCCACATCTGGTGGTGAGGCTGAACATGCTAAGTATGTTACCTCATCTCCCCGTGATTCTTCGAAAGAAGACGAGGGAAGCATGCAACTCCTCATTCAAGATCTTCTTTCTAAAGTCTCAAACCTGGAATCTCAGGTTAGGACTTTAGAGGCAAGATCTGTCACTCAGCAACTTGAGATTGACAATCTCAAGGCTCACCTAGCTAAGAAACAAACAGAGAGGTCTGTTAGGCATGTACCTATTCAGGTCTCCCTGACTTCCTCCTCCAGCTTATCTAGCTCTCAAGATGATGCTACCAAAAGGGGGAGAGTGTTCAAAGACAAACACACAAGGAACCACAGAGCCGGCCTTCCACTTCAACATCTTCCTCTCCTATCATCTCTGCGCCTGAAACATCTCAGGTCACTCTTCAGATTGATCCAAGGATGCTCAATGATCTCTACAGACTCTTCACCAATTTTCTGTTAAGATCCTCCTTTGAGCAGCCAAGTCATGATGCTGCAATGATCTACTTTGGAGCAGAAGAACTTCAAAGGCTGACTGCACCTTCTACCACTGTGGAAGAAGTTGGTCAACCTACGGTCCTCATGGAACCTAAGATTCAATTCAAAGGGGAAATGGGAACTGATGGCCCAGCAACTAAAACAATTGGGACAAAATCTGCATCTCCTTTAACTTCCGAAGCTGAAGTTAAAGCCTCGGAAGAACAAGCTGAATCTTCCGAAGCTGAAATGGAAGCTGCGGAAGGACTGTTTAAAATGTCCGAGGAACTGATCATCATAGATGCTATCCTGGAAATAGCATCTGAAATAAGCAGCGAGGACTTTCCAATTGCACCTCCATCTCAGACACCATCTCTGACTCTCTCACAATCAGAAACCTCTCTCCAAGAACCACCACAGTCAGGATCTTCAAAGGATAAAGGTAAAAGGAAGATGACTTCGGAAGAGATTCAAGAAGAGGAGAAGATTGAGAAACTTAAGAAGAAAGGAATACTTCAGACTGAGAAGTTGCTAGCTGCTAGCACAAAAGCAGCTGCTTCCAATCAGGAGGTTGTCATCAATAAAAGAAGAGAGCAGATCATTGACCAGCTCATTGAAATGGGAGCTGCCAATGAAGAAACACTCCTGCTACCATTAGAGGAGTTGATGGATCTGGAGAAGGAAACCAGGCTGAAACTTGAAGAAAAAGCCAGGTTGGCCTTAGAGGAAAAGGAAAAGAAACAGAAGGAGGATGAATTGCAGCTGAGGAGAGATAGGATAAACTTTCTACTCTCCAGAGGCTTTGATCTTCAAGAACTCTCTCCACACAACGATGACACGATCCTCTGGCTCTTCAACAAAGAGCAGGATCTAATGGAGAAAGAAAGGAAGAAGGCTGCAAAAGAAAAGGCCAGAGAGAAGAAGAAGAAAGAAGAAGTGGCTAGGGTCACTGCCTCCAAGAAGCTTACTGAGAAAGCCTGGATGAAGGACTATCTTCGGGCTCATGGCTTCTCCGGTAGGCAGGTGGGTCCTATGTCTGAAAGGATACTCCAACGGATTGTCAGTGAAATTAAGGCTGACATCCGGTTGGGGAAAAGGAAAGAGATGTATAGAAGGGTAAAAGGGATGACCTTCACTGCTTCTACCCAACCACAACTTGAACCCTCATCCTCACCATTCACCATTAAACCTGAACCCCTCACCCCTGAACCCACATCACTACCCACTACTACTCCCTCACCTTAACCTCCTAAACTTCCCATCATCCAACCCAAAATACTAGCCAGAACCTCTGAACCTAAACCTACCCAATTACCATCCAAACCATCCCTTCAGCTTTCTCAACATCTCTCCCTTGAGAAGTTTAAGGCAATCAAGATGAAGCTCACTAATTGCACCACTTTGAGCGAAGTTTCCTGTGTAGAAGACTCCGTTAACATTACCTATGTAGACGGATCTTCAAGTTCCCTCACAAGAGACAGATTCCTTGATTTTCCTAGAGGAACTTTGGACCAGGCTGCAAGACTCTTGGGCCTCAATTCAGACTCTTTAAATGAGGAAGAAAAGAAGCTCAGAAGGAAACTGGTGACTTTACTAGATACAAGAAAAGAGGACAAGATTCCTAGTCAGCTTCTTGTGCTTAGAAGGAAGATAATCCAGTGGAGGTTCGATAAACCTTCTCACAACTTTGTTGTGGAAAGAGAGAATGGTGAAGTCAACAGACTCAATGCAACCTCTCTATTACACTCCAGCAGGTTTGACATTGTTGAGTTAGCAGAGAAACCATTCTCCAACCCCTCCAACTCTGAAACTGCTGCACTCGTCAGAAATCATCTCAACAGTCTTCATCTGGCTGAGCTAACTGCAAAAGCAAAGATTGAAGAAGAGTTGAAATTGAGAAGACAGGAAGACAAGGAAGGATCTCCCACCAAAGGTCTACAGATGGTGGAAGGTCCTGAATTAGAACCTATAGTTTGATGGGAATATGATTATAGTTCCCATCAACTAACTCTTTTCAAAGGGTAACAACAAAGGGTAGATGTTATCCAAGGTGACAGACTGGATTTCCTGTCTACCAAGGATCTGTACAAGCTTCTCAGCACCACATCAGGAAGAACAAGGAGACAGACAAATATTTTCTCTCCTTGGTGCTGAAAGTTTTGAGAAGTCGAGGTAAGTGAAGTTTTGGTAGCATCAGCCTAGGGGGAGTTTGTTGGATCAAGAAGAAGGCTAATGCAACCAAAACTAGATCACTTAAGTTATTTTGATGCTGCATGCAAAGGCTTCCGAAGCTTTTCATGGAACTTCCGAAGGTTGTAGAGTTCTTCCGAAGACAAAGGAAAAGTCCAAATTCCGAAGACAAAACTCTACTTCCGAAGACAAAACTCTACTTCCGAAGACAAATGCATACTTCCGAAGTTCAAGACTTAGAAGAATAAAGTGAAGACCACTTCCGAAGTATGATGAAGAAGTCTCCAAGTCTTGGAAGAAGCAGCCTCTTCCGAAGTATAAAGTGGCTTCGGAAGTACTTACTCTTCTGAAGCCATTTAACCTTCGGAAGACACTGCTATAACCAGTGGACACAAGTATGGTCTCTGACACTCCGCTGCAGACTTCTGATACAGCATGGCTTCTTCCTAAAGAACCATGTTGTTGACCATACTTTATTCCACTGTTTACCTTTTCATGATAGTACAGTTGCCATCTTTAGTTGGTGACAAAATGTAAGTCAGGGACATGTCCTGACTACCAAATCTCAGATAAGAATTTATCCAAGATACCTTAACTATAGTCTTGTAGTATAGGCTTTAGCTAAAGAATCCCAGCTGGTATCAAAATATATCCGGTTGTAGATAGTATTATATATAGGTTCTCCTTGTAACTCATAAAACACACAATCTGCTTGTAAGAGTCTTTGTATCTTGAGTTGAGATTCAATATATAAAAGTATCTTGAAAATTATCTTTCTGTGTTCTTAATTACTTTTCATATTATGATCAACTCTTATCGATTCTTACCCGAGTGTGATTCTAGGCGAGTTTGAGAGAAAACATTTGTGTTTAAGTGACAAACACCGATACTGCACGTGAGTCGGGAGTTGTTGGAACTACTACCTCAGAATCAAGATTGTGAACATTTGGTTCTGAATCTGAGGCAATAGGAGTCTGAGGTTCCGACATCTCAGACGCATCACTATGAGATGCATGTGGACTTGAGGTAGGCGGAACCTGTACATCCTGGTTGTTTTGATCATTTTCTTCATCAGAGGAAGAGTCACTCATATCAAGTGCTCCCCTTGAGTTGGTAGATGATTGGCTTTGTGAACTGGATGGTGTTGAGTCTTGAGATAGTGTGTTCAAGACATCATGCATCATCTTGTTTTCCAACTCGTCTTCTGAAGCAGAAAAAGGAATGTTGAAGGATTTGAAGAATCCATCATAGTCGAAGAAGTAAGCGGGTCCTTTTCCATCCGTATTGTTCAATCGTACGACTGGACCATGCGTATGGTTCAATTGTACCACTGGACCGTACTTATGGTTCAGTCTTACGAATGTCCCAATCGCATCTCTCAGTCGCACGACTGGTCCATTAGCATGGCTCAGTCGTACGACTGAGTCTAATTCGTATATGCTCCTACGAATGACCCAGTTTCATGTGTTTACAACATATCAGGTGTATACATTAAGCCTAGACTATCGACAAGCGACGGACACACTATATATGACTATATATGCTCCAACAAATTCCCCCTTGGACGTTGCTTGCGAATAGTAGATAACCCTCTTACAATCTTCAGTCAATCTTTGCTCTGGTTTCCAATAGAATCAAACGGAAACCATATTAGCCAACGTTGCTGATCCTTCAGGTTGCTACAATATCCCTGATAATGAATTTAGGCACAATAGCTTTCGTTTACTTTGCAGAACACCATCATAGCAGCAAGATTCCCCATATGACTGATTTTTCCAGATAATGACATGAACAATTTTCCATTGCTTCAATCTTCACACAGGCTAACCTGATTAATGTCAACACCTGTAGAAATTCCCCCTCACATTCAGCATATCCTAATATATAGACATTGTGTTCTCCTGGCATCTTCACATGGTGTATTGGGCAAAAGGTTGAAGGTTCCAATCCACAACTGACAATATCAAACAAATCAGCATGCATATAGATTCATCATCAGAAACTTGCCCACATCATCACTTTCTGATTGCGTTTTCAATTCTCTATACATGGATTCCCCCTAAGAATGAGAATCCTCTCTGTGCGGATAAATATAACTTGATTAGCCCATAAGTAGTCAGATGCTCCTGACTACCCCACAAAGTCAGCACCGACTGCTGACATCTTCTCTTCTCTCTTTCGTGTTCCAATTACATTCACCTATTTTGGAAGTCCGACGAACAATGGGGTATACATCGAACTTATTTGACAAAAGAACCTCAGGGTGAATATGCTTTGCTCATCCTCAAATTTGTGCAAGAAGCAGTTCCAGACTCTTTTTTTGGTCTGGAACAAATGCGGATGAGTCGATGCGGATGGCTCATTCGTGCGATTGAACATACGACTGGTCTAGTCGCACGATTGAACATACGACTAGTCCAGTCTCACGAATGGTCCATTAGCATGGTCCAGTCGTACGAATGGTCCATTCGCATGGCCCAGTCGCATGAATGGGTCTACATGCAGATTTTCAGATCTGCAGCCGCTAGGGCTGCCCAAAACCCTAATCTTATGAATTTTACATGAAACGAACCATCATAGGCATCATAAGATTCGTAAGGGTGATAGGAACGTGGTTTCGAGTTCAATTTTAACATAGAAACAACACACGAAACCAAATATGAGCAAAACACGAAGAACACAAAGTGGGTTTAACGTCAAGATCTGAAATTTGATCCAGAAATCAAGAGCTCGGGTTGCTAGAATGATTGTTAGATCATTCCAGCAGTAACCAGCTCTGATACCAATTATGAGGATCTGGTATTTGAACGAAACACCAACTGATTAACGTGTTAAACCAAACCAAATAGTGCGGAATCCTATTTGATTGGCGATCCAATCAGTGAGAACACACGTAGACACAATAATGAATTGAATCTAACGTCAAGAATCGATTAGCAATCGATCTACAACGTTCTATGAACTTGGAGTACGAACTTAGAGGCTTCTAGACGGCTAGGGTACGTCTGGAGTTGAAGTGGATTCAATACTTATGAATGCTTCTGAATTCTTACGTTTTTCCACGAATTAAGTGGTATTTATAGGTTAGGGTTGCTCATTCGGGCGACTGAACCAATAGCATGGTTCATTTGTGCGATTGAGCCATGCGGTTGATCCATTCGCACGACTGAGTGTTCAGTCGTGCGACTGAGTCAGTCGCATGAAGTTGTTCAGGTGTATGGACTATTTAGGCGCATGGACACTCAGTCGCATGGCCATTCGAACGCATGACCACTGTTTGGGCGCATGGTCCAGTCGGACGCATGTGAACTTCACTTAACCAAAATTTGAATGTATTCATTATTATAACATTATGTATATCAATTCAAACAATCACAAACCTATATAATCTAGTCAATATACGTTACTCAACTCATTAATAAAATATTAAACATTATAAATCACAACCAAACATTATCATTTCATTAAGTACCCAATATTACATAAGTGCAAGACATTCAAGACATATTACATTGAGATCAGGATCTAAGTACATAAGTGTATCAACAGTTTTTCCCTGGAATTGATTGTTGGTGGGGCCGAGATTACGCAGTGGGCCTTCGCGCGTCGGGTTTTCCACGGAATTGATGGTTAGTGAGTTTGAGCTACCTTGCTCTGTCTGTGCTCATTGGCGTATTAGGTGTTTTTTCATCATTGAGGTACTCCGTGTATTCTGGCTTTATTAATTGGTAGTTAAAAATAAATAAACTTTGATTTTTCATTGATACTTTTGAATAAAGTGTGTTTAGGTTAGAACAACATGGATTTCCAGTATTGTTTGTGGAATTTCATTATGACTCTAACGACTATGAGGATTGATGTGTAGATTTGAGTAATTACATGAGCTAAAATAGGAAATAATGAAAGAGTTTTAACTTGATTTATGTGATATGTTTGGATAATTGAAGTATTAATTGAGTTGTTAAATTTTCTTTAAATAGATTGCGATGTAAATATTGAATGTTTGAAAATTGAAAGAAATTATAGACATGATCAAGTAAGTGTAAAAAGTAAGGGTTAATATGGTAGAAAAATGACGAGTGACATTTATTTATTATAATAAAGATGTAAAAAAAGACTTCTAAGTACACAAGTCTAAAACTTAATTCAAACATGTAATTGAATTACTAATATGGCAAGAGACCTTTTCGGGATCATATATTACAGTTGTATGTGATGTCTTGGCATACAAATCCAACACTCATCGCATACAACTATTTGATGTCACTTGTTTTGTAGATCATCTAGATCGTGTATTTTTATTTATGATTCTCGATGACACATGTCTAGCTTTCATGCATAAACTCGACTATAAAAGCCAATATAGATCCTCTACTGCATTTCATCTCTTTTTCTAAAAAAAATATCATTTTCGTGTCCTCATACTTGGCATCTTATTTTCCGAGGATGTCTAAAACTCTCTGATTATTTTAAATCGAAGCCAAACACCCTAAGCACAAACCCAATACCTATATTCAATTTGTTTGTAGTAATTTTCATATTTTGGTGTTTGAGAACCCATCTGACGGTTGAAAATGTTAGTATAGCGAAGTCTTTGTTTTCTAAAGAGTTAGTTAAAGAAGATGAAAACATTAAGGTATATTTTAATTTTTATTTCAATCAAATTCTTCAACATTATCAACCAGTATAACCGATTATGTGAACCCCTGCCTGTCACACCCCAACCTTGACGGCGGAATCATCGAGATGTGAGGGTTAAGATTGTTCATAGCCACATAACGTTATATTAAATGTAAATATTAAAATTATAAGTTTCAAAGATATTACAATTATAAGTCTCAAAACATGAAATAGTTTCAAATAAAACAAAACATAACGTAAACATTTTATTTATTTAACTAGGTTCAAGTCCTAGTTTTATTGCAAGCTTCAAAAGACCATTTTAAACTTGAGGGTTACCTGAAACATGATAAAATAAAAGGTCAACTATAGCTAGTTGGTGAGTTTCCAAGGTTTTCATGGTTACAAGTAGCTATTCATGTCATAGGTTATAAGTTAGTAAGGTTATAGAATACATATCGTTACAACCAAACCTCGACTTGATTACAAGTATATAATATTGGCTAAGTGTATTTGGTTCCCATGATGAACAAGCATACGTCATCAGGAGCCGGCAATACCTCGGCTTTAGCACCAAATAGGCTTGTCAGGCCCAAAGATCTAAAACGTCGCCAGGCTAGCAATAGTTAATGATTGCAGACAAAAATATGTATCTCATATAAACACTTACAACACACAAATAACCATGACAAAAAAAATGAATTGCAAGTGCTTACAAGTTTAAACGTTTATAAGTGTATGAGAATAAATATCATGTTCATCCCAAATTAGTGTGAAAATATAAAAATGGGGCAAGGAAAACTCACATGGAAATAAGTATAAGAATGATGTAATAAGAAATAATAATAACGTTCCAACGCAATCCTTCAAAAGGTACCTAAGAATATATATATATATATACAAGATTTAAATTGAATAATAATAAGTTTAATGATTTAACGAGGTCTAGGTTTTAAGTGAGATTTTGGGGATTTTTGTATGTACATTAGAGATCTTATAATAAACAAATGTACTGTTATGTCTTTTGATATAAAGAAAATAAAAATCAAACCATTTATAATAACTATTAAAGTTTTAAACATAAAATTTGAATAAACATTTGAAATAACGTGATTTAAATGATGATAATTCAAAGACAACATTTAGACCAATAATAATAATTTATTAATTACTTTTTTAAAATATATTTTAATAAAATTTACCAAGACTAACCTTTGTTAAAATAATTTATTAATTGGGATATTTAATTATTTAAATTTAGAAAAATTGTAGAAAATGATTTGATGTCTTTAAAAATATTTATAGTCTACAAAACCATTTCTATATTTATTAAAAATTCTTTAATTAATATAAGGCCTAAAAAGGCTTAAAAATAATATTTGAGGGTGCCCGGTTCGAACCCAGGACCTCAAGATGATGTTGTAAGGGACTGACCAGTGAACTAAAGGTCGTGGCCGTGATATATCACGGTCCTTAATTCTTAAATACATAAACACCAAGAAACCCCCAAAATCCACATAAACCCTAGGTTTGATTTCAACCCAATTGAGCATGAATTCGAATACGATTCTTATAATAAACATGGGGCTTTTGATTAGTGGGTGAAATCGAATGATGGGTGTGTTTAATTACCCGATTGTAGCTGGATTGATGTGATTATCCCCGATTTAGCTTTGGTTCGCACGCGATGAACGGGAAGGTTTGAATTCGATGTTAGAATGATCTTTTCGAGCAATTGGAGTTATAGGGAGTTGAAAGAGATCGACTGAAACATTTCCCCTCCATTTTATAGCCTTGATTTGTACGTTAAGGTACCGATCGGGTTTCGGTTTTTGTTTGACGATTTCGGTTACAATTGAGTGTTTAATAGATTGTTTAAATCAAATTAAACTATGCATTAAGTTTGGTAATGATTATCCGAACGTTTCTGTTCAATTAACTCGATTAATCATCACAATTCGCCCGTTTAACGGTTAATAGTCGATTGAAGTTTTTGTTTCGGTTCGATTCCTTTAATATCGAGATTAAAAGTCCAAGTAAGCTATGGGTTCGAGTCTGTGACACCATTCCGAGTCAATTGGTATTATTGGTGTGTTCAAAACGGCCAAATTTCGAGTGTTTGATGGTCACCGGAGCTCGGCCGGAGATTGGCCGGCTGGTGACCGATTATCGGGGAGGAGAGAAAGAGGGCGGGGGTTGGATTTGTAAATTAAAAAAATTACACTTTGGCCCTCGAACTTTGAGTTGTTATTATTTTATGCATTTATCTTTCTTTTAAGTTTCCAAAATGACCAAAACCCCCTTGACTTAACTTTAACTTTAAGTTCAAGCCTTTTAAGAATTAGTAACTTTAAATAATTATTATTATCAATATTATTATTATTACTATTACTATTATTATTATTATTATTATTATATTATTATTATAATTGTTATTATTTAATGTTTTTATTTTTAACTTTTATAAATTAAAATTAATGACAACTAAAAAGAATAAGCATAAATAACACATGAGTTCCATGATTGACAATAATGACCTTTATAAGAAGAAACGAAGTTAATTTTTAATTAACAAAAATACAAAATGTTATACTGCCCTAGGGTAGGCCTTATGTTTGAGTCCTACTCTCGACCCACACATCTCAACCCCTCGTATTTTTCAAAGGCATCCATAAGTTAATTTAAAGTTTACGTTTATTCTTTTCATATGTTTCAAGTTAATAAAAACAAGATTAAGGTGTTGTTTGTTTTTTCTGTAGGAAAACGTCTGCAGTTTGCGGACCACATCTGCAAATATTTGCAGCAGAAGAGATAGACTAAATGTCTGCAATCTGCAAAAACATATTATTTGTTTTTAACATCTGCAAAATGTTAAAGCACACGCATCCAACATACCGAACAAAACAAAACAAAACATGTGATCACAAAGAAAAAACAAACCGTCTAAAAGAAAAAAGATAAAAGAACGTAAAATGGCACATGGATGATCGATCACAAACACAATGCAATTCATCACCGCATTCAAGCACACTAATTTCACTAATCCCACGTGAAAACAAGAATTCCAACAATACCCAAATCAAAATCCCATAACATTTACCCAAAGCACATCTTTTACTTCCAAGATTAACAACTTAACCACCTCTTAACACTCATCAAATCAAGAATTCGTAAACAAACTCAAAAAGATCATTAAATTGCATACCATATCAGGAAAAGGGGCAGTTTCCCCTCTTCTTCCTGACCCGTAATCCACCACTACCATCCGTCATACCCACACCTGCAACAACCGCTTTTCCGATCTCCGGCGACTTCCGATTATCCTCCGCTTCAGCTTTCACAACCATCGCCGTCTTCTTCTTCTACCGCCGGGGCTTCTTCGGTTGCTCGACGGCGGCCGCCGCTACCTCCTTCGCCACCGCCGCTCGAGTTTTAATGTAATTTCCCACCAAATGGTCCGATCGGTTGGTGGGTTTGTTGTCTTTGTTATTGGTGGCTACAGGTGCACGGCGACGGCGTATGCCGCTGCGAAGTTCCGGCATTGTCTACCCATTAAACCTACTTATAATAGTAATGAAGGGAACTAGTGATTAGTGAAATGAAAGTACTCCTGTTGTTGTTATTGTGATTCTTGAAAAGTGAAAACCGGTGGGGATGGCAGCAGAGGGGAGGGCAGCGGTGGTGGGAGGAGGGGTAAGACGGGGAAGACGAAGATGGATTTCAGGGTGGAGAAGAGATTAGAAGACCCAGAAGTGATTAGAAGACCTCAGAAGTGATTAGAAGACCTCAGAAGTGATTAGAAGACCTCAGAAGTGATTAGAAGACCTCAGAAGTGATTAGAAGACCTCAGAAGTGATTAGAAGACCTCAGAAGTGATTAGAAGACCTCAGAAGTGATTAGAAGACCTCAGAAGTAATTAGAAGACCTCAGAAGTGATTAGAAGACCTCAGAAGTGATTAGAAGACCTCAGAAGTGATTAGAAGACCTCAGAAGATGAGGGAAGCATGCAACTCCTCATTCAAGATCTTCTTTCTAAAGTCTCAAACCTGGAATCTCAGGTTAGGACTTTAGAGGTAAGATCTGCCATTCAGCAACTTGAGATTGACAATCTCAAGGCTCACCTAGCTAAGAAACAGACAGAGAAGTCTGTTAGGCATGTACCTATCCAGGTCTCCCTGACTTCCTCTTCCAGCTCATCTAGCTCTCAAGATGATGCTACCAAAAGAGGGAGAATGTTCAAAGACAAACACACAAGGAACCACAGAGCCGGCCTTCCACTTCAACATCTTCCTCTCCCATGTTATAAAAATAATTACGCAAAATTATATTCATAATTACGCAAGTTATATGATAACTACGCATTTACGCAGTTAATAATCACGCAAGTGAACACATAACACATAAACGTTTTTAAAAAAATGTTGATTATTTTTTGAAAAAATATAACAATACTATACTTCATATTAAAGATGATATAATGATTGATTTAGTATACCAATACTATACTAATATTAAAGAGGATAAAGTAATTGATTTTATAGTGTATTTTTTTAAAATAATATCATATAAAAAAGTTATGTACGTTTTAAAAAACATAAAAAATTTGAAAAAAATCAACAATGGTAGGCTATTTTCAAATCTACCACTTCTGCCATATTCCTTAGTGATTATGTTATCTTCAATCTGAACTCTTCATCTCTGTAATCAATGGTTGTTATCATTTCGTACGAAATTCACTTTGTATCAATATATTTAAAACCGGATCGGATGGTGAACTGAACGTCTTACTGGTTCACTGGTTGGACCAGATATAAGAACCAGATGAAATTATAATTATTTTATAAATATATATGTAAAAGTTACGAAAATATTATAAATATATATGAAAAACCGGTTCGACCAATCCAACCCCCGGTTCATCTGATTTGACTGGTCCAACCAACGGTTCAATAGCAAAACGATTTTAAGCACCGGACCAGACCGGATTGAAGCCCAGTTCCCGGTCCAACTGGTCGGGCCGACCGGTCCGATCCGGTTTTTTAAAACAATGCTTTGTACTGTAAACATTTATTCTTTTTGCCATAAAATAAAGAAAAAGAACATGAAGTGGAGAATATTTTCAAGTACCCATTTACATGAGGAGAAGGTCATGTCTTCGATGAAGAAATGAAGCCCAATAGGCCCATTAAAATTAATAAGGAACAAAGTGATAAATGAAGAATCTGGCCTAATGATCCAAATAACCACCTTCATCGTCTTGAACAAACATTAGCAAATGAATGACCCTTATTGATCCGACTGACCTAGAGGGTTCGCAATCTTCAAAAAAAATAAGACGCACCAATGGGCAAGAAAGAGTTGGGACTAAATGAAGACGAAAGCCTCAAGGTCCAGAATATAAGTATCGGTCATACTAGAGAAAAACGAAAGAAAACAAGACCAACACATTTGAATGATTAAAATTTTGGATGTACAGCCTCCCCTTGTTAACTATGTTTCATACGCTCCAATTCTCATAAACCTTTTTCGGCGGCTAGCACTTCTAACGATGAGCCGAATAGGTAGGAAAATCACTCAAAAAGGTAAAACTTCAATAAACGTTACCTCTTCACTAACCTCCCCATGCATGTGAGATGTGTAGGGACTGAAGTGAGGATCATAAGAGATTATTTTCACATTCCCACTAGAGGCTTGGTAAGACAGAAAAATAAAGTAAAAGGTTATTGAATCTATATTTGTTAGGTATATTTAATAAATTTTATAATTCATGCATCTTTTACGAATTTAATTCAAATAAGATTATGTGAAAATTTTATGTAAAAGACGATTAATTTGAAATATTTATGGGGATAATTCTTCCGACTTAGTTATATGCTTGGACAACTATGAATAAATGGATGCCATGATTGGTTATGTGCATGAGGTAGAATTATTTGAAGGGGACCATCGGATAATCTGCATTCATTTTTCGTACTATCACATGCATAAAATTTATATTATATATGGAAAAAGAAAAGCTATTTTGGTATTAAACAGACAATGATAAACAATAGTGATGTGTTAAGAAAATTTCTATTTGCAGTAGTAAAGGTAAAACTTGAATGTTGAAAAAAAATTAACTGATGGTCAAATTTGTAAACCTTTTATTCTTGTATCTAAAGTTAAAAATCGATTTAATGGGCAAACCGCTTTTCTTTAGAGGTAGCAAGTTATTGAAATAACAAACTTGTAACTAATATGAAATTAGAAGAAAATAAGTTGGGCGAGAAGCTCATGCACTACAGAACGGGCAAATGTTCCATTCTTTCATGTTTGTATTTATAGAGTTCTATAGAGCATTCATAGTGAATTCTTTATTTTTATTTATATAATTACATTAAAAATTATTTTTTTCTTTTCAATTAAATAACCTTTTATACTATTATTATTATTTTTTCTCTCTCACCCACTCACAACCACCTTAAAATGTTTAAAAATTTATAAAAATTAAACAGTGATTCTTTAAATATATCAATCAATAATAACATTTTCTCTTTTATTCACTCACAATCACTCAAAACTATTTCATATAATATAATAAAAACACTCACATGTTATTAAGGATTACACTATGAATGCTCTTAATCTTTTTATCTATCAGCATGAATTCCTAAATTCAATACTAGAAAAGTGCTTCATAGCCTATAGATCTCACACATCGTATAGCAAATATGGCTCATAGCAATGTTATGTATGTGTATTTATATCAATTTATATAACATCTTTTTTCAAATCACTCTTGTAAAATTTAAATGTTGATTGGATAGATTTAAATTGATTGTGTGAACAACATTTTCATGAGATTGGTTTGTCATAATTTACTTAATGACAACCTAAAATGACATTGTTGAGAAAGAACTCTAATGTGTAAGCAACCACAACCATTTGTTGGGTGCATTAGAGAGAGTAATCGGTTGATCTTTACAAGCGAATCAGCCAAACAACATTAAAGCCGCAAGGCAATAGAGTTGGGTTTCAAAGGATCTCCACCACCACTTTGTGCGAAGAGAAAGGTTAGCTTCCATAAGCGACCTGAGACCCAAGCCCTTTTTGTCTTCTGGTGCCACCATTTTTATTCAAAGACGCCCAACGTAAAGATTGCAATGACTCATAGCGGAGTTTTGTACAAGGAGAAAATAATGGATGGGGAGAGTGTTGAGAACATACTTAATTAAAATGATTCATCTATCAAATGATAACATCATAGCCTTAGAAAGAGAAATACGAGTTTTAATAATATACTTTACAACAAATTCTTAAGCCATCAATTTAAATTTGATTTGAATCCAAGAAGAACCCATAGAGTTTGATTTTCTTAAAAAACATTCAAAGACCTAAAGCTAAATAAAAGTAACAAACCATGCATTTGAAGTTAGTAAATGAAGACAACAATCCATTCTGTGACAAAGAGAGCGTTATCAACATAAAAAAAGAAAGTGAGATATGGTAGGGCCAAAATTGGAGAGATTTCCCATGAAAAATTCCCAATGATACCGTTTTTTTCATGATAACACCCAATGCTTCCATTGCAATTCATAAAAAAGAAAGGAGATAAAAATCCTGTTGTCGAACTCCCCTCTTTTATCTAAAGTTCTTTTGCTGGCGAATTCTTTGTTGGCGAACCTTTACTGTTTTAAGTGTTCCCATGACGCTG
>CM046444.1:15311036-15343280 GCA_025506515.1 Flaveria trinervia
CTAGTTTTTAAAATAAGGTGTTTCATGCTAATGGTTTATTCCTATTTTTTGATTTTTTCGGATTCTTTTTTACATGTATTTACTAATTAATAGTTGTATATCATCAATGATTACAAAAAGGGGAAGTGCATGAGCCCATTTGTGTCAACTTAGTCGATATGTATAGATTAGACACTTTGACATCTCATTAATGACACACCATCGGCAATGATCACAAATATCTAAAAAACTCGTACTTAAAAAAATACATAAAGAAACAAAAAAAAACGAATAAAAAGTAGATGTAAAAACGTTTCACCACGTATACGGAATGTAAAACATATAAAACAATAAATAAGTTGATTTATGACCAACGTGTTGTAAAGGGCCGTTAAATGAGAAAAAAATAAACGTAAAAACGTTAAACCAGACGTAAAACGAAAAAGAATGCAAAATATGAAAGTATACGAGACTAAAAGGAAAAGTAAAAGATGTTGAGGCTAAATTATAAATATGTAAAAGGAATGTATTAAAATAAAAAAGTTAAAAAGTAACAATAAAAGACAAAATAAATAAGTACAACACAAAAAAACATATGATACAACTTATAATTAATAATTAGTATATATAATAGACAAAAAATCGTTTTAACATAACCCAATAATTGTTAAAAAAGGAAAATGCAAATTCATAGGGCCCGGGGGATTTATCGTTGTCACTATCCCATAGTGCTTTCTTAAACTATGAGGCCGAGAATAGGCAATAAGGTTTTCAGATTTGGAAGTGTAGATTTTCAAAAAACCATCAACACATAAGGTGGGCCAATAAATAACCACTTCACCAAACTTTGATGATAAATAATCAAAAAAATGTTCCTCATCTTCAACTACATTAGAGTTAACACGTTCTTGAAAGTAATCTGAGTTTTCATCCATTAATCATCAACTACAAACAACATAATCCTCTATAACAAAGATATTTATTCATGAAATTTAATAAGCCAAATGCATTAGTGTACATAAAACACTTAAATAGGCTTGTTCTTTTTAGAGTTTGGGGCCAAGAAACCTTAAATACCACAATTGAATGGGCACGTGACAGGGAACCATTGCATTTGCCGTTGGGTGGGAGCATCGACACTTCCATACACGCAAGGCACGTGATCGGCGGGTCCAGTTAACTCTCAAGTTATTATGTTTTTTGAACTTATTCGTCGATATGTATAACTAAAGGTTTGTGTCATATGCAATAGAAATGACAACTTTTATTAACAAGTGGGCGGTAAATTCACCCCACACTAACATAGCTTATTATACTTATACACATTTTTAAAGGTCGGTGTTTAATGTCACCCTTCCCCCTCCACCTCTCTTAAGCTTTTAAAGTTTTGAGTTTACACTTATACAATATAAATTTGAGTTCGTTTACGTTTGAACGTAATCAAATATGACATTGATTAAATATAAAATATTTGTGTGCTTAACTTTATATACGTTTTAAAATTGTATATGTTTCGACAGATATCTACGTTTAAATGCAAGTTTTTGTTCAGATATTAGTTAAAGTCAAATATAAACGATCAAATATAATACATTTTCATTTACTCTACGTTTCAATATATATTTAATTCGGACATGAGTCAAATATAAATCTTTTGACACAAATTTTATTTGGATAATAGTCGGATCAAATATAATATGTTTTCATTCAACGATATAAATTCGAATCACTGTACGTATTGGCGTAAAATTAGTTTGGTCACGAGTCGCGTCTATTGCAATTTATACACTATCACGCCGCAACAACGTGCGGCGGGTTAAAAACCTAGTTAAGTTTATACATGATTAGTGGGGTGTGTCTGCATCTTAGCATGTTGAAGCGAATTCTTTTTAATTAAATGTTGTTAAGTTTTCTAGTTAAGTCAAGGGTAATTTGCTTTTTTATCTCTAAAGGACTATTAATGTATTCTTTTAAACATAAAGGGTATTTTTGTAACTTTTTTCTTTTACTTAATTCACGTATTCTTAAAAAAATACATATAAACATTATTTTTATATAACATAATAAATATTATTTAATTATTTTCATTCACGTATTATATATAAATATAAATTATATAAATAATTAAATAATATAAATAATATGTATAAATAATACATGGATGAAAATAATTAAAAACTATTTTTTACGTTATATAAAAATCATATTTATATGCTTACTTATAAAATTACATAAATTAAGTAAAAGATAAAAATGTTACAGAAAACGTCTTTAAAAACTAGGGTAGATACACAAAAAGTTATATTTTTTAGAAAAATTACATTAATAATCCTTTAGAGAAAAATACATATTTTTGTTATTTATGTGTATGTTAGCAAATAAGATTCTATATATTAAAATCATGAGTATGTATAACATTACATATCTTCACTTTACATTCGTGTAATCATTGCAAACGTCTTTAAGAACTAGGGTAGATATACAAAAAGTTGTATGCCAAAATAGATAGAAAACATAAGGGTGGTGAGCGAGTCCCATGTTTATAAAAGCTACTTAAAAAATCATACGCTCTCTTTTGAAATCATGGGACAATTACGTATTCTTTTTATAAATTTAATTAATTACATATTTATTCAACTAAAAATTTTAGTTACATATATCTCCTTTTAAAACATAGTCATTTACAAATATACGTAAACTAAAATTTTAATTACATTATTCCCTTCATTAAATATAAATATTACATATATGCACATTTGAACATATTTTATTAAAAATAACATATATAATTACAATTTTACTATTTTTTTGTACGTAAACTGTAAGATTAAGTATTTACTCATTTTTTAACTAGTGTTTTTCTTGTTTGACTAAATTTCTTAATAATCTATTCAAGTAGCTAGAAACTATTATAAATTAATTTGAAATGGACACAACTAATTATGTTGGAATTGTCTCATCATCATCCACCTTCATGTCATCTGCATTATATATTAGTGGATGAAAAGATATAACCGGCATAGATAACGATTCAACTAAATTTTCAACACGCAACTTCAGAAGTTATATTTGAAGGCAAATAGATGTTAGAAGAGATAATTTTTGATGTTGTGGGTCAAAAATCCAACCGAATCAAGTTTTTTTAACCAATTATGTATTTCCGTACTACAACGACGGCTACAAGTGAGGGTGATAAGACAATATCCATGCAATTAGTTAGATTGTGTTTCAATTTCGTTTCAAGCTATCAAATATATTTTGAAGGTTCGGATTTAATATATTTTAAACCAAACATGGGCAAAAATGGGATTTGACATGGAAAAATGACTGGCAACACAAAAATGAGTAAAATCATGTGTTGAATCATTTGCATGATGGGATTGAAAATGTTTTATATATGAACCAGAAAACATTAGTATTAAAAGGTAAACAAGATAGAGAAAAACAAAAATAACGTAAAACACATTTTTATAAAACCTTTACAACTAATCAAAACTCGAAAGGCAGTAAAAAGATATTTTATAGTTCAATAAAATAAGAGTAAAATACTAATAATGTAATTATTTTTTAATAAAATAATAAAATGGGTAAATATGTAAAATTTATGTTCAATAAAAAGGATGTATGTAATTAAAATTTTAATTTGGGTATGTATGTTATTATGTGATTGACTAAGTTTCAGAAATGAATATATGTAACTAAAATTTTAATTATTACTAAATTTTAAAATAACATATATCTAATTGATTAAATTTATAGAAGAAAATATGTAATTCTCCTTGAAACGAAAATAATGCTAGAGTAGCTAAAAGAAGGCATATGAGTACTCAAAAAAATCCAACTAGTTTGTTTTTTCTAAGACAAATTTTATAATAAAAAACAAAGTCACTAGCAAGATGCTAGGATACTACAACAAACAAAATTACACCGGAAAGTTAAGGAGCGAAAAATCACATCAAAATTTCCAATCTAGATTTGAAATCCAACTAATTTGTTAAAACGAAGGAATTTGAGCGCTTGAATGCGTGAACTCAAATTTAACCCAATGTACTCTTTGAAGCCGCAAAGTACTCCCACAGAACCTGAAGAATGCCTCTCCATCTTAGATAGATACAAATGAGAAAAAAAATATACACTTGAATCATTTATAACTAAAAAGTAAACAAAAATCATGATTTTACTTACATATTACATTACGAAAAATACATGAAAATAAAATATATAAGTAATAGTTTAACTAATCAAATAAAGTCCTTGCTTCGTGAGAGGATAAAGTATAGAAAATAAAGCGTACGAAATAGTAATAAGATTTCAAAAAATAAAAAACTAAAACAATAATAATAAGCCGAATAACCAAAATTCAACAATGTTAAAAAGCATACAAAATTATTATATGGTGTTGTTAAACGTATCAATCTTCCTACTTAGTTGGTAGGCTCTCACCCATTTAATTTAAATGGAATATCCCTCTAACAAGGGACTACAAAATCGTCATCTCGCTCAATCTTTAGTAGCACCTGACTTTGTCAATTACTTACAAACACTAGAAAAAGGTGGTGACTCTTAGTCGTTTCCCCCTCATTTGTCACTCACATCCCACAAGCTGCTATTAATTTAGAGATGGTTACCGACTTATGGCGAATCTTCAAAATTAGGAATCAATTTATAAAAAAAAAACACACAAAAAGGTTAATGAGCATACTAAACTGATATAGGTGCTTCTAATCTTATCCCCTCCTTTCAAAGGTATAGCAACTCCACTGCTAAAATAACAATGTCTCTATCACAAAGATGTTTACATTTAACACTGATAAGTTCATTCGATATATTCTTATGTCCCTTAACCATACATAAAGTTACTTAACATATTTTAAATCTTTTCACTCCATCTCATCTACCCAGCATAGGTTTATGGGGCTGGAGGAGGAGTTTTCCACCTTTTTTTTTCAGTAGTGTTAAATTTCGGTTAATATTGTAAATATTCGGTCCCATAGTTTAAATTTTTATAAATATAAAGTGAACCCTTAAAATAGTTTACTTTCGCCCATGTCCCCCATAAATTGTGATTTAAACTTCGTCACTGGCCCCCGTCCCCCATAAAATGTGATTCAAACTTCGTCACTGCTACTTAATAAACCAAAGAAAAATGCTCTCACTTTGTTTTCATTACATTCTTAAAAATTTCATTAACTAGTCGTGTGTAAAGGGATCCACTCCGCTAACCCATCATGCAACACCGTGAAGATATCACACCCAATTAAACGACTCATAAGCTCTCACATTCGGGGTGTGAGACCATTCCACAAAGCCTAACATACAACGGAATGAAACCGAGAGAAGGCGAAGAGAACACTACCCTTGGATCCGGTTACTAAAAATAACCCTAACACCGGAAAAAAATTCACCATAATGAGGTGTTAAATAGATAGAATATTCAAGTTGTAATATTATGACTACTTCCAAGAGTATCCTAGTGTCTCTGAATTGCTAATAGTGAGACTGAAGGTGGTCACATGGGAGAGCTACACAAATGTTTGTAGGTTAAATGGATGTTTTCCCCCTCTCAGAATAAAGTTCCCACTGTTCTCCTGCCTGCTGCAACTGCTCTGCTACTTTTATCAATCACTCGTTTACTCACATCCATC
The DNA here is from genome assembly GCA_025506515.1 of Flaveria trinervia. Classification (NCBI taxonomy): domain Eukaryota; kingdom Viridiplantae; phylum Streptophyta; class Magnoliopsida; order Asterales; family Asteraceae; genus Flaveria; species Flaveria trinervia. The sequence goes on from CM046444.1 coordinate 15,316,661, forward strand.
TTCTTCCCTCAGTCATTATCCCTCTAAACCCACCCCACCCCTACCCCCACCCTTACCCCCACCCCCACCCACAAGCCAGAGGTCTCTCTCACCTTCACTCTGCAAACATCTCATAAAAACCAAAACTTGATGGACTAATGATTGAAGTGAATTCTATGTAAAAAAAGGGAAAATCTTTAGCCCTAACACAGTATTTCAAGAAAACGTTTATGTGTATTTTAAAGATTATACAAAACAATTTGCAGATTGACCCACATGTATGTATGGTGTAGAATTGGCAATAATCTTTATTCTGAAAACGATAATAGTTTAAACGTATGAAATGAAATATATTAAAACGAACATGATGCAGAAATGGGTCTTTTTCATCTCTCTTATCCTGAAAAAGCTGTCAGCAGAGAGAGAAATAGGGGAAACAATTGCTGTAAAATTGTGCAGTGTCTTATAACACAGTGGCTACTCAGCTATACCTTGGCACTACTATTATGGTACTACTTCAAATTTCTTGATTATATCTTCTAATTCTCCATAGATATAAGATACTATGATGCTCGGTTACAAATGAAGCAATTGCATCTTGAAATTGTTTCGAGAATCTTGACGGAGATTTAGATAGGTGAGGTTTAATGGAGTCTTTAAGAAGAAAGGTTCGAGCTTTGAGAATGATGGAGTTTTCTTTGCTTCTTCTGGTTTCATCAAGCTTCTATCTTTTAGTGAATTCTGATGATGGTGAGTGTGTTAACCTTTTCAAAACTAATTACCCCTTTTTTACAACTTTTACTGCATCTTGTACAACAGTACAAGTCATAATTTGGATTTGGGAAAAAGGGTTTGTTTTGTGATCATGTTTCTTGATTTCAAGCTATTTGTTAACTATGATTTGCAAGAATTTGAAACCTTATTATAATATTCCCTTTGACTTGTGTTATGTTTGGTTAATTAAATATGATATTCAATATTTAATCCTTTTGATGCATTGCTTTGAGTTTATATTTTGATTAATTAATCTTGAACTTTTTAATGGTGAAGGAGGGATATTGTTGGAGATTAAAAAGTCATTTAGAGATGTGAATAATGTGCTTTATGACTGGACTAATTCATCATCTTCAGACTATTGTATGTGGAGAGGGGTTTCCTGTGATAATGTCACCTTCAATGTGGTTGCACTGTGAGTGTATTGTTAACCAGCTCAATTAATTTCAACTATCAAGAACAAGATTATGACTTTTTGGGTCAAAATGTTGACTTTTTAAACCATCATTCAGAAATCTTTCAGACTTGAATCTTGATGGGGAACTGTCACCAAGTATTGGACAGCTTAAAGGTTTACTATCCATGTATAGTTTCTTCCCTTTAACACCCTTGAGCTACATATTGAATAAATTGCTATTTCTTTTTCTTTTATAAATAAAGTGTTGATTTTTATCTGGTTTTGGATCATGTTTAAACAGCGATCTGCGTGGCAATAGATTATCTGGTCAAATCCCAGATGAGATTGGTGATTGTAGTTCCCTTATGAACTTGTAAGCATCATCTAAATAACGCAAATTTGTTTTTTGTGATTTCTAGGATTTGTAATTTGTTTCTATAAGTTACTTACACATTTTATGATTATGATTATGATTATGATTTATGATGAAACTGTATTAATAGGGATTTATCATTCAATATGTTAACCGGGGACATCCCTTTTTCGGTATCAAAGTTAAAACAGCTCGAGCTCTTGTAAGTGTAACCTCCATTTGTGCACTAATATTCGCTAACTAACATTGGCCACCTTTGAGGACGTGATTCTAATGTGTATAACAGAATCTTGAAAGACAATCAGTTAACCGGTCCGATCCCTTCAACGTTATCACAGATTCCTAATTTGAAGATTTTGTAAGCACCATTCCTTCAGCTATTTCCATAAAAGAATCATAAAAACTCATATTTTAATTTATAAAAATGATGTCGATCCCAGGGACTTGGCACAAAATCAGCTAAACGGGGAAATCCCAAGGCTTATATACTGGAATGAAGTATTGCAGTATCTGTAAGTTTCTAAAGCTTGATTCTGTAAAATACTATTACATGTGTAACAAGTTTGAGCATAAAACATGATTCTGTTATTAGAGGATTGAGGAGCAACAATTTGGCAGGAGAGCTCTCCCCCGATGTCTGTCAGCTAACCGGCCTGTGGTATTTGTAAGTAATGTTTAATGTTTTATACTTTCATCATGTTGGTTTTATAGTTTATACTTCTATAAAGTTTTTGCTTATGTATGATCATTACACAGTGACTTGAGGAACAATAGTTTAAGTGGCACAATTCCCTCAAATATTGGCAACTGCACTAGCTTCCAGGTTTTGTATGTACCAACTTGAGACAATCAGATCATTGAAAATATCGAGCATGGTGTGTTCTTCTTTTGATTAACTGTTGTTTTAATCATGTTAGGGACTTGTCATACAACCGACTGACCGGAGATATACCATTCAATATCGGTTTCCTACAAGTAGCCACATTGTAAGCCTATAGCTTAGACTAGTTTTCAGTTAAACTTAAAAATACATGCATATTAACATGCAACAATTTTTCTGTTTGGGCATACCTTAGATCCCTCCAAGGAAATCAGCTATCAGGGGAAATCCCATCTGTGATTGGACTCATGCAGGCGCTAACGGTTTTGTAAGTAATTTCATCCTATTCTTCTTTAGTCAAAATCCAAAATTTTGTATGACTTTCTCATATGAGTCTGGAGTTGGTGTTTCAGGGACCTGAGTTGCAATAACTTGACCGGCCAAATTCCTCCGATCCTTGGAAACTTGACATATACCGAGAAATTGTAAGAGTGTATTTTGTTTTTGTTTGTGCTTATGGTATGATATCATGGTGAATGTGTGTTTTTAAAGTGATTATATGATATTCAATAATTACTTTATGTGGCAGATAGTGTTTGGATGTGGTTTTGCCTTTTGATGTTCTAATATATGAGATGTTTGAATGTTTGGCAAATTTGATTATATAGAGAATTAATGGTTTTCTCCCTACGAACTTTTTACATATCAACTTCTTGAAACCGCTCTTTGGTTTTGTTGTAGGTATCTCCATAACAACAAGTTGACAGGATCCATTCCTCCTGAGCTCGGAATATGTCAAAGCTGCATTACTTGTATATGCGCTTCTGTATTACTTACTAATTCTGTCACTTTAGAATATTATCTAAATGTTACAAAATTTTAAGGCGTTTATTTTGAGGTTTTTCTGTTATATAGGGAACTGAATGATAACCAGCTTACGGGTCATATTCCACCAGAACTTGGGAGACTCACCGACTTATTTGACCTGTAACCTCTGCCATTCCACTTCTTTAACATGATTTTGTTTTTGTTTGGAAGTTAATTGTTCTATGTGATTGTAGTAATGTTGCGGGGAATAAACTCGAGGGGCGCGTGCCTGAGAATCTTAGCTCTTGCACTAACCTCAACAGCCTGTAAGTTTTTATAATTTACTTTTGTTTCTGTAAATTTTATACAATTTATATAAATTGTTTCGAATTTGCAGCAACGTGCATGGGAACAAACTGCAGGGAACCATCCCTGCTGCATTTCAGAGACTTGAAAGCATGACATACTTGTAAGTATCTACATTCTTGATTAATGATGCTTGAAATCCTCGTTGTAAGATTCATGTAGTTCTTCATGGGACTAAAATCTTTTTTATTCTTTAATAAATTTGATTAGGAATCTTTCATCAAACTACATTACGGGTCCTATTCCAATTGAGCTGTCTAGGATTGGTAACTTGGATACATTGTAAGTAACTCTAAACAATTAATGACTTTAACTTTATTTTTATTTTTTTCACTTTTATTTGAGTAAAATCAACTGTTGCATGTTGGTATTTTCTACTGGCGTAGGGACCTGTCTAACAACAAAATCAGCGGTCCAATCCCTTCTCCCATTGGCGATTTGGAACATCTTTTGAAACTGTAAGTTTGCTTTTCTAAATATTATGTTTTGACACTTGATAGGCCTTTGTTATGACATGTTAGCTATTTATCTTTGTTGAAAAATAACAGTAATCTAAGCCGGAACGAGTTGACTGGATATTTGCCAGCTGAGTTTGGCAACTTAAGAAGTGTCATGGAAATGTAAGTGGTCGTATGCCATTTCATAAGTTTCCTCTTGCTGATCACGAGACCTATGATTTTTGTGATAACATAAATTACTTGTCTTTTTGCAGAGATCTTTCTTACAATCATCTCTCTGGTGTACTGCCCCAAGAGCTTGGTCAACTTCAGAATTTGTTCATGTTGTATGTCCCCAAACGAATAATGGTTTAGTAAAACGTTTGTCGACGCATGGCATTAGTTTCTTTGATTAATGTTGTTCTGCAGGAAACTAGAAAGTAACAACTTAACGGGTGGTTTGGGTCATTGGTGAACTGCCTAGCCTTTCTGTTCTGTAAGTTTCAGTGACATAATAAAGTATAAGGTGATTTTTTTAAACAAGTTTGAGACTGATTGTTTCCCATTTATGCAGGAATGTATCATATAATAATCTGGCTGGGGATATTCCCACTGCCAATAATTTTACAAAATTTTCACCCGATAGGTATGAAACCAAAACTTCTACTTGTGTACAATGTTTACATCGTTATAATCGACTAACTAAAACACACATTCCCTATGCAGCTTTCTTGCCAATCCTGGTCTTTGTGGCAGTTCACTAAGCTTGTCATGTCATGCTTCTCGTTCCAACGAGCGAGGTAATTATTAATTAAGGTTTATTAAAACTTATTGTTTGTTTAATATTTCAACAATAATAATGCTAAAAAAACTATTTCTTTATGCAGGGATGATTTCTAAAGCCGCTATACTAGGAATTGCTCTCGGTGCCTTAGTTCTACTTCTTATGATCCTAGTGGCGGTATGCTGGCCCCACAAGTCAAAGCCTTTTATTGACAGGTCGTATGACAAACCCGTTCATTACCCATCACCAAAGCTTGTGATACTTCACATGAACTTGGCTCTGCATGTGTATGATGATATTATGAGGATGACCGAGAACTTGAGTGAGAAATATATAATTGGATATGGGGCATCAAGCACTGTCTACAAATGTGTTCTTAAAAATTGCCGGCCTGTGGCGATTAAGAGACTCTATACTCATTATCCCGAGTATTTGAAAGAGTTTGAGACTGAACTTGAAACAGTTGGAAGCATAAAGCACCGAAATCTTGTTAGTTTGCAGGGTTATTCTTTATCACCTTCCGGAAACTTGTTGTTTTACGACTACATGGAGAATGGTAGCCTCTGGGATCTCCTTCATGGTGAGGATATTGCTAGTAAGTAGTTTCTTGAGGTGGCAAGATGTGCTGGTCAAACAGGTTGGGTTGACCCGACGCCACTGTTTTAGACTTTTGTGAAATAACTAACGTGTTTAATATGATTAAAAGAAGTATGTTATGATAATAATTATCTAACTTGCTGATTTAGGAGATTATCCATTCAACCCGCTTGACCTGTGACATAAAAATACCCAAATCGACCCCATTCACAAAGAAATGGTCGAAATGCTACCTTTAGTATTTTGCTTGTATTTTATCAAATTTTTGTGGGTTTTAGGCTCTTTAAAGAAGAAAAGGCTCGATTGGGATACACGAGTTCGGATAGCACTGGGTGCGGCCCAAGGGCTTGCATATCTTCACCATGACTGTAGTCCCAGGATAATCCATAGAGATGTGAAATCATCCAACATTCTACTTGACAAGGATTTTGAAGCACATCTTACTGATTTCGGGATCGCTAAGAGTTTATGCACCTCGAAAACCTTCACTTCGACTTATATTATGGGAACTATTGGTTACATCGATCCTGAATACGCCCGTACTTCACGTCTCACAGAGAAATCTGATGTTTACAGCTACGGAATTGTTTTACTAGAGCTGCTTACCGGAAGAAAAGCTGTTGATAACGAGTCAAACCTCCATCATCTGGTCAGTCTCCGCGCCCATCTTTTTCATGTTATATGTAGTTTATTTAGTGTTTTAAAACCCGACCTGATAATTAATTCATTCGGGCCTGATTTTCTTAGTGTTTGGTTGATTTTAAACTAAATCCATTGTACATCAGATTTTGTCAAAGACAGCAAACAACACAGTCATGGAAACCGTTGACCCGGAAATATCCGCAACATGTAAGGATCTCGGGGAAGTAAAAAAGGTATTCCAACTCGCGCTCTTGTGCACAAAAAGACAACCGTTCGAGAGACCAACAATGCACGAAGTGGTTCAGGTGCTTGGGAGCATACTCCCGCCACCAAAACCCGACGCGGTGTGTCACGCCACTTTCCTCCCGCCTTCAAAGGTCTCAAGCTACATGGACGAATACGCCAACCTCAAGACTCCACATTTGGTCAACTGCTCATCCATTAGCACCTCAGATGCTCAACTGTTTCTCAAATTTGGTGAGGTTATATCCCAAAACAGTGATTAATCAACAGTGAAATGTCTATATTGCCCTTTGTGTTATGTAGAAAACACATGTCAACAGTTTAGTAGTATTTGTAGCAAGTATAAGAAGGTGGTTAAGTTGGTTGTAGGGGGGTTTTTAGTAATTGTTGAAACTGTTGCATCCATGTGCAGTCTGTTGTACTTGTATGAATTATGATTGTACTGTTGGGGGCCCATGAACATGGGGTGTGGCTGGACCTGGGTTAGGGTGGGTGCACCCACTGAACCAACCCTGTGTATTTAATGGGCCCTTGAATGGGCTCCATAGGCAGATGGGGTGTTAATACATGTGGTTTAAGTCACAATTTCCTATGAATGATTTTGCCTTTTCTTCTTGCATATGATGTTACACATGGGTAAGGCAGAACAATGAGCTTTGGTTGATGTTGATAGATGGTGTCCTTAAGAATTGGACAAAGTTATCAATGGAGGGTAGAGGGTGTAGACGTGTAGTACGGTGTTCTTTAACGTCTAAAACTAAGCAAGTTGCGTGGTTTCTAAATGATTCGGTTTATGGTTTGACAGTTTAGCAGTTTAGGGCTTTAGGCTGGTTTAAAACTTAAACCGGTTGTCATTCAACTTTTATTATATATGTTATTTATATGTTTATTTTTTAATTTTAATATGTGGTTGTGTATTTATTATAATCATGTATCATCTTTTCCTTATTTGAGTATAACCTAATCATTTGAAAAAAAATAGATTTAACCTTGTTGGTGAAACATGTGGTTCGTTTGCCTCACCCAAGCTGACCGGCTAGGTTTGTCATTTGGCAGTTTGGTCTAGATTTTTGTCAAAACTAGTCAAATTGTATCGTTAGAGAGACCAAACATTAAGGGGCTGTTTGAAAAAATTGACTTAGTAAGATCTGACTGAGTCAGAAGTTGATCCAGTAAGAAATTCTGACTGAGTCTGCATCTGACTGAAACTTGATTGTTTGATTTAGTATCTGATTAACTCTGCTGAACGAGAAAAATAAAACTACTCTTCTCTAACTTTTCAAACATTCTTTGAAACACATAAAATAGAATGTAAATAGTGATCTAGCTATGAATACATTATGTTATTATATATATACTATATCAAATCACCACTACCAAAACTAGGTCAAAAGCAATTCATGGTCATCTCAAATCACCACTATCAAATCACCGCCTGAAGCTCTCCATCGTGACCCTCCCCTCCGCCATGACTGTCTTCTCCCTCATCCTCCTCACCTACTTCATGGTTGTCTCTGGTGCTGGTGGAGTTCGGCTGAGGGATGCGAACAAGGAGGGGGTCGCGTAGGTGGAGGGGGTCGACAGGAGAGGGGGTCGTGCTTGTCTTCATCTACCGAGGAGGGGTTGCGCAGGTGGAGTTCGGCCGAGGGGTAGTGCCCCTTTTCCGGGTCAGCAAGTTTTAGTTTAGGGTCTGGGCCAGCACCCACGGACCCGGTCAAAACACAACACAACCAAATCAAACAAGCTGCTGGCTGACTGAGTCAACCAATCAGCTGGTCAGTCAGGTCAGCCAATATCAAATAGCCCCTAAATAGTTAAATACCATGCCCTTTATTTTGTTACATGTTTTTTCCTTGGAGTTTCCTAAATAATGTCTTGAATTGTATGTTCATTATTTTTTAGATTAAGATTACGTTATGGGACTCCAAAATACCTTATTGGATATGGTTCAAGAACAATTTTGTTGTTTTTATGAAGTTAGTACAAGAATACGTGAGAATCTTATGTCGAAATATAAGACCAAATGATTCTTTATATACAGGCTCGAACGATTGCAATTAATCATCAAAATTGCATAGTTTACGGTTATTAACAGATAGTTATAATTACCACATGACGGTTACATAGTAGAAACATCAGTTGTTACAAAAAATGAAGTTAATATTGAAGTAACTTGCTACCGAAAAGTTAAGTTACTACTAAACCTTTCTATATAGCCTTCAACTTTTGTCACCAAAAACAAAATTGCTATCGATGATAATTATACTAGCATAATCATAAGAGCTACACTGATGACACTTCTAATGTATATTTTTGTTATCACAACAATCACACTAGGACAATCACATACTAGCATAATCATAAGAGTTAGAAGTTAATATTGAAGTAACTTGCTACCGAAAAGTTAAGTTACTACTAAACCTTTCTATATAGCCTTCAACTTTTGTCACCAAAAACAAAATTGCTATCGATGATAATTATACTAGCATAATCATAAGAGCTACACTGATGACACTTCTAATGTATATTTTTGTTATCAACAACAATCACACTAGGACAATCACATACTAGCATAATCATAAGAGTTAGAAGTTAATATTGAAGTAACTTGCTACCGAAAAGTTAAGTTACTACTAAACCTTTCTATATAGCCTTCAACTTTTGTCACCAAATTGCTATCGATGATAATTATACTAGCATAATCATAAGAGTTAAACTGATGACACTTCTAATGTATATTTTTATTATCAACAACAATCACACTAGGACAATCACAATAGTCTTACACTTGATTTTTACTTTGATAAATAACAAAAATGCAAATCCAATTTCAAATTTCACTAATTGATTACATCATAAACTAGTTTTTTTGTGAAATGTATCTTCTCTATCCCAATATTATGCCTCCCAAACTAGTTACAACAAATGAAGAAATATATCCTGCCAACAAATATCACATCTATTTCTTCATAGGATATATCATGTTACCCAAACAAACCCAGAATTTGGGTTGAATATGAACAAGCTTTGATCAAGATCACATTACTTGTGATGCATTGCCAGCTTTGCTAGAACCCCTATCGCGGCTGAATTGATATAGGTACATGGCTCAGTGTAGGACGAATTAACCCGTGAGTCTACAAATCTATCTTGCTTGTCTGGACCGCCGAGGATGGCACCCGTAAGCTCATTAGGGTTAGGTTTATTGGTGTTGTACCAGTAAACAAAACTCATCCCACAATTTACATCTTGGGTTGGAGCCATCACTGGCACCGACGCACCTCTATGATGCGCCTGGAGCGGTGGGTTGTGACCGAACCCCACCATCATTGATCGTTTTACCGGGTTGTTCCCTAGTAAATAATCCATCTGCAACAAACACATCAACGTTCATGAAGGGTTAAATGCATATATGGTAACAACCAACTAATGTGTAAGTCACTTAACTATGTAAACACCACATTATGATGAGTTAAGTTGTAACCGGTTTTTATTTAATTTTTACATGTCATCAAACATGTGGAAAATGATATCCGGCCTAGTCAGTAGTCACAGTCCACATATACATTTAAAAACATCTTCATGCAAATGAGCCGAGTAACTCTTGAGCTACTCAAGATTAGCTTCTTAAAACTCGAATTGAGCCGAGTTTTAAAAAAAATCCAACCTGATTAGAGCTCCTTAATAAACGAGTTGGAGAGCAAACTTAATACATCGAGCTTGAGTATGCTTACGAGTTTAAACCAACATATATTTTGTATGATTTTTTATCTATTATACTAAATATAGTTACATAATAATAATTATTGTATAAAATTATAATAAAAATAAATATATTTATATATCATGTTAGATGCAACAATTATATATTTATGTGTGTGTATAAATGCATATAAAAATAACTAAAAAAATATTAGATAAAACACTAGCGAGCCTGAGCATGAAAAGTTGAGAAGTACCAATGAGCTAAACTCAAACTTTATAAATGGAGTCTAAATGAGTCGAAGTCGAGCTTAAGCGACCTTAAGCTCAACTCGGCTCATTTTGCGAGACAATGTCATACCTGTCTCTTAGCGAAATTCATGAGGTGGGAACTAGTGAAGTGTTTGTCACCACAAGTGACTTGCATATGATGTCTAGCCAACAGATCACTGTAAACACTGAAAAGAAAGGCTGTGGATGTCACATATTGTGCATTTGCACCATCTCTCAAGTGAATCAAACCTCCTGCGCAAATTTCAACCGATTAGCATAAGACGCGCCAACAAACTTGCGGGCCAAAATCATTTTGCCCGTTAAGTATGACGCATAAGGTTCACATAAAATAAAAAAGAGACCTGGAGTGAAATAAGCTTGACGATATGGGCTTTCCGGAAGAACTGAGCATATATATCCGTCAGCCTGCTGTCGAAACGTTTGAAATTCTTTTTGTCCTTCCCAATACAACTGTTGTTACAGTTCAAGCGGTTAATATATCAGCTACGTACTCATTTGAGACTGTGAAAATCAGTCGCAAAGGCGTGTATCGAGTGATTCATGAAGATACCTGAGATAGAAGGACCTGTGCACCAGCAAATTTGAGATCCCAACTGAACTCTGAAACAATTGCAGTGGTGGACTCCTCTTGAATGAATTTTAAATAAAATGATCTCTTTGTTGCAATGTATAGCCATGTTGCCCCCCATAGCAACTCATCCTGAAAATTAATTTATAAATGGGAACTAGTTTTTTTAAAATATTATCAAAAACTGTTTATTTGGGATGATAACACTGTTCAAAATGGAACTTTTTGCATTAAAAAACTTAAAAGAGAGAATGTAAGTTTACATGATAACCAGAGTAGGAGCAGTAGAAAGGGCATTCACCATCAAAAGTTCCCCTGTGTTCATTGGCAAAGTGAAAGAGCTGCAAATTGGATGGATTTCTTTTAGGTAAAAGAAAACCGGGGTGTGAATTTCTGACTTGACCCGAACAAGTCAAAAGTACTTGAAAACTTAATTAGGTCTTGGGTTGTCATTTCTAGCATTTTATTGTCGTATTCAGGTTAGACCTAATTAACCGTTTAATTAAACATGTTATGTTTTGGTTGATCAGTTTAACCCGATGAATTAAACAATGGTCAACCCAGCAACATACTTAAAGCTAGACAAAAAGTTGACATGTTTGACATGTTCAGATACACTCATCATGTTTGAGTTATACGATTTTAATTGTATCCGGATTAAGGTTAAATGTCATAAACACACACTTAACCCCCGACCCGACACTTAAATACGTAGCAAGACTAAACTTGTTTAAAACCTTTTTCGCAGCGTTAAGGAGGCTACGAGAATATGATTTATCAAAGTCGCGGAACACAATCGCTGAAGCAGCCAAAGCAGCAGCGGTTTCTGCAGCGATCTCGGTTCCAGGACAGTTCTGATTAATCTCCAACACTTTTCTTGATGATTTCATGTTCTCAGGCCTCATCCAACACTCATGATCCGACACAGGATCTCCTACCTAAAATTCAATGTCAAAATCATTCATAACTTCATCTTTATATCGTATGCATGTATGCATGTATTGAAGGATGATTAAAGTTTGTAACTGATGACAAGATTATTAATGTTGATCACCTGAACAAACAATCGGTTACGATATGTACTGGCTTTAAGAAAATAATCGGTGCCCCATTTGATTCCATCTAGCACATTTTTCATTTCTCCGGCCGACGTTAACTCCGCCTTGTAAAAATAAGCAGCCCACGCCAATGTGGTCACCGTGAAAGCCATCGGAATCCGTACTTGACGTTATCTCCAGCGTCGTAGTATCCCCCAACTAAATCAACCTATAAACACAAGAAAAAGACAAAGTTAAAAAGTGTCAAAACCCAGAGCTTCGTATTTAGTTTTAAAAGTTTTTATGCATAAAAGCAGAAATTTTCCAGTGAACAACGATCAGCGGACCCTCTTGACCCTCATTCTGTCCTGACTTGTAGCTTTATATATATATATATATATATATGGACACCTATGTTTTTGAAAGCTTACACCAACTGTTTTTCCATCTTCAGGGCCGAGTCACCTCTCCACTGAGGCCTATGGTGTGGCGGAAGCTTTCCTGATCGCTGCGCCTCCAAGAAAATGATCGATTTCGTTAGGGCTTCCTTGTAATTAAATTGAGCATTTACGCACACCACGAAACTCGTAAAGAGGGTCAATGAGAACATCAAACGCGTTGATTCCAACATTATCGAAGGTTCTTCGATCAAGAATATATATACAATGTGGTTTTGTTTTTGTTTTGGCGGGAACGTTGTGAATGAAAAGAGTTGGTTATTTTTGGTGGTTTGTAAGGTTCAAAACCTTTACTTGTAACTAATGGTGTAAAATATAGCCTTGGCTTTGTGTATGTATTTCTCTGGCTTCTAATGTAAAACTGCAATATCCACACATAGCTCCTACATTCATTTATGGCCATTAATTAATAGATAGTCATTAAATTAAATTAACATAATAGAAACATATTTTCTATTTTCTTTAATTGGATTTGGATTATTATGTGGATGAAGTCTTTATCCACGTCCGTCAAAGAATTAGGAGAGGTTTCTAACATTTCCTTTTGGGTGTGTTTTTTTTCTTTTATGTTAGATTATACGTAGTGGTGTTTTATTGAACGTTAAATTTGTTGATTTGGATACAAATCAGGCGTTAAAGCTACTACATTTTAGTTAGAGGGGTTTCAAGTTCATGTTTAGTGATGCCCTTTAAACCATTATACTTTTGACACTCTTTAACTAGAAGGAGCTTTAAAATCGTTCTACTTGCTTTAATAAAAACTTTAATAATACCGACGTTAATTTAACCAAAACAAGCTTAGACGTTTGAGTCATGAGTGGAGCCTACGTATTTTAGAAATTTATATCTTACTTAGACTATTAAAATTTAATTGGCGACGATCTCTTTTTTACTATTGACCCCAATAAATAATAATTAACCTTGTTAGCCCCGATCAATGGTTAAGAGTCTAAACTACACCTAGAGATTTTTTTCTCTTTTTTCTTCTTAGTGCAAGTTTATTAAGCTTCTCACACCTTCTCTTTACCTTGGTTTAAAAAAATTAAGCACAACTCAATCTAGTGAAAATATCCGGCGTTGATTCTTTTTATTTTTTTATTTTTTAAGTTCGGTGAAAAAAATCCATTACCTAACAAGTAAAACCTAGACTATAAAGTTATGGCCTCAATGAAATGTTTTTATGGTTAAATCACCGGTTTGAGTTTATCTTCTTATGGGTTTTCAAACTAAAAGAGAATACAATTTCACTTCAAAAAACCTGAACTTTTACCAATGGTTAGATCCGTTAGAAATCTGTCGGTGATATCGGTTACTAACCCACTTCCGTTAGTAAAGTTCCGCCGGAAAATATCGGTTATTAACCCACTTCCGTTAGTAAAGTTCCGCCAAAAAATAGTCGTGGGTAATTTTTTTTTTTGACAGAAAATACTGTCGATGCGTCTGTGATAGATTTTTAACGGGTAGTTATACCATTGATTTCCTCCGACGAACATATAATGACGGATTACCAATGGTAGTCATCGCTACCCAGATGCTTTTATTGTTGTTATTATTAAGGTATGATTATTATATCCACTTTAAGTTTATAAGAAAATTAATAGTATAAAACCAATTAAATCCAGGCACTCAGAACCCAAATCAAATTTTATCAAAACCCAAATCAAATTAATCAAAACCAATCAAACTAATTTAAGTCAAAACCGATTAAATCAATGTACAGTTATGACTCATTTCTGGCATACTTTCTGACGAAGTGTCTATCTGTCAGAAAATTAAATTAAATTGAAAAAACTTGTTTACGAGGAATTGTCTTTTTTTCTTCTGGAAAGTCACAGCTTCGGATTTTCGTCTAAAGTTACCACCGGACAATTCGGCACAATTCTACATGCTTTCACAAGTGCATGCAAGTAAATATATAATTTTTCTATTTCCATAACATCACATTTATTATCTTAAAATAAAACGTCGTGACATAACTCTTTTTAAAAGAAGATTTCTTTTTCTTAATGAAAACACTACTAATATTCTTATTGTGAAACATAACTTATGATCAATTTCCAAGTTAGGTTAGGTTAGGTTAAACCACTGACCCGTCAAATTCATAGTTCTAATCACAATTGTTTTGTGTTACAAACTCACAACTTAAAGTGAATAACTGTTTAGGTTAAACTTAGAAATGTAGTTTGAATTAAAAAAAGAAAAAAAAAATAATCGACGCCTGAGAGATTCGAACTCTCGCGGGGAAACCCCATGTACTTAGCAGGCACACGCCTTAACCACTCGGCCAAAGCGTCGATATGTTCTTAGCGTGAGTATATTAATAAAAATCATTTTCACAAGGCCGATGATATTATCATCAGCAGGGTTGTAGCAGATGCAGCGATTCAGGCGGTTGTAGATGATTGGTGAAGACGCTGCACTCTGTTGCTGTTAGGTTCTGGATTCGTAGTACCTCTGAAGGTCTCATGTATTCTCTCAAACTTCTTCAGAATTTTACGGTTTAGGAGCTCCAATGATTTGATTTGATTTGATTTGTTTTGATTGATTTGTTTTGATTTGATTTGGTTGCTATACGAGTACGATTCGTATTAACACACACTACGAACCTTCCTTCAATTCGGTTTGGGTATTTTTTCTTGATTATATCTTTTTGATTTAGTACATTGCATCAATGGTGATATTCCTTTCTTCCATTGCTTCTATATCAATTACAATCGCTGCTGCAGCCTAGAAACAAACACATATTATTCTTCTATCGATCTCACCTCAATTCGAAAGCTAAATAGACGAGTAATAACACTTATGTTTCACAGAGCTATAGGCTTATAGGCTCTTTCTGCAAAACTGTTTGTTGGAAATATTATAATATTCACGCATCCCTCTGTTGCATAATTTGCAGATTGATCCCATTTAGTGAATCACAAAGATTGATCCCATAATTTGCAGATTGTAATGTAATATATGTCTCTCTATAGATACTTTAAGTTCTGTTAGTCTCTTCAATGTTTCATTATTCTACTTTTAAGTATATTTTCCTGTTTTTTAGTCCAATGCCACATTTATTTATTAAGATTTAGGGACTGTTTGACAATTTCTGAATGATTAAATGCGGAACCAATAAGAGGTCTGAACCACTAAAACATTAAGAGCTAGTATATCGCTTAACTATTCAAAGGAAAATATTTGACCAATTCAGATAAGAGATCTCAACCGTTCAACATAGTATAATGCTTAACCATTCAGACATCTAAACCATTAAACGCTAAAACAAACAACCCCTTAATGAGGTATTTAGCTAACATGCAAGTTAATGGCCTCATTCATCTGAACATGATGTTGAGTGAATTTCTAGCTCTTTAGGAACAAGTAGATCAGTTTTACATGTAAATAGGAAATTGGTGTTGTAAATTTTGTCTATGCTTAATTGGAGTAGTGACTTTGTATCACTAGGTTCTCGTTTCAGATACAATTAAACTCTCTTTTTTGTTTTTCTATTTTTGATTTGTTTGTGTTTTGATATCCAGCCAGGTCTTATTACAAATTGAATGCTAACAAAGATGTTCAAAAGGGATTCTTACTAGTGCAACTACTTCAAGAAGCTTAGGAACTACTCTAACCGTAACAAAATACCTTTACTTGTACCATGTAAGTGTTTAATGCATTAACCTCTCATAGTTAAAGAAAATAACATGTATTTATGTAGAACAAGTTGTGCGCCTTAGCTCCTGATAACAAGGGGTATCCTACAACGACTCTGCTAAATTGATTGATTAGTTTGATGCATTTTTATATAGTAAAGTATATTAGCAACTGTTTGATGTCAACTATTAAAAGAAATGATCTTGTGAACTGCATTCACCTCAAATTTTGTATGAAAAACTACTGACTGAGGATAGGAAAGCCCCCATATTAAGAAGTTCATATAAATGAGTGTAACACATCCATATCTCCTATCATGCAAGCATTATCACTTATCAGACATTCCATTTTTGCTTCTTAAAGTGGCTGTTTGGATGCTTTATAGAGGACAAATAGGTTGAGGTCTTAGTTGCAAACATTCTTGCACAACTGTAATATTATTAAAATAAAAAAGTCTCTTTAGATTTTTATGTAAAAAAACAAAATAAGTTTTTGAGCCGGTCTCTCAATGGGTGCATCCTCAATCTTTGGGAGTCTCGGGATAGATGAAAGGTTTGTCCTCTTCTCACCCTCCTAGACGCTAGCTATGATATTAATGATATGAGTGGAAGTTTTACTAAGGATGTTTGTTTGTTTGTTAAGAGAGAGTATTAAGATTTTGGTTTCTAAGGAAACTTGATTTCACAACAATATAGAATATAAATTGTATTTATGCTTGAAGAAATGAAGTTGAAAAAACTTTCTTTGCTGGCTTGTCTCAGGCCTGACAGTAACTACATAAAATGTTGTAACCATTAGACTCAAACTATCCATTTTGACAAAGGGTTAAAATGTCCACCTTATGCTTCCAAGGCTGTTTCTTGACTTTTCAGCTGTGACCTTTGACTTTCCATTATCTGTATAGTAAGCATAATGATTTCATTTTTGAGAAGGCAGTAGAACTAACTATTCTTTTTCAGGTAACACTAACCACTCTCCAATTGCTTCATCTTACTGAATAAAATTTAAAATTAAAGTTGTGGTCTTTAAAAAGTAATTCAGGCTTGGCAATGCCGCACGAGGTCAATATCAGATTTCGAGTTCTTTTCTTGTGGTTAAAATCACTTTTTATTAAGCTGTAGCATAGGCAGTCAAGTCATTAGTTACGCCAAAAGCTTGGTTGTCATCAAAATTCTAGGAGTGAAGGTTTTAATCTTGACTTTCTACATAACACTTTTGGATGATTTATGCACTTTTTTATAAACTAATGAGACTACATTATGAAAATCACTTTTTCTGTCCATACAGAAACCGTCAATTGTTCCATGAAAGAACAAAACACTTAGAGATTTGTGTGCATTCACGATGCATGACACAATCCGTCCTCCACCTATCCTGAAGGTATTATTTGCTTCTAGTTATATGTAATGCGGAAGTGAACTCGTGTCTTTAAGAATTGAAAACCAGCATGAATAAGATATCAAAAATGGTTGCAACAGAAATTTACAAGAAGCAACAACTGCAATTCAGAATTATCTTAAAAGAAGGTTGCTTATTTTCTTAAATAGAGTTTCTATATTTGGAGTGATTCTGATAGAAATCACACTATTTAGCATTTACACAGCAAATATACATGTATGCTTTGTGTAGATTTAATCTTGATTATATTAAAAAAAAATAATAATTATTATTAGTTTGTTAGTTGTTTGATAAAGTTTGAAGCAAATAAGGATTGAGTTTGATTTTCTAATAGAGTTTGAGTTGGTTTAAAAGTATTATAGGTTGAGTATAAATAGATTGTTTTAATCTGGGTAATTTTTCAACAATTGGTATCAGAGTTTGAATTTTATTAGTTTTGCTTGATCCAAAATTTCCAACAATTGATATCAGAGTTTGAAAGGCGATCGTAGGAGGAAGAAGGCGTGAAGATCGAGTAAAAGAAACTTAAGGAGGTTTTGTGTGAGCCAAAGATCAAAACCACCAAAGAGATTATGTGTGAGCCAAGGAAAGATTGGTTCTATGCAAGCTAAAAAAAGATAGGTTCTACGTGAGCCAAGAAAAAAAAAGGGTTTTATGTGAGTCAAGAAGTCTAAGATTTTGAGTGAGCCAGGGGGAACGGATCTGAGTGAACCAGGGGGAGCGAATCTGTGTGAGCTGGATGAGATCAAGAGAAGAAGACGATCTGTGTGATAGAAAACAACGATTCTGTGGAAGTTGATTAATAAGAAAGAAAATTGTGTGATTCCGTGTGAGTCGAAGAGGAAGTGATTTTATGCAAGTCAGAAAGAAAACCATTGAAATCAATCAAGATGACATAAAAAAGATATCAAGGAGATAATCATGATTATTATCACGATGAAGATGAAGAACGAGATGGAGATGCCAAGATTGAGTGGATCAGATGAAGATGATGGTTTGTGTAATTGAGGGTTGGATCAAAAAAAAAAAAAACCCAGATAAACAGTTCAATGATTATAATAGAGTAACGAATCTTGTTAGGAATTCAAGATCTAGGATGTGCAAATCAAGATTATGGGGGAGAATGAAGATTTAATCTTGATTAAATTAAAAAAATATAATTATTATTTAGTTTATTAGTTGTTTGATTAAGTTTGAAGTAAATAAGGATTAAGTTTGATTATCTAATAGAGTTTGAGTTGGTTTAAAAGTATTATAGGTTAAATATAAATAGATTGCTTAAGGTTTTGTAAAAATGTGGTGTTGAATATCAATATCAATTGTTCTTGTTTTTATTCTTTTGTAAATTATTTGGTGTTTTATTCTGGACCAATTTTCTAACAATTGGTATCCGAGCTTGAATTTTATTAGTTTTGGCTTGATCCAGTTTTTTCCAACACTTTGACCATTTAGATGGTAGATCTTGTTGGCAAATTAGGTCATTTGAAACATAACCAGAAATCTCACACCAATCAATTAATTTAAAACAGGAACAAAACTCGATGATTATATGAAAAACACTTTCATGACTTTTTTATTAATCAATAGAACTCAAGCTAATGATCTTATTTATAACCAAACACCTTAGAATCAAGGAAGCTAAATAAACTATTAAAATGATCCTATTTAGTAAAACCGATAAACATTAAAACATGACAAATTAAATAAAACTCTATAATTATATATCCTAACAATTTGATAATTATCTTAAATTAAATCTTGATATTTTTTAATCAAGATTAATCTCTTCAGATCTTACACTTTCATTGTATTTTGATTGTTTAGAATATTACTATATATGGCAACAATCTGCTAACCACATAGGGCCATTTGTTAAAGGAGTTTTTTTAAAGGAATCTGAATCTATTAGAAAGAATTGAAATTTAAAAGAAATGGATTTGGAATCGAAATATATCAGATATGGATTGTAATTTGTGATACATTTGCTCGAAAAATAATCATATTTGGTTTGTTAAAAAGTTGAAAAATGGTGGTGGCTCACGACCACGTGTGATGTGATGACAATGGTGGCGGCTCACGACGACGTGTGATGTGATGACAATGGTGGCAGGGGCAGCTATGGAAGGGGTGTTGAGTGTGGTGATGGTGATAAAGGAGAGATATTTGATATTTCGGTTTGTTTGGTTTTATTTCATTAAAATTTGAAAGAAATGCTGATAATTTTTTCTTGATTGAATTTGAGCTAATTCAATAAAACTCCAATTCTCTTCATTCTTCAACTTTACACGATCTCATTGAATTTAGATTTCACATCTAACGAATTTATAGAGATCACATGACTGCTTGTGTTGCACTTGTGTAGTGACGGATCCAGAAATTTATTTATGTGGAGTCACTAATTTTAGATGCTTCAATTTTATAAAAGCGGACATAACATTTTCGGATCAATTCAAGTCGGTTCAGTAAATAAAAAAATCAAAAGCTAAATTACTTAGATAAATATTTTTTTTACTTCATCTTAAGTTCATCTTTTTTTTAAAATCAAAATCAAAATGATGTCACCATTCAAAAAACATTATTGTCATTCAAAAAATCTATACATACATATCTATATGCTTTTGAAAATTTACTATATTTTTGACTCCATGTTATCAACATAAGTCTGTCACTGCACTTATGTGTCACTATTTTTTAATCACTGTTACACACCATTATGAATGGTCTATGTTAGGGTTTGATATTGTAGGTAAGTCTAATATATTAGGAAAGAAGTTTAGTAGTAGCGAATTATAAGTACGATAATAATATACACTTTTTAGAAATAAAATAATACGCGCTTTTTAAAACTAAAACGATTTAGAAAGTCGTAACCATTAGAAAAATTTACAAGACCTTTAATGAGTTTGAATTATTCAACCAATCTTTTATATTCGACACAATAATATTAATGCTCACGTATTTTGCTTATAGTCAATTATTTGCTTGGCCGAGTGCTGTAAACAGAAAATATACCAATTGGGTTATATATATGATTATATGAGAGCATTCATAACCTGTTTGGTATATTATGTAAGTGTAATCCTTAAATTATATGGAATGGTTATTGATAGTTGTGAGTGGTTATGAGTGGAGGAGAGAAAAATGTTACTGTTAATCTGTAAATTTAAAAAATTACTGTTCAACCCTTATAATATTTTTAATATTTTTAAAAATTGTTATGAGTGTAGGAGAGAGAAAATATAATAATGAATGTATAAAAAATATTATTTAATTAAAAGGATGAGAGAAAAAGTTGTATTTTTAGTGTAATTATCTTTAGTAATTTTATATAATTTTAGCGTTGAATAAATAAAATATTAATAAAATAAAATATTAATATAATAATTTGTTAAGGCATAATTAGTAAACCCGTGTATTGTAGCATTGAATAAATAATTTTAAGGCATGGGCTGTGAATGCTCTGAGCACTATCTTTAGTAAACCCGTGTATTATAGCGTTGAATAAATAATTTTAAGGCATGGGCTGTGAATGCTCTGAGCACTATTTTTAGTAAACCCGTGTATTGTAGCATTGATAAATAATTTTAAGGCATGAGCTGTGAATGCTCTGAGTAGTATTTTTAGTAACCCGTGTATTGTAGCGTTGAATAAATAAAATATTAATATAATAAATTTATTAATTATACAATAATATTTTAAGATATGATATGATTGAAATAATAAAACAGTGATATAAACTTTTTAAATTTTGTTTTTAATTTCTATTAAAAAATAACAATTTTGTTTTAAAACAAACCGTATAAAAATGCCATTTTTAAAAATATTCTTATTACAACTCCTAATTTTAATTATTTTTAAATTAACTTTTTAAAAATATTAATATTTAGAAATAACCTAATAAATAGATTTCTTTCTTAATTTATTATACAATAATTAAAAAGTATTAAAATAATATTATTATTATATTATGGTAACTATTTAATAGGAGAGAGAAGCGAGAAAATTTTGATGAGGATGATTGTGATGCTGATACGTGACACTTCATTTACCTTTTTATTAGAGTAAGAAGATATATGCTGTAAAAGAAGAATTGTTTGAAGAAATACGGCGTAAAAAACATAATTATTGGTTTTATAAACAGGTGTACGTCCACACTGAAAATATGCTGTAAACATTGAAAACAAAAAGATTAATTAAAAAAGATCGACGCCTGAGAGATTCGAACTCTCGCGGGGAAACCCCATGTACTTAGCAGGCACACGCCTTAACCACTCGGCCAAAGCGTCGATGTTTTCTACATCTCTCACTTTAGATATAATACCAGAAAAGAAGACACACATCCGGATATCTTTAGGAGTATGCAAGTTTATGATGAATCTGAAATATATAATATGGTTATTGAATTTCAAGAACCATATTTGCATATTAATATGATATATATGAAGTTATCTCAATTGTGGCAAAAGTGTTACCAGATGTCATGACCATTTGCTATAATCAATTCTATGGTTAAGATTTGAGAAGTATTAATTTTGAGAGTCGTAGATCAGATAATTTGTGCTTGTGTTATTTTTTTTATATTAGCCTTCCATCTTCTTCACCACAATAACTCATGTCTTACGGTGTTTATATGTTGTATCATGTGGAACTATGATCTCATTATGTAACAATTAGTTGATTTTATAAATTTTAAAAATAACTTAAGGTGACATGTCTATATCGGGAAAATGGGAAACAATTACCAGTGTAAATGGGAAGAATAAGTGATGATGTAACGTTAAATTTGTCATTCATGGAAATGAGGAAACTAGACTACAAATGAACAGTATAGCTATGATATATTTAATAAGAGTGGTTTATATATATATATATTATATATATATATATATATATATATATATATATATATATAATATATATATATATATATATATATATATATATATGGGAGAGTTCAAATGAAAATCATATTTTTTTGTGAGAACTCTAGGAACCAATATGAATCACTAATTTTTTATCATATGCAAATCAGATGTCATTTCTCCCTTTTATTAAAATATTCATAACTTTTTTTTCATGACATCATTTTTCAAAAAAAAATCACCATAAAATTTAGTATTTTTTATCTTTCCAACGCCTACCATATTGATATACTTTTTTAAACAAAGACCATCCGTTGTTTACATATGTATAAATCTGGTTATATACATGTGTAATACTGGATTTACACATATGTAAATCCGGTATTACACATGTGTAAAACTAATTTCGTAAAAAAATGGGAATTTTTTTTATTTTTTATAAATTTTTTTATTTTTTTTACGAAAGAGGGAAATTAAGGGAATATTTTTGTGTTTTTATTTTTTTTTATTTTTATGTTATTTTTCGATTTAAAATGTTTTTAAATATGTTTTTGTTAATTACAATTTTGTCACTGAAAACTAATGGTTGAGATTAGTTTTAGAGTTTTCACAAAAAAAATAAGTTCTCATTTGATCCCTTCTATATGCATGTTCAGCTCAAATCGTAACATTTAAAAAAATGTTTTTGCCTGGAAACATGTAGAGCTTTTTCCAGACGCGTTCAATATCTTGAAAATTTCCACGCAAGTTAATTATTAAATTAAAAAATGTAAACAATAAAAAGGAATTTCCTTGAGTCGAACATACATGATAACCAACAAACCAGTTGAAGATACCAATAAATAATGTTTATTTCGCGTCTAAACCAAAAGTAATCTTCTTCATAATTTATATATAACTTGATCATCATTAATTGTTTCAATAGTAAAAACATTCTTCATTAGCAGTCACCAAATCAGAATTAACATGGCATGTGGCCCAAGAACTTGGTGCATAGTAATCACATCAATACTAGCCATCATAAGCGCTGTAATCGTCGTATGCGTGTATTTCACCAATCCATCAGACCCCGTATTCACCATCAACGAGTTCTACTCATCGGCCCTCAACTTATCGGACGTTTCGTCCACCACAACCGCGGTGAACCAGACCATCTTCTTGGACATGAAGCTCCACAACAAGAACAAAGCCATGGGGGCATACTATGATCTCGTAAAGATCATCCTAACATCAAACTAACCTTTGTTGTAGCGGAATACACCGTGCCCAAGTTCTACCAACGTCATCAGAGGAGCAAGCATGTGATAGGAAGTGTGACATCACGCGGTATAGCACCGTGTGTATAATTAGTTTTATATCCGTCCGTTGGTCGGGTATTTTAATGTGATGAAATATTATATTATCTTTCTTTACATTTTAAGAAAAAACAATAAGTAGTTTGAAATCAGAGCACATCTCATTTAAGTTTAGAAACCTCCTGGTTTTTCTTTGCTAACTTCGGGTTTTCCTTTGTAACCTCCTGGTTTTTGGTCCACCCAACTTCTTTACTTATGTCCACCACCCTCTCTATCTTGTTTCTTTGCTTCATCATTTATATCCACAAATCTAGCACATAAACATCAAAATTCAGAACCAAGATTTTAACTTAACTGTAATGGCTAGCTTCAAGAAAGCACACAAACCTAAAACCATCAAAATTCAAGAATTATCACCCGTTGCATGTGGGCTATGTGGTGAACCGACTACTTTGCCAACATCAAACACCAAGTTTAAAATGCAATTACCTAAAACCATATGTATTCAAGAAATCTCAACAGTTGATGAAGACTTCCATTGATGTGAATACTTGAAACAGCCCACGAACACTGCACAACATATACCAACCATGGAGACATTAATTTCTAAAACTAAAAAATGAATGTACTTAAAAGTGTCCAAACTCCAAACTGATCATTCTACAGCAACCGGTGATTTCCATTATAAGAAAGGTTAGCAGCATTTGATGGCATTTTCGTGCAATAGCAATAGGTGAATAGATTTAATCATGATGAAAGAGATATATACCTGTTTCAGGACCGGTGAGTTCTCTCAACGCGACTATATGCCCATGAGCTAATGTGCAACATGAATGTGACTGCTTACCTGAATTTTAAAAATAAAACAACAACAATATAAACAGACCGTGGTATTAACCGAATTCAAACAATATAAACATATTGCACTAACCTCCACTCCGATAATGGTGTAACACGACTTTAAACGGCTTAGATTGTAACACATTTAGGTTTTTGCAGCATTCACATAGCAATGGCTGCCGTCATCATAATCCTTTCAAATAGCTTGCTCAGTCTGCTCAAAGTAATTCCAATTGAGGATTTGAAATAAATTAACATGATAATTTAATAACAATCAACAATGTCGTTTAACCTGTCAAATAAACTGTTTGAGATCAAATGGAACCAAAATGGCATCGGCGAGCTTCAATGTCTGATCAATGTTTTCGTGTGCATTTCTCATTGAAGTGTGTTTCAATCTGCGCACATAAAGATCAAACATTGAAGGAATGCAATTAACTGATAGAAAATGGAAACGAACCTGCAAAATCAAACCACAATGGGGTTTAACGAAGCCGTGGAATAAAATGGAACTGGGATCTAACGATCTCACCATGGAACCCTACATGATAGAGACGCTACAATGAAGGATTGCCTCGCTAGGAGTCACATCGTCACCGACAGCATGACCTCAATCGCGACTCCAATTGTGTTACTAATGTGATGTTAGTTAAGATCTACTTGAAGATGGATGTGTATATTTAAAACATTAATGATCGTTATGTATATTTAATAATTTACAGTAGTGTATCTTAATTCCTTTGTTATGTTACTTTGCTACATGTTAATTATCTTTAATTAGAGTTTACCAATCTTATTATTATTATTATTATTATTATTATTATTTTTTTTTTGTACTTTTAAGATTTGTCGGTGACCCGTGTAAGTTAACAAAGGTCTAACAACTCACTGGTGATTTGTTGGAGAGCTTACGCTAGTAATTGTCAGGGCACAATCTTCTTGACATTTGATTTTTGATAAATTTTTCGGTAATGATTTCTCATGGCTAATTAGTCGCAAACTGAGCACTTTCAAAAAAAAAAAAAACACAGTTCACCACAAATAGATTCTTTATAAATGATTTCTAATGTGTCTCCTTAATACCACCAACAGATATTCATGGAAAGTCCATTGGTAATGTCCATAGGTAATGTTCTTTCTTTATAAATACTTAGACTCTTTCTAATTGTAGCAAACACTAACACTCTTTAAGAGCATTCAAAGTAGGTTATAGAAAAATATATCGTGAGTGAGTGTGGCTTATATTATTGAGATAGTTGTGATTGAAAATTTATCGGAATCCCACAAATTTATTAATATTTTTTAAAGTAGTTATTAGTGTAGAAGAGAAAAAATGTAACAATAAGAATATAGAAAAATATATTTAATCGAAAGAGAGCAAGAAAATAATGTTTTTAGTTTAAATATGAGGATAAAGATGTAATGTGAATTCTCCAACACTATATAAATAGCCAACATAGTACCGCCTGGTCTCTTTAACATATAAATCGCACCTGATATTTCAAATATGAAAGATCGTTGTTTGGCCATTGTATGTACTAATCTCCCAAAAACACGTAAGCGATTTGATATTGAAGATAGGTAAACGATAAATACTTTGTCATATGCGCATATTTGACAATGTGATATTAGATTGGGCTGGAATTGAAGGGCTTAGAATATGGAGCCAAACCCATTTCTATCATTTGAGCCATCAAAGTTCGTAGGAACAAAACAAAGGATAACGAGAAAACATTGTCGGGATCCCTGCGTCTACCCATTTATGTAGTTTACATAGTCGGGTTATGTGTAAATTCATGATTGTACATAACTAGTACAACTCACTAACCACCTCCATGACACGTACATTATAATGGCTCGTTAATGTCTTGTTAGAGAATATATACAAAAGCGTTATGTTGGAATCAATCGGTACTTTTCATCATTTTAAGCATGTGTTTTCATCATTAAAGAATAAATTATCAGCCGTTAATGCATCTTTAGGGGTAGAAGTTACTAAAATTCATTGGTAATCAAATACAATGTTGTTTGCTCATTGCTTATGACCAATGGATCTATCTAGGGTAAATGAATAATAGTACTAGTAATAGTAGTAATAATCATATTATAGTTACCGTTAGTATTGCTATTAATATTAATACTGATAATTTACCAACAAAAGTTCCATTAAAAAGTCCTTAGATATTGTAAGATCAACATTCAATCAAGTGTTATATTTTCATTTCTCTCTTTGACCCCTTCAAGTCTCTCTTTTAAGACCGTTGTAGCTCAGTTGCACCACCACAAAATCATAATGGTCTCACCATCG